>CM033398.1:11517162-11901117 GCA_019426215.1 Buddleja alternifolia
GGTTGAAAAATAATACATTCGATCGAGAGATTCTCATGGAGGTATAAATTATCTCGTATCCAGATTTAAGTATCGATAGGTAATTTGTATATGGACTTGAATTTTTCCTTCACTATGTTATTATTTCATTCGAAAATGATAAATAGTTTCATCAATTGCGGTCCACTCGAAGAAGATGAAGAGAAGTTCGAATACTTTTAATCAACTTTTCGTTTAAGACGTAGGACCACCGGTAGCCTATTTAGGTAGGGGGTCGATAGATAATTCTAAGTTGAGATTATCGCGAGGCAGGGATCGTCTACTCGAAATCCCTCCTTATTTTAGTCTGTTTTTCACGCGAAACACAAATGCCAAAATCACAACAGATTTTCGATCCATTTAATATTGATTCTAAGTCAATTAATACGCATTAAACATGAACACTCATTGAACACGAAGAACACGTATAAACAAAATCAACGAAGCCAACAAATTTGGCTCTGATACCACTGTTGGGAATCCTGTCGGCATGCGCAGTGGAATATAAAAACAGATCCGGATTCCCAAACCAAGATCAATTCGTGGCTTTCGTTGATTTTAAACATGAAAAAGATGAATACGAAAAACTTACCTTTTCGCGTATTCAATCTTTAATTTTCGCGAATCTTCAATCTTCTCCAACGGTTCAATTGTACCATCTCTAGATCATCACGCGGCGGACTTGACTCCGGCAAATCTTCGACTCCATCTCCATAGGCGGATAGCGAGAGAGAGAAGCAAGAAAAGTTTTATCTGTGTTGTATTTCTAGTGGAGGATTTCACGTTATGTTTTTCTTTCAACTGTGTTATCTGACTTATGTTGGAGGATTAAATAAATTCTCCAACTTAAGCCCACCGGATCACATACACACATCCATATGGGCTCATTGGACAATTAATTGGGCTATGTTGACCCAGTCAACTTAGTCCAATTAATTTAATCAATTAATATTTAATCCAATTAAATACATATTGATTAAATGAATATTAATTAATTAAATAAATATCATTTAATATTCTAGTTTAAATATCTAATTAACCCAGTCAATTAAATATTCAAACTTATTAATTAATTTTCTATTGTTTAATCCAATTAAACAACCAATTAAATTAATTTATCCAATTAATTAATTCGTCCTTCCAAAGACAAATTACCAAAACGCTCTCCAAATACAAGACTTGATTTCCCCATCTATTCCTTTGTAGCGGGACTCTCTAGGTTCGTATCAATTGGCAATGAGATGATACCAAAGGATTTGGGTGACACCTAACCAACAACGTGGCCCCCACATCGTAGCCCAACCGAGTACGAAATGACTATGTCATTACGAACCTCTAGATTATGAATACCTTATGAGTATAAGCCCTTCACCGACGCATCGCGATCAAGTGAGAGTCATGGAATATGTCCAACTCACAGGACTCGATGATGTGTAAAGAATCATAGTAAGATGAGATTATCAAACACGAGTTAGTTCATCAGCTCTGGCCAGACTTTCAATCTCATTAACCTATGATCGCATAAGATACTTCTCGTTTACTTTCAAGACAGTGAAATTCTTCTTGGCAATCACCTTACATGCTACTTGCCCATTGGAATGCATTTCGAGGTCGCCCCCACCAACGGGTAAATTAGGCTTAACTACTCTAGTGACAGAATCCAACGTCACAAGCACACTGTGATCGTGACTCTTCAGGTCTAAGACTCACGCATACCTTCATAATCAGTAATCTAATCATTGATAGTCACTGAGTAAAAGCCCATGTGATCTGATTATTATGAGCCGTGTTCGAATACACTAATCCCATCAATGTATTTATGACACAAACTCCCACTATCCCATAGTGTTTGACTGGCACTCGTTTTTCAGAGCATGTGTCATAGAAGTCCATACGAATCTCAATGCCCAATTGAGATTCTCCGACTTGCGAACCATTTAAGTGATCAAGTATTAAACCCTTTCAGTGCCAATCTCCTTAACTAGTATAAGGAATGCGAAGGTTTGTCTTGACACACATGGACTAGTTGTTCATTTAAGACTTTATAGATGTCATCAAAAATTATACGAACAACATATTGCTACCTTTATATTAATCAGAGGTTGCACAATATATACTCGTGCTTTATATTCTAACTCCTTATTGGCATCGAGGGCACATTCCCAACACTAGTCTTTTTGTAGACACAGGATTCATCTTCGTTCTTGATGAAGCCATAGCCCTTTAGTACTTCATCAAAACGAAGATTCGAGCTTCTAGATGCTTGCTTGAGAACGTATATGGACCTCTCAAGTTTACATACTTTATGGATATCGGTCTCAGATACAAAACCATTTGGTTGTTCCATATAAATGTCCTCTTCGAGGAATCCATTTAGAAAAGACGTTTTCACATCCATCTGCCATATCTCATAATCTAAGTATGAAGCTATGGACAATAGTATTCGGATGGACTTTATCATGGCCACAGGCGAAAAGGTTTCTTGATAGTCAATTCCTTCTCTTTGACTATAACCTTTTGCTACGAGCCTGGCTTTAAAAGTGTTAACCTTGCCATCACTACCTATCTTTCTTTTGTATATCCACTTACATTATATAGGTTTGATACCTTCAGGATGATGTACCAAAGTCCAGACTTGGTTCGATTGCATAGAGTCCATCTTTGTTTCCATTGCCTCTCACCATCTTGAAGCGTCAAATCCGCCATTGCTTGATTATAGGTACAAGGATCATCTTCATGACCTTCTTGTACTACAGTGTGAAGCTCTGTCTCCCCTTGCAGTAGATACCCATACCTCTCAAGTTCATGTGGTATTCTACCAGATCTACGTGGTGGTTGTGCTACTATTAGGTTAAGCCTTGGTTCTTGGACAGATGTCTCAGAGGGAGTTTCACTTTGTTCTTCTAGAACAATCTTTCTACCTTTTGCCCCTTCCAAGATGAATTCATCTTCAAGGAAGTGGGCTTGTAGGGTCACAATGATTCTCTGATCATCATATAGGTAAAAGAAGAATCCCATGGAATCTTTAGGATAACCAATGGAACGTCCCATGAGGGATCTTGTCTCCAGATTCTCCACTTTAGTCTTCTTGACATAAGCAGGACATCCCCAAATCTTAATGTGATTAAAACTTGATTTCCTATTATTCCACATCTCATGCGGAGTTTTAGGAACGGATTTGGAGGGACATCTGTTCAATATATAAGCAGCAGTAAGGAGCGTGTGTCCCCACAATGAAATGGGTAATTCAGTGTAACTAAGCATGGAACGAACCATGTCCAACAATGTTCGGTTCCTTCGCTCAGCTACTCCATTTAGTTGAGGAGTTGCTGGTGGTGTTAGTTGTAACATTATTCCTTGTTCTCTAAGGAATTCATCGAACTCGGCACTCATATATTCTCCTCCACGATCCGATCGCAAAGTTTTTATATTTTGCCCAGTTTGATTTTCTACCAAAGCTTTGAATTCTTTGAACCCTTCAAAGGATTCATACTTTTGCTTCATCATATACACTAGACCATATCTTGAATGATCATCTGTGAGAGTGATGAAGTAGTAGAAACCTCCACGATCCATTTCTCCAAATGGTTCGCAAAAGTCGGTATGCACTAATACTAAGACTTGAGTGGCTCTTTCAAAAGTCCCGGTGAAGGATGATCTAGCCATCTTGCCTAAGAGACATGATTCACATATTGGATAGGGATCCGACCCTAGTGAGCTTAAAAGCCCATCTTTTCAATTTTGTGGATCTTGTGCTCTCCAGCATAGCCTAGTTTAAGATGCCACTTTAGTCTTAAGTTAGTTTCTTGTCTACCACGTTTATTAGTTACAATATTCACATCAGATGAATTATGGACATTTAAATAATACAAACCATTAACTAAAGAATCATTGCCAACTAATTAATTTCCATAATAAATGTTGCAATTCAATTTAGAAAAACTGAATGTATAACCAATCCTAACTAATATAGGAATGGAAACAATGTTCTTAAGCCTCTTGGGCAAAACTAAAACAACATTTAAAAACAATAAATGTCCAGAATTCAAATATAAAGAAGTAAATCCAATCCTAGTAGTTGCGACGCTTTCCCCACTGCCTACTATGATCATCACTTCTTCTCGGCCCAGCTTTCCACTTCTCTACATATCCTGTTCCAAACAACACACATGGGCACTAGCCCCTGAGTCCAGAATCCATGAAATAGAAAAAATGGTCATAGAACAATTAGTTTAAAAAATGAATAGTTCCATACCTTTTGCGCCTTTGCCTAATTTGGGTCAGTTCCTGTGCCAGTGGCCAAGCTCACTGCACTTGAGACATCTGTCTGTCTTCTTAGGGCCTTTGCTCTTATAAAACCCTTGAGCCTTTCCCTTACCCTTTTGAACACCCCCTTTAGCTCGTAGCTCGCCAGCCTACTTCTTGTTGTTCTTCTTCTTAGACTTAGACTTTTTAGGTCCAGAAGAGATGACCAAGGCAGTCTCCTTTCCCTATGGTTTCATTTGAGATTGTGCAGTAACCAACTTGATCATTAGCCCAGCTAAATTGCACTCTATCTCATTGCAGTTAAAGTTAACCACAAATTGGGAGAAGGAATCAGGAAGAGACTGCAAGATTAAGTCAGTATGAAGGGTGGCGTTCATGGTGAAGTTGAGAGCTTCCAATTTCTCAATCCTCAATATCATTTTGAGGACATGATCACCAACCTTCTCACTTTCTTTCATCTTGGCTCTGAAGAGCTCTTTCGATATCTCATATCGTACAGTTCGACTATGCTCACCATAGAGCTCTACCAGGTGAGCTAGGATAGCTCTTGCAGTGGGCATCTTATCATGTGACCTTTGAAGTTCATTGGTCATAGATCCCAGCCTGTATCCTCTCACCCGCATGTCGTACTTAACCTGTTTTTCATGGGCTTGGACCTCTTCCTCACTAGCACGCTGGAGCCCCCGGGATATTAGTCTCCAAGACGTATCCCAAAGATTCCATATTGAGGACAATCCTCAAATTTCTAAGCCAATCCACTTAATTGAGTCCAGTAAGGGTATTTTTTTCGAGTAGAATTGAAAGTGGGTTTGTTATATTTGAAAAAGATAAACGAGAAAATAACCGCAAAAATAAACCAGATTAATTAGATTTAATCAAGAAAAATTAAGGACTTAAAATTTATCTTGGCTTCCACTGCTTTTTTCGAATCCCGCACTCCCATGTGAAAATCGGGAATGATCATTGACATCGATTCCACAGCGGGTATTGAGGTCCTCAATTAATTAGATAGGTTGCAATCTAACTGATTTCCTGCCCATTAATTAATTGAAGTGATGTCTAGTATCAATTTATCCAATAAATATGTTAATACCTTCCCCCATAGTTCACCAAGCCACAACCTAACTAATTTCTAAGCTCGTGAACTAACCTAGTTCGTTCCCACTAACTCCTATAATCTAACATTTGAATTTCACCTTGCAACCTAACCGGTTTCTAGGGTGAAAATATGCTTCGATTAAGGCATTCCATGCACTTAATAAAATTTTAAATTATTTCCAAATGCTTAACCTCCATAACTGGGATGCATTACAAGTTTGTAGCAATTTTAATTTTAATAAGCTTAATGGAGGGCGAGGATGTCATACATCCTTTACTAATTAGGTATTATTTATTTGAGAGAATTTAAATTGTCAAATGTCTGGTCTCACTTTGCACAATAATCAATTTTTATAGCGCAACTCTCACTTATTGAACATGCATAATTTATACTACTAATAATCATGCCTATCAATATAAACATGGAATTAAATAAATAAATTCATTTACACTCGATCATGAACTTTTCCTAGAGGGCCCGAGCCAATGGCCATTATAAAGAAAGGTAAAATTAAAAACTAAACTTTGTGGGTTTCAATAATTTTAAATTAATTTTACTACAACAACCCATAAAAAGAAAAAGTAAATTGAATATAACCTAAGTCCATGATCGGTGTTTTCATCACATAAGACATATGCTCACATCAATTAATACATGCTCGCAACATTTAATACATGCTCGTTATATTAAAACACTTATGTTGATTATATAAAATTTTAGTCCAACTAAAAAGTCCTTTATTAAAATTCCCAACTTTTATGTATTATTTATTTCAATTAAAATCATTCTAGTCCTACTAGATGACTTAGATATACAAAATTATAAATTAAGTATATCTACCTTTAATTAAAATAATATTAGTCCAACTAAAATAAATACATAAAACATGGAATCCTATTTTATTATGATTTAAAGCAATCTTTAATTGGAAAAATCTTTTATTTGATTAAAGAAATAATTATTAATCTCCAAGAAAAATAATTAATTATTCTAATTAAATATTTTATTCCAATTAATCTTATTAGGCTGGATTTCATCAAACCCAAGTTACCATCCTTTTTGGTCAACTTGGATTTAATTTAATTGGGCTCAAATGAATTAATTAGAAAAAACATGCATGCATTATTAATTTCTATTGGGCTGATTTTAATTTAAATCCAAATCACCAATCCAATGACCCATTTGAAATTAATTAAATTAAGCTAAAACTAATTAATAATTCAAAATTGATTAAATTTCCAATTGGGCTTAATTTGAATTATATCGGGTCATCATCCTTTTGACTCACCTGGATAATTAAAATTACCCAAACCCAAATTTCAATTTTGACCCAATACATAGCCCGTTTATTGACACGGATCCAAGACCCAGTTCAGCGGGTCGTGTGTTGGAACACACAGCCTGGCTTGCTGTGTGCAGCAGCAGCACGAGCAAATTGTTCGGAGCTTTCGAGCCTCGTTTTTCCTCGTTTTTGATTTTTTTCACATATCACGAAATACCTAGATTCACAATAAACACAAAAAATCAAAATCCATGCTTAAAACCATAAAAATGCAAATTTAATTAACACATAATTGCATGCTTCAAAAACACATATTATGCATATCATAAATCACATAAACATGATTAAATATGTGAATCAGAGATTGGCTCTGATACCACTATTGGGTTTCGCGAAAAATCGAATTGAACGCAGCGGAAGGATTTCAAAAATTTAATTTAAAAATCCAAAGTTTAAATTCTTTGATCGCATATTCAAATCCATTATTTCACGTAACGAATACCTACTTACCCATTGAAGCGAAGTGGTTGGAGAATCTGTTTCCTCCTCTAAAACTCGAATTGATGAAGTCTCGATTTTTTCAATCCTCGTGTAATCTTCAATTCTTGAATTCGTTGACTTTCTTAAATTTTTATCCGAACAACGAAATTACGCTGTCTCTAAATTATCACACACGGATTGATTGACGAAATTTTCCCACTTATTTTCTCTATGGGGCGACGGCTAGTATAGAGAGAGGGAGGAGAATTTTCTTCTTTTCTTTCTAGGAGAGTTATGAAAGTCTATGTCTTGTTTTAGGTCAAAGACTCCTTTTATATCTCATGACTTATTGACCAAGACAAACAAAAGATACCTTGTATGTTGGGCGTTTGACCTAATAGGCATCCTCATGGACGCCCATCATGTACTCGGGGGCCTCTTTTGTTTTAATTAATTATCTATTTAATTAATAATTTAGTATATCCAATTAATTAATTAATTAATTAAACAACAAAATTAATTAAATAAATTAATTCAATAATTTATTTCCAAAGGAAATCAAGTAACAATTAATCTTATCCTTATACTTAATTATTTCATCTAATGAATAATTAATTATTTAATTTATCTAATAAATTAAAACTCTTAGAAGAAAAATAGAAACTCCTTTATTCATTTTCCTTTATCAATCCTTAAAAGCGACTCTTTAGGTTTGTTTCGTTTGGCAATGAGAGAAAACCAAAGGAAGTGGGTAACACCTAGCCAGTGACGTCGCCCACTTCGTAACCCAAACGAAATCGAATGATTGGATCATTCCACAACCTTCCAATCGTAAATACCGTATAAGTATAAACCCTTTGTTCATGTACCCCAGTCATTTGAGAGTCATGGTTATGTCAAACTCACTGGACTTGACCATATGTATTAATTATAATAATACGAGATCATTAAGATCGATTTAGTGCCTAGCACAATCGTCTCTTTTTGCTTTGGCTAAAGACTTTGATCTCTATTTATCTATAATCACATAGGGTACTTTCTCATTCACTTATGAGAGAACAAATTCCATGTTAGATATCAACTAAGACTACCACTTGCCCATCAAGCCGCATTTCGAGGTCGACCCCACCAACGGGTGAATTGGGTCTAATTACTCTAATGAAATACTTGATGTCATAAGTGCATCTTCAGCCTAATACTTCAGGTCAAAGGTTCACTTATACCTATTACGCATAATCAGTTCTGTCATTGACAGTCATAGAGTGAAAACCCATGTGACAGAACCGATGCGAGTTGTGTTCGAGCATATCAGTTCCACTGATCTGCCTACAATCTTAAGCTCCTACCATCCCATGGTACTCAACTGACATTCCCATGTCAAAGCTAAGATTGTACAACTGTTCTATGTCTTCATTTGTCCATTAAAGACTTCATATTACTTGTGAACTAGTTTTTAATAATCAAGATCGATCTCTCTAGTGCCAATCTTCCTATCCCATAGGAAGTAGAGGGATCGCACTGAAAACATGGACAAAACGTTTTACATAACTGATAGATGCAAATAAGATTTAAGTGAAAACTAAATAATGTCTTTATTAATAAATATCAAATAAATTCATTACAAGAAAGATGCTCTATCATTCCATCCTCTATGACATCTGAGGGCATAATCCTAACATATATATATATATATATATATATATATATATAATACACGCTAGGCGTATATGTGTATGACTTTAGTGGAGGATTTTATCTTGTTCACCAAGTCTATGTATATATATGTATATTTGGTAGGATCTATTCTAATTAATTAGTTAACTAATTATATGGAAGAGATCTTATTGGATAGATATGAAAATATCTTTTTAGTTGAAAATATATCCAACTAAGGAAAAGAGTTTGAGAAAGAATGGAAATTTAATAAAATAATATAACATATATACATGTTAGAGTGTATGATCTCAAATGCCATAAAGATGATAGATTTATAGGGCATTGACTTGTAACTAAACAATATATTTTCGTTATATATAAGACATTATTTTGTTGTTTTCTTATAGGCATTTGTAAGGTGTTAATAAACAACGTAAAGTCCTTAATAATAAGGCAAACCTTCTACTTCCTATGGGTTAAGAAGAATGGCACTAGAAAGGTTTGATCCTTATTATCTAAATAGGGTTCCAAGTCTAAGAGAGTATTGATTGGACATCAATACAGGACAAAGACTTGTATGATGTAAGTTTTGACAGAGAAAGTGTCATTCGAACACTATGGGAATGATAGTGGAACTTATGTCATAGACATATCAGTTAGACTAATATGTTCGAACACGGCTCGCATCGGTTTCATCACATGGGTATTCACTCACTGACAGTCAATGATGAATCTGATAAGTTGTGATAGGTATGCGTGAACCTTAGACCTGAGGAATCAATTTGAAAATGTACTTGTGACATCAAGTCTATCATTAGAATAGTTAGATCCAATTCACCCTTTGGTGAGATTAGGGCTGTCCAAAAAAACCGAAAATTCGGTTAACCGCCCGAATCGAACCGAAAACCGAAAATTCGGTTCGAAGGTTTTTTTTTTTTTACAGAAATTCGGTTTTCGGTTTGGTTTCGGTTTTGGAGTTCAGTTCAGTTTGGTTAATCGAAAACCGAATTTTTTTTATTATTTAATTTTTTTATTTTTTATTTTATTTTTATATAGTACAATATAGATAAAAAATTATAAAAAGTGTGTTTTCTAATGACAACTTATAGGAAAAAGAAAGAAAGTGACCAAAATTTTTTTTTAATTTTTTTTATATTATTATTATTATTTTTTTTTTTACTTTTTTTTCCGGAAATTCGGTTTAACCGAAAACCAAACCGAATTTTTTCGGTTCGGTTTTCGGTTTGGAATTTCGGAGAACCGAAATTTCGGTTCGGTTTTGGACCGAACCGAACCGATGAACACCCCTAGGTGAGATCGACCTCTAAGTGCGACTTGATGGGCAAATAGCATTGTTAACTGATTAGAAAAATGGGATTTATTCTCTCATAAGTGAATGAGCTAAATATCCTATGCAGTCATGAATGAGTGAAGTTAAAAGTCTTTGGCCAAAGCATAAAGAGATACTCATGTTAGACATGAAAGTATACTCAATGACCTCGACTCATTATGAGCTATGCATATAGTCAAATCATGTGAGTTTGACTAAAACCATGACTCTCACTTGATTGGGATATAAGAATAAAAAGTTTATACTCGTACGATATTCGCAACATATAAGGTTTGGAATGATCCTATTCATTCGTTCTCAATTGGGATACGATGTGAGCCACGTGACTGGCTAGGTGTTACTCACATCCTTTTGGTTTCCTCCCAATTGACTTTTGAGACGAACCTAAAGAGTCGCGCTTAAAGGAAGTGCAAAAGGAAAATCATGAAAAAGACTTGAGAGAATTTTGGTATTGGATATCGTGATTAATTAATTAATCATTGGATGATTTTAATTAATTAATTAAGTTAATGAATTAATTAATTCCTTAGAGGAATTTAATTATAAAATTAACATGAATTTAAGTAATTATTTAATTAATTAAAAAGGCAAAAAATAGGACTAAAGCCCAAAGGCTTAAAAGCTTTGAAGTGGGCGTCCAGTAGGGCCTTAGTGACCTAGGTTATTATTTTCTATTGTAGTATAAATATACTACTTAGTGAAAAAATAACTAAGTGATTAAGTCATAACTTTCTCTCCAAGTCAAAACGCTCCAACCTCTCTCTTTCTCTCTAGCCGTCTTCCCCAAGAGAAGAAGAAGAAGATTTTCGCTTTTGACTCTGGCATGGCAATTTAGAGACAGCGACGAATTTGCTGTTCAAAAATGGATTGCAAAGCTGGTTCAGAATTCAACATACACGAAGAACAGTAATTGAATTCGAAACTCAATTTAAATATGTGAAACAGAGATGAGCCACTTGGGATTTAAATATTTTATCTTCCTCTGCGTTTTTGTTTTATGCAATTTTTTCCCAACAGTGGTATCAGAGCCAATCTTTGATTTCCATATTTAATTGATTACGTGATTATGTGATTTTCATGTTTTTGAAGCATGTTTTGAATATGTTTTTTTTTTTTGTGATAGTAATCCATGAATTTTCTGCGTTTAAATTCATGTATGTTGTAGTATGATGACTTGTGAATTGAAAAATCTAATTTTGATGAGAATCGGGTCGAAAAGACCCCAGGACGAGCGCGATGCGCTCGGCGTGCGCAGTCTGCACGCTGGGCGTGCAGACAGCACGCTGCTCGCGCAACAGTACCAGGATATCAGCTTCCAAGACGTATCACAGAGATTCCATATTGAGGACAATCCTCAAATTTCTAAGTCAGTCCACATAATTGGGTCCAGTAAGGGTATTCTTTTCAAGTAGAATTGAAAGTGGGCTTGTCACATTTGAGAGAGATAAACGAGAAAATAACTGCAGAACTAAACCAGATTAATTAGATTACTTGTATTTGACTTAACCATGAAAAATTAAGGACTTAAAATTTATCTTGGCTTCCACTGCATTTTTCGAATCCCACACTCCTATGTGAAAATCAGGAATCATCATTGGCATTGATTCCACAGCAGGTATTGAAGTCCTCAATTAATAAAATGGGTTGCAACCTAACCGATTTATGGCCTATTAATTATTTGAAGTGATGTCTAGCATCAATTTATCCAATAAATTCAATACCTTTCCCCATAGTTCACCAAGCCGCAACCTAATCGATTTCTAAGCTTGTGAACTACCTGAGTTCATTCCCACTCACTCCTTTAATCTAACATTTGAATTTCACCTTGCAACCTAGCTGATTTCTGGGGTGAAATATGCTTCGATTAAGGCATTGCATGCACGTAATAAAATTTTAAATTATTTCCAAATGCATAACCCCCATAACTGGGAAAAGCATTACACATTTGTAGTCATTATAATTTTAATAAGTTTAATGGAGGGCGAGGATGTCACACATCCTTTACTAACTCGGTATTATTTATTTCGAAGAATTTAAATTGTCAAATGTTTGGTCTCACTTTACACATTAATCAATTTATATAGCGTAATTATCATATATTGAATAGGGATTAATACAAAAAAAAACCCTGTGCTAATGTGAAATTGCAAAAAAAAACCCGTGTTAACGAAGTAGGCTAAAAACCACCATGTGTTCTTAAAAAGTCTGCAAACAGTGGATTTTTGAAAAAAAAAAGCGTGTTTTTTCATGTTTTTCACCTTTAATGACATGTTTTTTTGTCATTTATACACTCTCCAAACAAAGAAGCATGTCATTAAAAGTGAAAAATATGAAAAACACGCTCTTTTTTTCCCCAAAAATCCACTGTTTGCAGATTTTTTAAGAACACATGGTGGTTTTTAGCCTATTTCGTTAACACATGATTTTTTTTGCAATTTCACATTAACACGGTTTTTTTTTTTTGCATTAATCTCTATTGAATATGCATAATATATACTACTAATAATCATGCCTATCAATATAAACATTCATGGAATTAAATAAATAAATTCATTACACTCGATCATGGACTTTTTCTAGATCACAAAGAAAGGTAAAAATGAAAAACTTAACTAAACTTCATGAGCTTCTTGTCTCCACCAATTTTGCACTATTCTATTAATATACTTTAAAACAACCTATACATTATTTGTAAAAAAGCAATAAATAGCCTCAAATTCGTCTTTACAACCCATAAAAAGAAAAGGTAAATCGAATATAACCTAAGTCCATGATCGGTATTGCTAGGAATTTCATGTTAGAAGTTTTGATGATGACAATTAAGTTTTTGTTAGACCCCAAAAAAGTTGTAAGTTTATTTTTTGTAGAAAACTTGTATAGGCTTTGAAGCGTTAGACTTGTAATAGATTTATTAGGCTTTGTTATCTTACTTTAGAGTGTTAGGCAAAATAGTCTTAGGCTGAGCGTCTGATGATTTCTGAGTGAGTTTATCAGTGGTAAAGTTCGAAGACTCAAGCGCCTGATCTCAGAAGATAGATACAGTCTCCAAGCGTCCACTTTGGCCAGCTATATCAAGCGTTACCTTATGGGACAGAAGTGATTTCACCGGAATTTACTTCTAAGTCCAGAAGGAGTTTAATGCAAATATTCTCAAAGCATTAAATACCAACGGGTATTAATTTCAAATGCATTAAATGTTGATAAGAGCATTTAATATGATAAGCAATGTCAGACGTACGGAGAAGCCACCCTATTGGACTGTCAACTATCTCAGACTGCAGCACCAACTTTCGTGCAGCAGATTTTCAGGAAAAAGGACAAAAGCTGTTCACTCGCGAAAGTGAGAGACACGCGCCAGTGCATGTGTCAAACGGACACTTTCTCCAAGAATACCTATAAATAGGACTTCAACAACAAACAAAACATAGAAGCAACAATTTTATCAAAGCCAAATTGCTGTTGCATTAAAATCTCATTCCTTAAATTCTCAGAAAAGCCAGAAACTTCAAGAAACATCCAAATTGCTTTTCTTATATTCCTGAGACAGTCAACAAATATCTCAAACATTCTTTTTGCAGAAACCAGATTCCTACTGAGATATTACCAAGTTGTTTGAACTTCATCAAAATCAAACAAACCTTTTAGAAAATCCCATCCAAGCCTCGCGATCTGTGTGAAGTCGAAGTTGGATACTTGCATCATTTCTGGGTGAAAGAAGCAAGAGGGTTGAAGTGATTTGAAGCAGAAATCTGTGTGATCAAGGAGCTCAAGTCATCGACATCCATCTCTCCCTAATTTGTAGAAGATTCTGTGTGATTCTTTGAGAATCATTTTAGTGGATTGCCTCCAAGTGCAAAGGAGAAGAAGGACGTAGTTGGGATTACACCACCCAACGAACCTTACAAATATTGTGTTATTTACTTTTCAGTCATTTCATTCATCTATCATATCACTGCATAAGTAAAACACAATCAAAAGCTAAGCACCTAAGAAACATCTTGTGACGCTAAAACTTTCAAAGAGAAGACTCCAAAATCATTCCGCTGTGCTAACCCTGATTAAAAGAACTGAACGCTTAACCTACAAGGTCAAAGTATTCAATTCCTGAAGTCTAAGTTAACTTTATAAAACAGTCTTCATTAGACGCTTCACAAAGTCTCAAATATCTTATGTGAACGCTAAGGTGAAGCGTCACACTCTTCAAGCGCCTATCATTTCAAGCGTCCAAATACGTTTAATACGAAATCTTTTTAAGTCGAAAAAGACTTAAAGGGTCTATTCAACCCCCCCTTCTAGACCCTTTCGTATGCCACTTGGGACCAACAAGTGGTATCAGAGCGGTTAATTTTGAAATTTTAAAATTTCCAAGCATAACTGCTTGTTTAGATCTTTTTCTTTCAAAATCTAGTTGCTTTTTAAAAAGCTTAGATATGGCATTTGCTAAAGTTCCCAAATTGACAGAATCAAATTTTGACACATGGAAAGTCAAAGCATTTACGTATTTATGTTCATGCGATGATGACATGTGCGATATTATTTCAGATGGGCCAATCAAAATATACAAAGTTATCACAAGAGCGCCTGGAGCCACAGAAGAAACCCCTGATGGTTACGTTGAAAAACCAAAACAAGAATGGTCTCCAGATGAGCGTCGAAGAGCTAACTTGGACAATGTTGGTCGCAACGCTCTGTATACGGCTATTGGTGATAATGATAACTTATTCAATAAAATCAAATCTTGCAAAACGACTAAAGAAATATGGGATAAGCTGGCTACAATCTGTGGTGGTTCAGCTCAAATCAAAGAAAACAAACTTTCCATTGCTAAGGAAAAGTTTAACGGATTTAAGATGCTACCCAATGAAACACTAGAGCAATTGGATATAAGATTCACAGCTCTTGTTACAGAACTTACGTCATTGGGAATGGACTTACAGAATCGAGAAATGGTGGTTAAGATCTTTAGAAGTCTACCAAGTAAATTCTTGATGAAGACAACAGCTATGAGAGAATCAAACATGCTGGATCTCTTAACTCCAGAAGACGCCTTTTCAGAGATAAAAGCTTTTGAGTTCGAGTTGAACTCTGCTAGTGACATTGTGAGTAATCCAGTGATTGAATCTGGAGCGCTCATTGCATCAATCAAAGGCAAATCGGGTAACAAAGGAAAGAATTCGGACATTAATGAGGAAGAAGAGTTGGCTTTGCTGAATAGATTCAGGAAGTTCTTGAGATATGAAAAGAAAGGAAAAGGTCCTAATAATCAAGGACAAAGTTCATATCAAGCGCCTTCTCCCATACAACAACAGTTTTCAAGCGCCTCAATATTCTGTTCCTTTACCTCAAGCGCCTACTCCAATATCAAGCGTCTACTCAAAATCTTCCAGCTCCAGTGGTTTCTAAACCACACACTGCAAGGCTAACAAGTGAACAAAAAATGAAAACCAATCTTTGTTATAATTGCAGGAAACCGGGGCACTACCAGGTAAATTGTCCCTATCCAAATGTATCCAAGCCCTCAAGGCAGGATTACTTGGATAGAAACCAATTCAGGAGCAACCTTCGACAACAAGGTTTGCTTGCGGAATCAGAACCAGCATCAGCACCTGAAGATTTAGAATCATCAGACGAAAGTAGTGATGATGATGAGCCGATAGATGACTCAGCGCTCATATGTCTCATGGCCAGAGATGATGAAGCGTCCCCTGAGGTAATCAATGAATTATCAATTCCTCTTTCTTATGATGAATTACTTGACAAAGTCAAAGAATATTACAATGAATGTCAAGAAGCTGCCAAAATATATCAAAATGATCTCGCTATTATTTCATCACTCACAAACGATAAAGTAACGCTCAGAGCAGAGTTGCAAATTCAGCAACAGTGCATTGAGAAAAACCAATCGCTTGAGAGTGAAGTTATTCAATTGAGAGGTGATATTGATATAATAGTCAAGAGAGAAGCTGATCTGATGGCTAGACTTGCCAAGTCAGAACAGCTCATCTCATCGTTGTCCAAAGCATCCAGAAAGCTCGACAATGTGACTGAAATAACAAGGTTGTTTGGAGAAAAGACCGGTTTAGGATGCAATGAATTCGGTAAACAACCAAACAAACCTAATGTTACGGCAAACAACAAAGGAAAGGGTGTTTTCTTTGTTAAGAAAGGTTCACAAGGTCAAACTCAAAATGAACCAAGGGACAATGGTAAGAGGCCAAATGAGAAAGTCAAAACTAACTCAGACAAGGGTAAGGCTAAAGCAAATGATCCACAAAGACAGACTCATCCAAACGCTCAAAAAGCTAAGGATAAATCTAGTCACTGTGAATCAAGCGCTAAGCGTCTAGCACCAAACGTGCAACTCAAGCCAGAGCCAAGGAAATACCAGCGTCGATATCCAAAACAGTCAAGATCATATTATCGATACTATGATAATTATGATTATGACTATTATTATAATCGTGGATATTATTATACATCCAAAAATTACACACAGCACAAGGTGAAACCAAAAAAGGCCAATATTCCTACTATGAAGACAAGGCAAATTTGGATTCCTAAAGTTCTAATTAACACTAACAAGGATACTAATGTTGAAGGACCCAAGCAACAATGGGTACCTAAACAGAAATAGAACTTCCCTTTTGATTGCAGGTACCTAGAGCTAAAGTCAATACATCTGTTTGGTATTTTGATAGTGGATCGTCAAGGCACATGACAGGTTCCAAAGATCTTCTGATCAACTATCAAGCTGCCAATGGTCCTCAGGTTGTATTTGGTGATAACTCCAAAGGTAAAACCAAAGGTATAGGTACTGTGCATAGGGGGAACATCATGATAAGTGATGTTTATTTTGTTGAGGGTCTAAAGCACAATTTATTAAGCATAAGTCAATTTTGCGATAAAGGCTTTGAAGTCATATTCTCAAGTGACTATTGCTATATAAACGACGCTAAGACTAAATCTACTAAACTAAAAGGAAAAAGGAATAACAATGTATATTTGGTAGATTGGGGTTCAACACTTGATAACAACCCAACATGCTTTGTTGCTAAAAATGAATCTAAAGTGGGTTGGCTATGGCATAGAAAAATGAATCACCTCAACTTTAAGACAATCTCTCAGCTTATAAGTCAAAATCTTGTAGAGGGATTGCCAAATGGACCATTTCATAAGGATCGCCTCTGTGACGCTTGTCAAATGGGTAAACAAGTTAAATCATCTTTCAAGAGAAAACCTCATCTATCTACTTCTAGAATACTTGAACTACTTCACATGGATTTGTTTGGACCTGTTCAAACAATCAGTGTAAGCGGTAAAAAGTATACTTTAGTGGTAGTAGACGATTTCTCTAGATTTACTTGGGTGGAATTTCTTTCATCCAAAGATGAAACATGTGACAAGTTAACAGCGCTTATTCGGCAACTTCAAACATTGAAAAATCTTAAGGTTGCAAGAATAAGAAGCGATCACGGTACTGAGTTTACTAACAAGGTTGTTGAGAAGTTTTGTGCAGAAAATGGAATACATCATGAGTATTCAGCTCCCAGAACTCCCCAACAAAATGGTGTTGCTGAGCGCCGGAACCGAACGCTTAAGGAAGCCGCTAGGACTATGTTAGCTGAATCTAAGCTTGCTCCTAGATTTTGGGCCGAAGCGATCAACACTGCTTGTTACACTCAAAATCGATGCATGATCAACAAACAGCATGGAAAAACTCCATATGAACTGTGGAAGGGACGTAAGCCAAATATTTCATACTTTCACGTCTTTGGTTCTAAATGTTTTATTCATAATAATGGATCCCAAAGCCTAAAGACTTTTGATCCTAAAGCGGATGAAGGAATCTTTCTAGGCTACGCCAAAAATGGAAAGAATTTTCGCATTCTCAATAAGATCAAATCGAAGGTTGAGGAATCTATTCATGTTGTGTTTGATGATGCTAACCAAGAGCCGAGTAAGGTAAATGTAAATGATGTAGGAGTTGAAGATCTATGTCATCAAGCGTCCAAAATTACTATTGATGAAGATACTGACGATGATGATGAGATCTCAGTGCCTCCTCCTAAGAATACTCGTGAAATCAATCTAAATTATCATGTAAGAAACACGGATGATCATGAAAAGAATGATCATCAAGAGCAAAGAAGGAATCGTGAACTTGAAGCGCCAACGCAGGAGAATGGTCAAGCGAATGATTCTCAAGCGCCTGTTCATTCTCAAAACCCCTTCCAAACAGATAGACTATGGTTACGTGACCATCCACCTGAGCAAATCATTGGAGATATTGAAGCACCAGTTAGAACTAGAGCCGCTACATTTAATGAGGCTATGTTCGCAAGCTTTCTATCTCAAATGGAACCTAAGAAAGTGGATGAAGCGTTAAGTGATCCAAGTTGGATTGAAGCTATGCAAGAAGAGCTCAATCAGTTTGAGCGAAATAAAGTTTGGATGCTAGTACCAAGACCAACTCATCAAGGAGTTATTGGAACTAGATGGGTATATAGAAACAAGATGGATGAGGACGGCATTGTTGTAAGAAACAAGGCCAGACTCGTAGCTCAAGGATACTGCCAAGAGGAGGGCATTGACTTTGATGAGACTTACGCTCCTGTTGCTCGTCTTGAAGCAATCCGCATGTTTCTAGCGTACGCAGCGTTTAACAAGTTTACAGTATTTCAAATGGACGTAAAGAGTGCCTTCCTGAATGGTAAACTCCAAGAAGAAGTGTATGTGGAGCAACCTCCAGGATTCATCAACAATCATGGTAAGGGTATGGTTTACAAGCTCGAAAAGGCACTTTATGGGCTTAAGCAAGCACCTCGAGCATGGTATGACACTCTCTCTATCTTTCTTATTGGTAAAGGTTTTTCAAAAGGCAGCGTTGACACAACGTTATTTAAAATTACCAATGATGAAGATATTCTCTTAGTTCAAATTTACGTTGATGACATTATATTTGGTTCTACTAATAAGCGTCTGTGTGAGAAATTTTCGAAAATGATGCAAGAACAATTTGAAATGAGCATGATGGGTGAATTAACCTTCTTCTTAGGACTACAAGTTAAACAACTCCCTAATGGCATATTTATCAACCAAGCTAAATATACACGAGATATGATTAAGAAATTTGGTATGGAAAATGCATCATATTCAAAAATTCCAATGAGCCAAACGCTTAAGTTAGATAAAGATGAAAGTGGAAAGAAAGTTGATATCACTAATTATAGAGGTATCATAGGATCACTTCTTTATCTCACTGCCAGTAGACCTGATATTATGTTTTCGGTATGTATGTGTGCACGATTCCAAGCTGATCCTAAAGAGTCACACTTGACTGCTGCCAAGAAAATCCTTAAATACCTAAAAGGCACACAACATGTGGGCTTATGGTATCCCAGGGATTCTCCTTTTGAACTAATCGGTTACTCAGATGCAGATTTTGCAGGTTGCAAAATAGATCGTAAAAGCACTAGTGGTACTTGTCAATTCTTAGGTGATAGGTTAGTTTCATGGCATAGCAAGAAACAACAATCCATAGCTACCTCCACAGCCGAAGCTGAGTATGTAGCTGCAGGAAGTTGTTGTGCACAAGTTCTATGGATGAGGCAACAACTTAGAGATTACGGAACAATCTTAGGACCAACTCCCATTCATTGTGATAACCAAAGCGCTTTAGCCATGACTCAAAACCCTGTTCTTCATTCAAGAACCAAACACATTGACATTAGATACCATTTCCTTCGTGACCACGTTCAAAAGAAAGATATCTCCATGCACTTCATTGGAACTGACAAACAACTGGCAGATATCTTCACCAAAGCACTCAATGAACAACGTTTTCTCACTTTGAGAAGTGAACTAGGTATGATTGATTTAAACGCTTGATCATGAAGCATCATATTTTATTAGGCATATAATTTAGGGGGAATCCACTTAAGTTATATCTCACAATATTTTAAACAAATTTTTTTACTTGATCATAACTGTAAGCGTCAATGATAAAATTTTCAGATGCATAATCATCAACGCTCAGCTCTATGTTTGCATAAAATATTGAATGCTCAAAATATTGAAAAGTCTTTTGACTTCAAGCGTCCATCTTATCAGCTAAGCGCTGAATAGTTTATCAAAAATTTATAAAATATTTTTGTTACAAGCCATGCATAAAATTTTTCAAACTTCTTTCAAGGTCGTGGGTAGACTCAAAGGTCTATTTTGTAATCTACTCACACGCCTCTATCACATCAAACTGGCGGGTACTCAAATTTTTTAAAAATGACGGTTCAGAGATAGCACGTGTTTGTGTACGTGTCAGTGTACAAACATGCGCGTGTGTTACACTCTGAAAATACCAAACGTTAATTTTTCTTTAACTCGGATGTCAAATCTTTATATATGAGAATTACCAAATGTAACTTCTCTCTTTTACACAAAACTCGCGTC
Source organism: Buddleja alternifolia (assembly GCA_019426215.1). Lineage (NCBI taxonomy): Eukaryota > Viridiplantae > Streptophyta > Magnoliopsida > Lamiales > Scrophulariaceae > Buddleja > Buddleja alternifolia. The sequence goes on from CM033398.1 coordinate 11,537,761, forward strand.
CGCAGTTAATAAATTTATGGCTAAGATTCAACAGTTATTACACGTGTTTAAATCCTACTAAGACTACATAACACAAGTTTCAAAAACTCTTTACTGTGTCATTTAAAACACAAACTCTGCAGAAAAAGTAACTTACTTTCTATTCACGCATATCTGCAAATCTCTCTTTATCTCTCTCAATACAACAGAAAATCTCAGTTCATCTTCTTCGTTTTAAACAAAAAAAATGGCACCAAAGAAATCATCATCTACTTCTGCTGAAACTACCATCAAGGTAACTGAAGGTCTTGTTGTCGACTGGAAATTCCTATATGAACAAACTCAGATCAACCTGACGGACGTAATGGACATGGTCGTCCAAGCTGGGCTCAAACCCTTCTTAACCCAATACTCTTATATGTTTCCTACTGAAGTTGAAACTTTCTGGAAGACTGCTACCCTTTCAGAGGACAAGAAGTCCATCTCTTGTAAAATTCCCTTCTCCAAGAAGGAGTCTCCAAAGGAATTCATCCTATCTGCTTCCACCATTGCCAAGAACTTCAATTTGCCTAATGAGGGTGAGGCACTGGATTCTGTTACGTTAAAACAAATTAAGGAAGCATGGGCAATCATGAGTGCGTACGACGACGTTCCTTACACTCAATACTTCGAGAAGAAAGATCTGGTGTCCAAATATCGGTTATTGGCTGATTTCTGCAGCAAGATCATAGAATGCCGCGTGGGAACCTTTGATAAGGTAAATCCTGTCCAATTTCAGATGATGGTTGCTATACTCTTCAACATCAAAATCAACTGGAGTGAGTACATCTTCGGACGGTTTCGGGACAGTCTAAGCGCTTCAAATAAGCCTTATGGACTCATCCTGAGTGACATCTTGTTTAAATCGAATTGTGTGTACTCGTCTGGACTTCCTTTGAATAAGTCCAAGTTGTTGGGAAAAAGGATTCTGACCAATATGTTCAATCCTCCAAAAGTTAGTGGTGCGGCTAGACCCCTATCTGAGCGACTGGAAGAACGCCAACTGCTTGCTCAAAAGGCTGAGAGACCAGTGCCAGAGGAAGCTGTGAAGCGTCCAGCAGTAACGAAGAAGAGAGCCCCCAGAAAACCCAAAGTTAAAATTGCCGTCCCCTCTCAAAAGATTGATGAGGAAACTGATGAAGATGCCGAGGACAAGTTGCCTCTCAAAAGACGAAAGCTGGAAGGGATCATTAAGCAAATAGACTTTGAAGAACCAGCTGTTGATCCTCCCGCTCCTCCGGCTAAACTAGTTGAAGGAGTCAACATTAAGAAAATCTTTAAGCGTTCCAGGACTAGCAAGCGTCAAGCTACTCCTGAAGAGCCTGAGACAGTTGAGCCAAGCGCTCAAGTTCAGTTGAGCCAAGCGCTCAAGTTGCAGTTGAGCCAAGCGCTCAAGTTGTAGTTGAGCCAAGCGCTCAAGATGCTGCTGTTGAGCCAAGCGCTCAAGAAACTGCTGTTGAGCTTAGTTCTCAGGGTAAGTTTATTTCTTCCCACAGCATTTCTATTCCTACATCTGTAGAAGATCCTGCTCTTATAGAGGATGGCTCTTGTTTTTCAGCTATAGTTCCAGCTGCTGCTGAAGTGTCCACAGATGTTCTGTTGGATGTGGACCTGACTGGAGTTGTAGCTATCGCTCAAGATGTTGCCGCTAAAGTAGCTGCAATTGAACCTGAGGAACCTGCTACTTTAACAGAGGCACGTTCAGAAGATCAGAACGCTGCTGAAGACGTTAGAGCTCCTCGTCACTTCTTTCAACTCGATCCGCTGAAGACAATTGATCATTCAATTAACTATATGCCCCCAGCGCTCGACGAAGATTTCATTCCTGCAGGATATAATATAGAAAGATATATTGCTGCAGAAGCTGACGCTGCAAGACTGATTGACTTTGACAGCGCAATCAAAGCAACCGTTCTAGACAGACCAGGAGACAGACCTCCTAGATGTGCCGTGGATGTGGCTTACTATCTTGACAATGGCCACAGCAGACCAACTGGGTTCGCGCTAAGGGATTACAGTGTTCGTGTGTATGATCCTCTCCGTCCTAGCTTTCTCAATCCCTCAGAGTCAGTCTTGAACAGAGAAGGTTACACACATTTCCCTCAGACGGCTCACAGCCCTGAAAATCTTGCATCGGCCCGTCCTCTCTGTCTATGGAAAAATAAAGAGATTCATGCTGGTGAGCGCCTTGAATCGTTGACCGATCTGCTCCAGACTGAAGCTGATGCTTACTTTGACAGCGTCTGGAATGCCAACTATCAGCCTGATAAGCACCGCTTTGAAGCCATAAGAGATATTCATCTTGAAGGTATTCGTGCTATGGTGAATGCTGGCACAGACTTCTGTATAAATGAAGTAAATTGGGTTGAAGCGTACATGGGACATAAATACACCTTCCCAGAGTTAGTCCAAGCTCCCCATCTTTTCGGCATAGGCATGCATGACAAGAAGCGTCAATTCGCCAAGTATTGCCTCCTGAAGCGTCAACAAAGACTCGGACCTGTTCTCAAGCTCCCAATTATTAGACATCAAATAGAACAATGTCTACGTCAAGAACTTCAGAGATTATCCATCACCCCTCTTCGGTTTAATGCTCAAGCGTCTTCCAGTGGTACAGTTGGTGAACGGTGCTTAAATCTTGCTCCAAGCCACTGTGAAGAAAACTTCAATCTGATGGTAAAGATTCTATCTCCCGTATCTCTCTTTGATAAAATCTTCACTGCCAATCTCAGATCTTGGAATGGCTCAGTGATCAATTCATTCAAAGGATATCCGCTGCTCCCTTCCATTCGCAGTGAGGTACTCAATCACTATGAGTATGTTCTTTCTCTGCTTGAAAGGAATCAAGAGCTCGCTCAAGCCATTTATCCGTATCTTGAAGAGTACTATGCGGACTGTGTGCCTACACATCGACGTCCTGCATCTCTTCCCTCAGATTGCTTGATTGGATTTTCCAGAACTCACTGCACAGATTCACTATTCTCCATCGCTCAAGCGCCGTCCAAAGTTTTCCCAGATCATGTGCTGGATATCATTGGTCCAATGTACATCAGGGCCATTGATAGTCCTCTTCGCACATTTATCTCCGGTACTTGTATGTCCAGGACCAGACTCATTGAACTCTTGGATTCTACATCCACCTCTTATGCCGACTCAGCAAGCTGGAACTTTCAATTCACTGACTTTCGCCAGCCTGAGTCAACGCTTGAGGAAGCGCCTGCTGAGACATCTGAAGCGTCCAAATCTGCAGATACCAGTATTCCTGACGCTCCTGAACATGCTACCATTGATAGTGCTGAAGATACTTCCCTGGATATTCGAGGTACTGTTTTTGATCCAGCCTATCAAGTTCCTTTTGACTCTCTCAAACACTCATCACGGTTCAAGCGACCAGCTCCTCAAGTGGTTCAATCAGATGAGAGTCAAGCCTTCGGTCCCCTGCTTAAATCTGTTTTGGAGACAATTAGCGCTCAAGCTACTCAGAGTGAAGAATCTCTCCATTGGATTAAGGAAGACCTGGCAAAGATTGAAACTCACGTAATGAGCGCTCAGATTGCTCATATGCGTAGTTCAGCTCAAGCGGCAGTTGGTGAGTGCAAACAAGACTTTCAAGAAATGCAGGATGCTGCCCACGCCACCCAACTTGCCATGAAAGAAGAACTTGAAAAGCGCCTTGCAACCCTTGAGATATCTGTGAATGACGCCACCAGCGCTAAGCTTCTTGTTATGCAGGAACGCTTCGACAAGCGTCTGGATGACATCACAGATTCCTTATCCCAGATTGCTCATCAGGTAAGTGTACTCACAAACCACTTCTTAAAATCTGATGATGGCAATAAGGGGGAAGAGAAGAAGAAAGGAGAAAAGCGGAAAGCGTCCAGTTCAAAAGTTGAAGATCCTCCGTCTGCTAAGCGTCAAATGCCTCCTTCTCAGTCTGCGCTTAATCTCCCGTCTTGGATAACTGCTCTGAAACAAAGTTCATCTGGAGCGCCCAGTAGTACACTAAGGGAACCTCCTAGAGCGTTATATCCAAACCTACCAATTCCTACAAGAGCACTGCTTGAACAGTTTGACATTCCTCTTCAGAGAACATCCATTTCAGAACCTACAGATCCACAGATCTTAGCTGAAGAAAGGAAGATGACTGATTTTAGCCAAGCTTTTCGAATTTGCCTAAGGTACATTGGTATCGACCCAACTGACTGGGATAATCACTTTAAAGTATTCAAAAAGAGACAACAAGAAGAAAACAAGCTTATCATCAACAAAGATCATGAAGCAATGATGATCTTGGAAGACAATCTGACTGAAGCTATCCGAGCTGAAATGTCCAAGCGATACAGAGTTAGACCAAGTCATTAAAGCTTTCTGATTTTACATTATCTATATTCTTGTCTCTTATATCTTTAAATATTCAGCTGTAAAAATGCTTGTAATTCTCGATAAATATGAAATGCATTTTTTTGTGCTGAAACATCTCGTTGAAGCGTAACTAACTTTAACTAACGTCTACTGATCAAAGCTAACTTTTACGTTTGACTATCTAACTCTTGAACTATAAAAGAGTAAGTATTGCCATCATCAAAAAGGGGGAAATTGCTAGGAATTTCATGTTAGAAGTTTTGATGATGACAATTAAGTTTTTGTTAGACCCCAAAAAAGTTGTAAGTTTATTTTTTGTAGAAAACTTGTATAGGCTTTGAAGCGTTAGACTTGTAATAGATTTATTAGGCTTTGTTATCTTACTTTAGAGTGTTAGGCAAAATAGTCTTAGGCTGAGCGTCTGATGATTTCTGAGTGAGTTTATCAGTGGTAAAGTTCAAAGACTCAAGCGCCTGATCTCAGAAGATAGATACAGTCTCCAAGCGTCCACTTTGGCCAGCTATATCAAGCGTTACCTTATGGGACAGAAGTGATTTCACCGGAATTTACTTCTAAGTCCAGAAGGAGTTTAATGCAAATATTCTCAAAGCATTAAATACCAACGGGTATTAATTTCAAATGCATTAAATGTTGATAAGAGCATTTAATATGATAAGCAATGTCAGACGTACGGAGAAGCCACCCTATTGGACTGTCAACTATCTCAGACTGCAGCACCAACTTTCGTGCAGCAGATTTTCAGGAAAAAGGACAAAAGCTGTTCACTCGCGAAAGTGAGAGACACGCGCCAGTGCATGTGTCAAACGGACACTTTCTCCAAGAATACCTATAAATAGGACTTCAACAACAAACAAAACATAGAAGCAACAATTTTATCAAAGCCAAATTGCTGTTGCATTAAAATCTCATTCCTTAAATTCTCAGAAAAGCCAGAAACTTCAAGAAACATCCAAATTGCTTTTCTTATATTCCTGAGACAGTCAACAAATATCTCAAACATTCTTTTTGCAGAAACCAGATTCCTACTGAGATATTACCAAGTTGTTTGAACTTCATCAAAATCAAACAAACCTTTTAGAAAATCCCATCCAAGCCTCGCGATCTGTGTGAAGTCGAAGTTGGATACTTGCATCATTTCTGGGTGAAAGAAGCAAGAGGGTTGAAGTGATTTGAAGCAGAAATCTGTGTGATCAAGGAGCTCAAGTCATCGACATCCATCTCTCCCTAATTTGTAGAAGATTCTGTGTGATTCTTTGAGAATCATTTTAGTGGATTGCCTCCAAGTGCAAAGGAGAAGAAGGACGTAGTTGGGATTACACCACCCAACGAACCTTACAAATATTGTGTTATTTACTTTTCAGTCATTTCATTCATCTATCATATCACTGCATAAGTAAAACACAATCAAAAGCTAAGCACCTAAGAAACATCTTGTGACGCTAAAACTTTCAAAGAGAAGACTCCAAAATCATTCCGCTGTGCTAACCCTGATTAAAAGAACTGAACGCTTAACCTACAAGGTCAAAGTATTCAATTCCTGAAGTCTAAGTTAACTTTATAAAACAGTCTTCATTAGACGCTTCACAAAGTCTCAAATATCTTATGTGAACGCTAAGGTGAAGCGTCATACTCTTCAAGCGCCTATCTTTTCAAGCGTCCAAATACGTTTAATACGAAATCTTTTTTAAGTCGAAAAAGACTTAAAGGGTCTATTCAACCCCCCCTTCTAGACCCTTTCGTATGCCACTTGGGACCAACAGGTATATCCTGATCATAAGACATGCTCACAATATTAAAACACTTATGTTGATAATGTAAGGATCGGTATGCCCCCACAAGCGATGCCGGCGCAACGGAAGAAATAAAGTTTATAAAACACATATATATCGGCATCCCAAGCTAGGGGGTCAAAGTAATGCACAACAAAAACTAATACGAGTAAAGGGGTTTTAAACCGATTACAAGATTTGGGGTTTTATTAAAGTGAGGGTGTAAAACCACAATACAAGGAAAACCACACCAAAAACTTTGGCTCTCATTTTCAAATCCTCACCTCAACATGGAGGGGTTCGAATCAAACCACCATAAGCTCCTAAAGCAAGAAGCCTCTACAAGGACACACCTCAATTAAGTTCATACCTTAAGCAAAAGATTGGCTAGATATATGCTCTAAGGAAATGGAGTCTATGTAGTGAAAGGTGGAAGACAAGAAGAGTTACTAGAAGAAATATCTATGGAAGATAATCTTCTATAACTAATCTTCAAGAAGAAGTTCTATGGAAGAAAGTCTTCAAGAATCACAAGTGAAGCTAGAAAAAACTAGAGATGAAGAACTAAGCTCTAAGCTTTTTTTTTTCTTTTTAAGTTTTCATCAAGTTTTAAATGAGAGCAAGAACACCTCCTTTTATAGCCACCACTTTTCGGCCATATGGTGTTAGGTGGAGTAGAAGACTTGTTTTTCTTCACCTACCACCTCATTCTCACCTACCATTCCATTCTCAACTACCACCACATGTGTAAGGGAATATTTTTCATTTTCTTCTTCATTTAAAAAACATTACAAGTCAAACTTTGACTAGCTTTGAATTTCACTCTTGTGACTTCATTTAATTAAGTCCAACTTAATTAAAATGACTCCGAAGTCTTCCAAGACTTGTTAATTAAATAATCTTCAAGATTAATTAATAGTAAAATTAGTAGTTTAAATAAATTCCCGGATAATAACAATTTCCGTTAATAATTAATCTCCAAAATTAATTAATAGAATAATTATTTTCCCAAGCCTACTAATTAAAATGTCTTCCACTTAATCAATTAATCTCATTAATCAATTTCACTTTAATCCTAAATCGGATTAATATTCACATAGTAATTGAACTTTCTTGAGTAAGTGTATAACCCCATTGTAGGTTCGTTTATGTACTAGTAGTAGGAACACAACCCCGTTGTGCCTTTGCAATTTTTATTGCTAGATTTAATTACTCCAAGTATTTTAATCCGACCAAGAATTAATTACCGATTAGTTCATGGTTCCTACAAATCAAGGTTAGTACTAGCCACGCGCCAAGAAGACCTAGCCATGAACGATTATTAGGTGACCTTTCCGCATTACGATTTTCGCATAAGTAAAATCCTTCCATCAAATATCCCGATCGAATCTAGGACTTGGATGTCGGTCGAAATCCCAGTAACTCGATTCTATGTATATCGATCTAAGTGACATTGACCAATTTATCAATCGAGCGAGGAAACACTGCGCCTCCTTATTGATACTACTCCGGCCGGAGGTTCCCATGGTCAATACACTGTGAAGTACATAGGATATGCGCCGATGCTAATGATCAGTGACAGATTTTCTCTTGGCACTCACGCGCCTCCGTACATAACCAGATTGGACCCAATATGCCCCACTTTATGACTCACCTAGAATCGTGTGACAAATCTAAGTACAGTGGGCGATGCACAAGACGACCAATGGTGCCTCAAGTCATGAGGACCAATCTTATGCCTACGTAACCGAGGAGATTCCAAATTCGACATTGACTCCAATATGGAATCTCGGCGGGGTTGTTCAGTTTACTCGATCCAACGAGAACCCACATACATGCACTGATGTACACCGTATCAGTATCCATGGAATAGGATACACTCTCCAAGAGTGTGCATTGTACGTGCAAGTCTTTACGAGTCATTTCTATCCCTATCTCAATGATTCTATGACTTGGAACATTTTTAAGACCACAACCTTAGAGACATATTCCATGATTGGCATCCCCGATACCAAACACATCTCATAGCTTAAGAGTGATCTAGGGGACTTTATCTAATTGCATATAATGATAAGATAAAGAAGAATATGTCTTTTATTAAATAACTTGACAAGATACAATATAAGACCGTTTAAAGAGTCGGCTATTACGCCCAACAAATGGCACGTCGGGCACCTAACTCTTTCAATCTCCCACTTGCCCTAGAGCCAATTGCCCATGTATTTCAGGCCCATCTTCTCAAGATGTCCCTCCAATACTCTTTGGCTCAAGGGTTTGGTAAAGGGGTCTGCTATGTTATTTGCCGAGTCCACACGTTCCACTTGAACGTCGCCTCTACGAACGATCTCTTTGATCAGATAGTATCGCCTTTCTATGTGTTTGGATCTCTGATGAGACCTTGGCTCTTTTGACTGTGCAATAGCCCCATTGTTATCACAGTACAATCGTACGGGATCAACAATAGATGGAACAACACCCAACTCTTGGATGAAGTTCCTTATCCAAACATCTTCTTTTGCAGCCGCCCAGGCTGCAATGTACTCAGCCTCTGTGGTGGAGTCAGCAATAGTTTCCTGTTTAGAACACTTCCAGCTGACCGCTCCACCATTGAGTACAAAGACAAATCCCGAGATAGATTTGAAATCATCCACATCAGATTGGAAGCTAGAATTTGTATAGCCTTCCAATTTTAATTTTCCTCCACCGTAGACTAGGAAGGCATCCTTAGTTCTTCTTAAGTACTTAAGGACTGCCTTTACGGCTTTCCAATGCTCTTCGCCTGGATTGGCTTGATATCGGCTTATTGTACTAAGTGTATAAGCCACATCAGGCCGTGTACATAGCGTAGCATACATAATAATCCCTATAGCGGAGCCATATGGTATGTGAGACATCTTTTCTTTTTCCTCCAGTGTCTGAGAGGACATAGACTTGGAAAGAGAAATACCATGTCTCATAGGCACCAGTCCTCTCTTGGACTGATCCATTTTGAATCTCTTCAAAACTCTATCTATGTACGCAGATTGGGAGAGTCCCAGCATTCTGCTAGATCTATCTCGATGAATCTTCATTCCGAGAACGTAGGATGCCTCTCCCATATCCTTCATTGAAAATTGTGTGGATAACCACGCTTTCGTTTCTTGCAACATTCCTATGTTGTTTCCAAACAATAGAATGTCATCAACGTAAAGCACCAAAAATGTTATCACGCTCCCACTAGCCCTTTTGTACACACATGCTTCATCAGCATTTTGAAGAAAATCATATGTTTGTACAGTATCATGAAAACACTTGTTCCAGCTTCGGGAAGCCTGTTTGAGTCCATAAATGGATCTCTTGAAGTTTGCACACACCTTGTGCTCACTTCCTATGGATGCGAAGCCCTCGGGCTGCTCCATGTAAAGCTCTTCCTCTATTTTACCATTGAGGAAAGCAGTCTTCACATCCATCTGCCATATTTCATAGTCTAAATATGCAGCTATGGCTAGAAGTATCCGAATGGATTTGATCATCGACACTGGTGAAAAGGTTTCATCATAGTCAATTCCTTGCCTATGAGTGTAACCTTTCGTCACGAGACGTGCCTCGTAGATGACTACTTCTCCTTCTGCTCCAAGCTTTCGCTTATAGATCCACTTGCAGCCTACGAGTTTAGACCCGTCAGGTCAATCCACCAAGGTCCAAACCTTGTTGGAGTGCATGGAGTCCATCTCGGATTGCATGGCTTCTAACCATTTTCCCGAATCGACGTCCAACGTCGCTTCCCCATATGTCCTTGGATCAGGGGAATTACCATCCTCGTTGCTATCAAGCAAGAAACCATACCTCTCAGGTTGTTTCGGGATCCTTTCGGATCTTCGAGGATGTTGTGCACTTGCTACTACTTCTGGTTGTGCATCTGTGGTATCAGGTGAACCCTTTTGTGGTTCTTGAGTTTCCTCAAGTTCTGAAACCTTGCCATTTCTATCCAATAGAAATTCCTTCTCTAAGAAGGTAGCGTTCCTTGAAACAAACACTTTATGTTCCGATGGGTTGTAGAAATAATATCCATAGGATTCTTTTGGATCGCCCACTAGTTGCTTGACATAAGCCGAGCAACCTCACACCCTTAGGTATTTATAAGTGGGTAGTTTACCAAACCACATTTCATATGGCACCTTGGAGACACTCTTTGACGGTACTCTATTTAATAGATGCGTCGCAGATTCTAGGGCATATCCCCAGAAGGAAAGAGGAAGTCCAGTGAAACTCATCATGGATCGAACCATGTCCATCAAGGTCCGATTCCTTCGCTCGCTTACCCCATTAAGTTGGGGAGTACCGGGCGGAGTCCACTGAGAGACAATCCCATTGTCTTTTAGATAATCGAGGAATTCACGGGACAAGTATTCTCCCCCTCGATCCGATCGAAGAGCTTTGATACTTCTTCCCGTTTGCTTCTCTACTTCATGTCTAAACTCCTTGAACCTCTCAAAGGCTTCAGACTTGTATCTCATAAGATACACGTAACCATACCTCGAAAAGTCGTCGGTGAAGGTTATGAAGTAAGAATGGTTCCCTTTAGTGCAAGCGGACCACATACATCCGTATGGACCAAGTCCAAAAGGTTAGTAGCTCGCTCCATTTGCCCGGCAAATGGTGACTTGGTCATCTTACCCTTTAGACAAGATTCACAAGTTAGCATATCTAGCATTTCCCGAAGGTCAAGCTTATCCGCCATCTTATGAATTCTATCTTTAGAGATATGGCCTAGTCTAGCATGCCATAGGTATGTATCATTTTGATTATCTAACTTTCTCTTACTAGTATGTTCCCATTTAGCACAATTAAAGAACGCATCATGATCGGTACCCTTAGCCCTTTTTTACACCACCTTTGCATTTCAATTGATTTTTCTTGTTGTTCTTCTTCTTCCCCTTATTCTTATTGGCCTTATGGCCCTTAGAATGGGATGAGGAACCAACAAGCAGTACCGGCTTATCTTTCTTGATGGTGGCATCTGCACTCTTCAACATGTTCAACAACTCGGGTAATGAAGCCTCAAGTTGATTCATGTTGTAGTTGATGACAAACTGGTCAAACGTCTTCGGAAGGGACTGAAGCATGAGGTCAACAGAAAGCTCGGTCTCAAGTTTTATGCCAAGATCAGAAAGCTTATGAATAAAGCTGATCATGCGTAAAACTTGATCATCGACCGACGATCCCTCGTGCAGGCGAGCGCAAAATAGCTCTTTAGAGATTGCGAATCTCTCCCTCCTAGTTTGAGTGCCACAGAGCTCCTCGAGACTTTTGATAGTATCTTTAGAGATGGCCATGTGCTCAAATTGTTTTTGAAGCTCATTAGTCATTGAAGCCATCTTGATACATCTCACTTGGATATTATCATAGGTCCACTTATCAAAAGCGGCACGTTCATCATCAGTGCTTGTGCGAGTTACGCGAGGCAAAGGCATATCTAATACGCTATCTTTGCGCTCACTTTAAAGCACAATTTTAAGGTTTCGATACCAATCGGCGTAGTTGGAACCGATAAATCTATTGGAATCTAGGATTGTTGAAAGTGGATTTTTGACCATTTTGTAAACTACAAAATAAATCGCGAGGCAAAATAATTAGCATTCAATATGTAATTTTGTCCACATATAATTCGGTCTTTAATCATACGTGTCTCCCACTATTTTATCAAATTCCATAACCCTCTTATATGGATCTTCGAGGAGATATGCGGGTCTCCCTAGTGGGCTCGAGATCCATAAGCGATTCTTCATATGCCTCGAGAACACGAGCCCATATGATAAATCCGTATGGTAGGCTTACCGGCCTTCTATATCGACATATAGTTCTCAAGATATTTTGCCTTGTCTTTCTCATATACCCCGAGAACACGAGCCCATATGGTAGTAAACGTTAAGTCAAGCCCATCAAATATTCATGGTCAATCGATCAGACTAGTGTGTCCCACGACTCACGGACGACACCTAGACAAATCAATCCCACGAGCATCCCTATGCTTAGTGGTGGTCACAGCCTAATCCACTTGATGCCACCCCACGACTCATGGACGGCGGGCCAAGCTTGATGGCATTTCACATGCCACCACTTATGATGGAAGGCGTGGACAATAGAACCTCGTTCAATTTCCACATAAACTTAATATTTCTTGGATTTACTTGAAACAAATCAAGCGAGGGTTTTCAACATACAAGGTCTCATCAAGATTAAGATTATCTTTAATTATGTGATCATGCAATCCATGGAGCATATAAGAAAACATAATATAAGACATCCACAAAGCGGTAAACAAATATGGATGATTATGGGTCCCTAAGCGATCCACCCGAGCCACCAGTGAATCTAAGGCAATCTAGGGTACTAAATTAAAATAGGCCTTATCTATTACATAAGCTTCCAACGGCATACATAATCTTCAATAATGGTCCATCATCTTCGTCTCCATCTTCGATTACAATAAAATGGAAAAAAAAATGCAAAAATAAAATATACAACCAAATTGAAATAGAGGCCAATAATAATTACAACCCAATTGAATAATCTAAGGCTCGACCCACAATCCATCCATTATGCAAATCAACCATCAAGCGTATGAAGATGACATGAAAAGCATTAATTAATCATAAGCCCATCACATAGCTGAAACAATCATAACTTTGGGATTTATACGTTTTGAGGAAAAACCGAGTTTTTCTAGTTTCAAAAATTCCAAACTTTTAATAACTCAAAAACGCATGGAAGTTGATTCCAAAATCAAGAAATGGGCCAAAGGTAGGAGTCCTTGAAGGCCCGGGTCGTGTGTACCACACCACGTCAAGATGGTCCAACCATCAAACACATGGTGTGCATACGCGCACCCGTCAAGATGGTCCAACCATCAAACTGGTCAAACGTCTTCGGAAGGGACTGAAGCACGAGGTCAACAGAAAGCTCGGTCTCAAGTTTTATGCCAAGATCAGAAAGCTTATTAATAAAGCTGATCATGCGTAAAACGTGATCATCGACCGACGATCCCTCGTGCAGGCGAGCGCGAAATAGCTCTTTAGAGATTGCGAATCTCTCCCTCCTAGTTCGAGTGCCACAGAGCTCCTCGAGACTTTTGATAATATCTTTAGAGATGGCCATGTGCTCAAATTGTTTTTGAAGCTCATTAGTCATTGAAGCCATCATGATACATCTCACTTGGATATTATCATCGGTCCACTTATCAAAAGCGACACGTTCATCATCAGTGCTTGTGCGAGTTACGCGAGGCAAAGGCATATCTAATACGCTATCCTTGCGCTCACTTTGAAGTACAATTTTAAGATTTCGATACCAATCGGCGTAATTGGGTCCAAAATTAATTAATTAAAAAAGACGTGTACACGTTATTAATTTCTATTGGGCTAGTTTTAATTTAAATCCAAATCACCAACCCATTGGCCCATTTGGAATTAATTAAATCATGCCCAAATTAATTAATAAATCGAAATTGAGTAATTTTCCAATTGGGCTTAATTTGAATTATTCCGGGTCATCATCCTTTTGACCCACCCGGATAATTAAATTTAACCAAAACTCAAATACCAATTTTGACCCAAACCCATAGCCCATTTTCAGACCCAGATCCAAGACTCGATTTAGTGGGTCGTGTGTCAAAATACACGACCCGACAGGTCGTGTGGTGCAGCACGCGAGCAGCGTTGTGGGTGCATTATTCGTGGCTTCCGAGCCCCCTTTTTTCTCATTTCTTGATTTTTTTGTCATATCTTAAAATTACCCAGATTTATAATAAACATAAAAATCAAAATCTAAGCCAAAAATCGTAAAAAAATGCAAATTTAAGAACACATAATTGCATGCTTCAAAAACACATAATATGCATATCAAAAATCATATAAACATGATCAAATATGCAAATCAGAGATTGGCTTTGATACCACTGTTGGGTTTCATGAAAAATTAAATAAACGCAGCTGAAGTTTTACAATTAAACCCAAAGCGAATTCTCTGATTGCATAAATGAACCAATTAATCGCGAAAAACGAATAACGACTTACCCGTTGAGGCGAAGTGGTAGGAGAATCCAATTCCTCCTCTCAGTTTCGAATTGTTGAAGTCTCGAATCTTTCAATCCTCGTGTGATCTACTCTTCTTGAATTCCTTGAGTTTTTCTTGAAGTTTGATCCAAACAACGAACACACGTTGTCTCTGAATTATCACGCACGAATTGATTGATGAAAAATTCCCACTTTTTCCCTTGGAGGCCGACGGCTAGTGTATCTAAGAGAGAGGGAGGAGTTTTTCTTTTTCTTTCTAGGAGAGTTATGATTTCGTATGTTTTGTTTAGGTCAAGGAGTCCTTTTATAATAATTTGACTTATTGACTAAGACAAACAAAAAGAGACCTCGTTGGGCATCCAAGTGGACGCCCAACTTACCCTAGTAGGCGTCCAAATGGACGCCCCATCTAGGCCCGTGATTTTCTTTTATTAATTAACTATCAATTTAATTAATAATTTATTATATCCAATCAATAAATAAATTAATTAAATAACCAAATTAATTAGATAAATTAATTCATTAATTTATTTCCATAAGAAATTAATTAATAATTAATATTATCTTTATAATTAATTATTTCATCCAATGAGTAATTAATTAATTATTTAATTTATCCAATAAATTAAATCTCCCAGAATAAAATAGAAAATCCTTTTCATTTTTCTTTATCAATCCTTTAGCGTGACTCTTTAGGTTCGTTTCGTTTGGTAATGAGAGGAATCCAAAGGAAATGGATAACACCTAGCCAGTCACGTGACCCACTTTGTAGCCCAAATGAAATTGAATGATTGGATCATTCCACAACCTTGCAATCGTAAATACCATATAAGTATAAACCCTTTGTTCACGTGCCCCAGTCAAGTGAGAGTCATGGTTATGTCAAACTCACTGAACTTGATCATATGTATTAATTATAATAATACGAGATCATTGAGATCGATTTAGCGCCTCGCACAATTGTCTTTTTTGCTTTGGCCAAAGACTTTGATCTCTATTTATCTATAATCACATAGGGTACTTTCTCATTTACTTATGAGAGAACAAATCCCATATTAGATATCAGTTAAGACTACCACTTGCCCATCAAGCCGCATTTCGAGGTCGACCCCACCAACGGGTGAATTGGGTCTAACTACTCTAGTGAAAGACTTGACGTCACAAGTGCATCTTCAACCTAATACTTCAGGTGAAAGGCTCACGTATACCTATTACGCATAATCAGTTCTGTCATTGACAGTCACAGAGTGAAAACTCATGTGACTGAACCGATGCGAGTCATGTTCGAGCATATCAGTTCCACTGATGTGCCTACAGTCTTAAGCTCCCACCATCACATGGTGTTCAATTGGCACTCCTATGTCAGAGTTAGGATTGTACAAGTGTTCTAATTCTTTATTTATCCATTAAAGACTTCATATTACTTGTGAGTGAGTTTAAGTAATCAAGAGATAGGAAGTAGAGGGATTGCACTGAAAACATAGACAAAACGTTTTACACTACTTATAGATGCAGATAAGATTTAAGTGAAAACTAAATAATGCCTTTTATTATAAATAATAAATAAGTTCATTACAAGAAAGATGCCCTATCACTCTATCCTCTATGGCATCTGAGGGCATAATCCTAATACTCTCAAGAAGTTTAATGAAAGAGTTCTACTTTTCATCTTGTGAATTCGAGTGTTCTTTAGATATTCTATCTTAATTATTCGTAGTAATTAAGTGTATAAACCGTTTTTGGTTCGTACATTTTCTTGGTGTAAAAATCGAACCACATCACTTTCCTTTTGTTTAATTATTTTATTCATTAAATGAATAATTAATTAATTAATAATATTTAATTTATCAAAAAAATTTAATATGTCAAGCCTTGTAAAACATTCCCATCATTTTTCTTTGCTAATCTTTAAAGTGCGACTCTTTAGGTTCATCTCGTTTGGAAATGGAAGGAGACCAAAGGATGTGGCCTAGTAACACCTAGCTAGTCACGTGGCCCACATCGTAGCTCAAATGGGATCAACTGAATGGATCATTCAAAAAATTTTCTAATTGTGAATATCGTATGAGTATAAAGCTTTTGTTTTTGTGTCTCAGTCAAGCAAGAGTCAAACTCACTAGACTTGACCATATGTATAAATCATAATAATACGAGATCATTGATTTTGCTTTTGTGCCCGACACAAGCAACTCCAATGCTTTGGCCAAAGTCTTTAATCTCAATTATCTATAATTACATAGGACACATTACCATTCACTTATGAGAGAACAAATTCCATCTTTGTAATCGGTTATGGCTACCACTCGTCCACCAAGTCGCATTTCTAGCTTGATCTCACCAACAGGTGAATTGAGTGTGATTAATTGAGTGACAGACTTGATGTCACGAGCGTATCTTCAACTCGATCCCTCAGGTCATAGGTTCACGCATACCTATCACAATAAAACAGTTTTGTCATTGACCGTCACATAGTGAAACCCATGTGACAGAACCGATGTGAGTCGAGTTCAAACTCATCAGTCCACTAATGTGTCTACAATATAAGCTCCCACTATCCCATAATGTTCGACTGACACTTCACATGACAAAAGTTAGGTTGTACAAGATTTACTAAGTCTTTATTGCCCATTTAAGACTCTTATTACTTGCAAACACATTAAGTAATCAAAACCAATCTCTCTAGTGCCTATCTCTCTAACCTATAGGAGGTAGAGAGTTTGCTTTGATTACAAGGACAATATATTGAACACTACTTACAGATGATAACAAGATTTATGTGAAAACAACAAAAAAATTGCCTTTTTTAATGGAGAAGAATCGATTACAAATTAAATGCCCTATATATTCTATCCTCAATGGAATCTAAGGCCATAATCTTAACAATACCGTGTGTGCCTAATCCCTGTTTAGGGACTGTGCTTAGTTAAATTTTAATTATCTATTTTTGTTGCGCACACAATCTCGGAGGTTAGCCACCGAATCTCAACAGTTACATATGGTACTTTTGAAGTATTCCAATCCACATATAAAGTACATTTAGTGCGGAGTAGACGTACTATAATGTTGTACCAATAATTTACATCTGAAGTAATGTCCATGAATAAAGGCAATATTAAAAACATGCACGGGAAGTATTTATATTTGTTAAATGCAGTATTATTCTACATGAGGTAATTTTGCACAACTAAAGTATTCCAAAGCCATATGTGAAGTACCTTTAGTATATATTCGACATATTTTCAGTTCAAAGATATAGTACTTTATGTAGCTACATGTGGTGTTAGAAGTATGCCCTCGAATGCCATGAGAGGATAGAATAGGATAGGGCATTTTGGTTATGTAATTGATATTCTTTCAATTAATAAAAAGCATATTAGTTGTTTTGCTTTTTATTGGCATTGATAAATAGTAATCAACTTTAAGTCCATGTACACAAGAATGAGCTTTCCATTCCTTATAAGATAAAGAAATAGGCACTGAAAGAGTTTAATACCTGTGCACTCAATTAGTTCGCAAGTCAAAGATTCCCTAATTGGGCATTGGAAATCGTCAACACTTGTATAGTATGAGCTTTGACAAAGAGAAGTTCATGTCGATCATTAGGAAGTAGTGGGAACTCGTATTATAGGTGCACTGATGGAGGTTGGTGCACTCGGAAATGAACTGCATCAATTCTGTCACATAAATTTCACTCAATGATAGGATTGATTAGTTATAATAGATGTGTCTGAACTTTAGACATGAGGAATCGAGTTGGAGACGTACTTGTGACGTTATGTTTGACATTAGAGTAGCTCCAATTCACCCATGGGTGGGGCTAACCTCGAAATGTAACTTAAGGGGCAAGTAGTAGTCTCAACTGATATCCAAGAAGGAATCCGTTCCCTCGTATGTAAATGAGTAATTGTCCTATGCGTTTATAAGTAAGTAAGATCAAAAGTCTTTGGCCAAAGCACATGAGCTTTTGAGTTAGAATCAAATAGGAAAGTTCACTGATCTTGACTTATTATAAATATAGCATGGAGTCAAGTCAATGAGTTTGACATTAACCATGATTCTTACTTGACTGGGATATGGAAACGAAAAGTTTATATTCATACAGAATTTACAATGGGAGAGGCTCAAAGAATGATCTAATCATTTGTCTTATATGGACTGAGATGTAGGCCATATGACTAGTTAGGTGGGACTCACATCCTTTGGATTCCTCCTATTGCCAAATATAAACGAATCTAAAGAGTCACGCTTAAAAAGAGAAAATTAAACAAAATAAATGGTGTATTTCTTGTACCAATATTTTAAGTATTGGATACTTAAATTATTTATTTGATAAATAATAAATAAATAGAATTATTTATTTGAAGAAATAAGTTAATTCATTGATGAGATTAATTAATTAATTATTTTTTGGAGAAATAAAATTAATTAATTATCCAATCAATTAGTTAATTAATTTAATTAACTGGATTATATTAATTAATTAAATATGAGATTGGATTGGACTCAAATTGGTGCACCATAGTCACAAGGATCGGCCATATTAGGCGTCCAACATGGCCTTTTTGAGCCCAAAGTTTTGACTTAAATGATATAAATATATCATTTAATTAAACCTAACCTACAACAAGTCATATACAACTTGAGCTACAAGAAAAGAAACATCCTCCCTCCCTCTCTCTGATAGCCGTCGACCTCAAGGTTAAAAAAAAAGGAGTTTTTTTGATCAATTTCCTGGCGAGACGATTTAGAAGCAGTGCTCGTGTATTGCTTAGATCAAGATTCAACTCGTTGGAATTCTACATCAAAAATTGGAGGAGCTCGACTTCTACGAGGGAAGTTTGAACTCTCCAACCACTTAACTATAATGGGTAAAGTAGAGAAATCCCTCTTTTACATACGTGTATATAACCACGGTTGATCTTATTTTGAAAAATCTGAAAAAATTTCATTATACGTTATTTCACTGCGTTTTATATTAATTTCCCAACAGTGGTATCAGAGCCAAACAGTGGGGTTTGACATATGTAATTTACGTGTAAATATGTGATTAGATGCATGATTTACAATGTTTTGCAATGCATGATTACATATGTAGATTTCTTGATTTTATGTTCTTGAGGAATTTAATGTTTATTTTTATTCGTTAGAAATTAACAAAATTTGATTTTGTGTAATTCTATTGTGATTAAATAACAAAATAAAACGGGATTCGGAAAATCCCTGGAATTTTGAGAAAATTCGTGGTGGCGGGAGCTGTCAACCGCGTACAGCACGCTGTGTGTGAGCCTGTGTGCTCGATGGCATGTGCAACAGGCCCACCCGTGTGTTTGGATACACATGGGTTAATCTCGACCCGACCCGACCCGTCCCGAGTAATTTTAATTTTAGTTTTTGGTTAAAATTGAATTTTTATGCAAAAAATAAAATTATTTATAATTTTCTTAAAGTTGGACTTTTAGATAAAATTAGATGTTTTTATTGAAAATTGGTTTTAATGGACTTGGATATTAATTTTAATTAGAATTGAATTTTAAATTAATGGGAGTCTATTAAATTGAATTTTTAATGAAGTTAAGATAAATTTTATTTCCTCAAGAATGAAATTTTTATAATTAAATTTGAAATTTATTTAGAAATTAACATATATGTTTTTCGTGTGTTATGTGATATATCATGTTTGACATATTATATGATGGGAGACACAATTCACGGCCTTAGGCTTATTCTTGATGATGTATTTCTTTTTATGAGTTGTAAAGGCCGTTAAGAGCATATGTTTTATTTTCTTTCTATAGATTTATGTATAGGTTGCCTTTTCATAAATATAATAGTTAGAAATAGAATAGCCCTAAGAAGAGACTCAAGTTGAACTGGGAAGACACAAGAAGGAGCTATGGAAGCTTTAGAGTAGTTTTCTTTTATTTTGATTGAGACATTGACTTGGCTCAATCTAGGAATATGGTCCATGAATCGTGTGTTGTTAGCTTTCTAGGATTGCTATCTTTATTATGATCCATGTTTATATGTTGTGAATAAAATGGATTAAAGTGCAAAGTGAGACCTATGATAAGGAAATTAAAAATTCTCCCACATTAAAAATATTAAGTTGGTAAGGGGTATTAGGTATCCCGCTCTCCACTAAACTTAGGAAAAATTGAAATTATATTTGATATATAATATCATCCCTGAGCAATGGGGGTTATATATTAAAATATAATTTTAAATTTTTCTAAGTGCATTAGATGCCGTTGGTCGAAATAAATTTCACCCCATAAACCGTTGAAAGGTTGCAAGGTAAAATTCAATTGTTAGACTAATAGATAGTTAGTGGGTTAACCTTAAATTATTCATAAATCCATATGACGGTTAAAAGGTTGCGATTTGATAAATAATGAGCAAAGGGATTGAGTCATTCATTTGATGGGTTGGTGCTAGACACCACTTTAATAGATTATTAGGCCATACACCGTTAAAAGGTTGTAACCTATTAAACTAGTTAAAGAATTCAATCATCACTACGAAGTCTACCAACGATGACTTTCGGATTTCAAAGTGGGAGAGTGGATTTTTGAAAAATGTAGTGGAGGGCCAAGATTTTATTTCAAAGTCCTTGATTTAAACTCGGAACAAAAATTATGATCAAATCTAATGATTTAATTTACTTTTCTGTAGTTATCTTTTAGCTCTCTCACGAAATATGAATAACAAACCCCTGTCAGACTTGCTCAAGAGGCACATTCTAACTGGACCCAACTACTTGGAATGGCTCACAAGCTTAAGGATTGTCTTGAGTAGTGAGTCAATAGAGTATGTGTTGGAACTCAATCGTCCTCCTATCCCTATGAGAGATGAAGACGAAAAGGTTTGTATTTCCTATGTGGATTGGGTCTGTGATAATCACCGAGCACGAGGATACATGTTGAGCTCCATGTGTAGTGAGCTACAAAGCTATCTTGGAAATATGGAGACTCAAGGGATATATTCCTCCATCTAGACGAACTGTTTGGAGAGCACCATTAGACCGTTCGATATTTCATATCAAGAGAGCTCTTCAGAACAAGGTTAAAAGAAAATGAGAATGTGGGAGATCATGTCCTTAAGATGATGACCTTAATCGAAAGGTTAAAATCTTTAGATTTCTACATGGATGTCCACCTTCAGATTGATCTCATCCTACAGTCTATCCCTAATTCCTTCTACTATTTCGTCATAAATTTCGACATGAGTGATATCAAATGTTCGTTGGCTAGGCTAACAAACAAGCTTGAAATTGTACAAAGAGAAATAAGGACGAAAAGAAAGACAGATGCATTTGCTGTTCCCATGTCTAAGGCATTGGATGTCTATAAATATGAAAAAGGCAAAGAAAAGGTGGGAACATTCAAGAAAGCTCGGAAGGAAATAGAGCACAAGAAGAGGAAGAGTAAGAGGCAAAGCAAGGATCAAAGATCCCTTCATTGCAGTGAGCTGGGCGACTCGAGAATGAATTGTCCTCACTTAGGCCAAGGTGTTGTAGGTAAATAGATTTTTGTTTTAGAAACTAATTGTTCTATGACTATTTTTTCACTTCATGAATTCTAGATTATAGAGCTAGTGCTCACGTTTGTATAATAAACCAGGATCTGAAATGAAGTAGAAAGCTAGAGCATGGAGAGGTGAAGATCAGTGTAGGCAGCGGGCAAAGTGTGGCGGCATCCCACATTGGATCAACTTCTTTATGTTTATTATCTGAACATGTTCTATTATTAGAGGATGTTTTGGTTTTGCCCAAGTGGCTTAAGAACATTATTTCTGTTCCCATGTTAGTTAGGAATAATTATGTTTATAAATTCATTGATAGTACTTACAACAATTTATTTAATAATAAAATTGTTGGCACTGCTACTTTAGTCAGTGGCCTCTATTATTTAAATGTCCAAAATAAGTGTTTTGTGAATACTATTTCTAGAAAATATGGTAGATTAGACACTAACCAAAGATTAGTGTGCCATCTAAGATTAGGCCATGCGGGTGAGCAAAAGATCCACAAAATGGAGAAAGATAGGCTAATAAGCGCATTGGGAATGGATCCCTATCCAACTTGTGAATCTTGTCTCAAAGGCAAGATGGCTAGATCCCCCTTCACAGGGACTTTAGAAAGAGCGACTCAAGTTTTAAGTTTAGTGCACACCAACGTATGCGGACCATTTGGAGAAATGGCTTGTGGTGGTTTCTACTATTTCATTACTTTCACCGATGGCTATTAAAGGTATGGTCTAGTGTATTTAATGAAACATAAGTCTGAATCATTTGAAAGATTCATAGAATTAAATGATTTAGTAGAAAATCAAACCGGTCATCATATAAAACCTCTGCGATCGGATCGTGAAGGACTTGTACTCACATGGTATCTGTGACCTAAAGGTTCATTTTGATCTATTCATTTCAATTGGGTTTCGATGTGAGTCCACATGAGTGATGAGTTTAATATATTTTTTAGAGAATAGTGTTGCAACTCACACCAACAGCAACTCTACAATTAAATAGGGTGGCTGAGCAAAGGAATCGAACTTTGTTGGACATGGTTCCATCTATGCTCAGCTACACTGATTTACCCATTTATTTCTATGGGGGCATGCACTCCTTACTGCTACACACATCTTGAATAGATGTCCTTCCAAATCCGTTCTTAAAACTCTATATGGAGAAATAGGAAACCAAAGCTTAAGTACATTAGAGTTTGGGGATGCCTTTCCTACATCAAGAAGATAAAGGCAGAGACATACAAACCTAGATCCCTCAAAGGGAATTTCATAGGTTATTCTGAGGATTCTATGAGATACCGCTTCTACATGCATGATGATCAGACGATCATTATTGCACTGCAAGCGCATTTTCTCAAAGATGAATTTATTTAAGAAGGTGGTGTAGGTAGGAAGATTGTTCTAAATGAACAAAACGAAACGCCTAGGGAGACACCTAATCAAGAAACACATACTGAACCTATTGAGACACAACCATCATTGAGGAAGTCTAGTAGAGTACCTCATCAACCTGAAAGGGATTATAGGTACATGTTACATGAGGAACTAGGTTTCCACACTGTAACAGTAGTCTAAGGGGATGACCCATCTACGTATGGTCAAGCGATGGTGGACATTAACTCTTCAAGGTGGCGATAAGCTATGAAAGCTGAAATAGACTCGATGCACTCCAACCAGGTCTGGACCTTGGTAGATCGACCTGATGGTATAGTATCTATTGGGTGCAGGTGGATCTATAAGAGGAAGATAGGCCCAGGACGAGAATGTTGACACGTACAAAGCTAGGCTTGTGGCGAAAGGATATAATCAAAAGGAAGGAATTGACTATCAAGAGCCTTTTTCACCAGTGGCTATGGTCAAGTCTATTCGCATTCTGCTTGCAATAGCTGCACATCTAGACTATGAGATATGGCAGATGGATATGAAAATGGCTTTTCTAAATGGATTCCTGGAGGAGGATATCTATATGGAACAGTCTAAAGGTTTCATATCAGAATCTGATATCCATAAGGTGTGTAAGCTTAAGAGATTTATTTTTGGACTTAAGCAGGCCTCTAGGAGTTGGAATCTTCATTTTGATGAAACTGTCAAAGGATTTGATTTCATCAAGAACGAAGACGAACCTTGTGTCTACAAGAAGGTTAGTGAGAGCAAGATCACTTTCCTAGTACTATACGTAAATGACATTCTACTTATAGAAATGACATAAGCATGTTGACTTCAGTCTAAGCGTGGCTTTCGAGGATATTCTCCATGAAAGACTTGGGAGAAGCGACCTATATCCTAGGGATTCATATCTATATAGATAGAAAGAACAGGATGATATAGCTTTCCCAAGCCCTTTACTTAGAGAAAGTCTATGAAAGGTTTTCTACCTATGAGACATGGGGGCACGTTCCTAAGTCCATGTCTCCTCAAATTTGATGAAGATTGGAAAGAGATGAGTACGGTGCCCTATGCATCTGCTATGGGTAGTCTGATCTATGCCATGTTATGGACACCGCCTGACATTACCTATGCAGTAAGCGTGGTGAGTTGTTTATGTTAGGATTATGCCCTCCATGCCATAGAGGAATTAGATTATTAGGGTATTTGTTTTTATGTTGTACAAACTCTTATTCTTTAATAAAGGCATAGTTTTGTTCATATCAATCTTGATGGCATTAATGCTTTATTGAACAAACAAGTCCAAGGTAATCAAGAGGGAGCTTCTACTCCTCAATGGTTTGAGGAGATGGACACTAGAAGTATCGATTCCATGTTTACTTAAACTAGAGTTCGCAAGTCGACGAGTCTAAATAAGGCATTAAGACCAGACTTGTATGACACAAGCTTTGACAAGGAGTGTCAGTCGGTCACTTTAGATGGTGGGAGCTTGGTCATAGATATATCAATGGAATTCATATATTCGAACACGACTCACCATAATTCAATCACATGGGTAATTGCTCTTAGATCGTCAATGATTGAATTACTCGTCGTGGTAGTGTGCGTGAGCCTTAGACCTGAGGATTCATGAAGGTTCGACTTGTGACACTGAATGAGTTCTTAGATTAGTTAGCTTCATTTCACCCTTTGGTGGGGTCAACCTCGAAGTGCGGCTCAGAAGGACAAGTGGCAATTGTTCGGTGGTTGCCAATAAGGGATTTACTGTCTCGGGTAGTAACGAGTTAACGTCCTGTGCGATCGGAGGTAAATTAAATTATAAGTCTTTCGCCAAAGCAAGAGAACTAACTTATGTATAGTACATAAGGGTAGTTTAGTAATTTTATCTTTCTATGATTTCCTAAAGCACAACATCGAGTCCTATGAGTTTAACATAATCCATGACTCTTACTCGATCGGGATGTTACAGTGAAGGGGTTATACTCACATGGTATCTGTGACCTAAAAGTTCGTATTGATCTATTCATTTCAATTGGGTTTCGATGTGAGTCCACATGACTGGCTTAGTGACATTCACACCCTTGGTTTCCTCCCAATGCCAATTAAAACGAACCTAGAGTCTCGCTGAAAAGGAATTGAGCGAAGAAAATTCTTTCGTTGTCAAATATATAAATTAGGCAATTTTCTATTTGATGAGCAAGTTAATTTATTTGATTAATTGGATTAATGCAAATAAATTAATAATAAATAGTTAGATGTATTTATTATGAACACATTAATTTATTTGATTAATTAGATTAATGGAAATAAATTAATTATAATACATAAATAGACTTATTTATTATACTCATCCTTTTATTAAATAATTAGATTATTTAATTTAGAAGATTACTAATTAGCATTATATTTTAATTGGATTAAAATATATTGGACCTAATTAATAATTGGACTAAGTTGAAAGTCAACTTAGCCCAATAAGGATAAGGTGGGGCGTGTATAGGCGTCTATTTGAGGAGTTGGATGGGCTCAAGTAATTAGTTAATTCCAAGCTCATCATTCCTTATATATACCTAACACTGATTCAGTCAAAATCTAACTATCAAAATTAAACTTGACAGCAAAGAAAGATGAAGAGAAAAATCTCTCGCCTCCCCCTTAGAAGCCATGGGCTTTAGTGGTCAAAAGGTGGTAGATTTTTCTTCAAAGTTTATTCCGGCGTGATATCTAGAGGCAAGAGTTTGGAATCGCTGCTACCCGGAAGATCAAGACTTTTATCAAATCAAAAGGTTAGTAAAAAGATGAAATTAGATTTCATCAACATATATTATTTTCGAAATATGCATGGAAAATTACTAAAACCCAAAAATGATCTAATTGTGAATCTGAATATGTTTTTCTTGTTTCCGCTGCGCATGAATATAGATTCACAACTGTTTCAAACAAATCCGGGTAGAGAACACTGGACCGCTGTCAAGAATATCCTGAAGTACCTGAGGAGGACTTAGGATATGATTCTAATATATGGAGATAGAGAGTTTAAAGTGGACGATTATACTGACTTAGACTTCCAGTCTGATGTAGATGATCGAAAATCCACATCGGGGTTTATATTCACGCTCATTAGTGGAGCGGTGACTTGGAAAATTTCCAATCAAAGCACTGTTAGGATTATGCCTCTATGCCAATGAGGAATTAGATTTTTTTAGGGCTTTTTAGCTTTATGTTGTACAAACTTTGTTAAATTCATTAAAGATATTTGTTTAATTCATATCAATATTAATGGCATTAATAAAGTATTGAACAAATAAGTTTCAAACAATAAAAAGGGAGCTTCTACTCCTCATGGTTTGAGGAGATTGACACTAGAAGTGTCGGTTCCTTGATTACTTAAATAAGAGTTCGCAACCAGGCTTGTATGTCACAAGCTTTGACAAGGAGTGTCAGTCGGTCACTATAGAATAGTGGGAGCTTGTGTCATAGATATATCAATAGAATTGATATATTGGAACACGGCTTGCTGTAATTCAATCACATGTGTAATTTCTCGGCGACTGTCAATGATTGAGTTACAAGTCACGGTAGTGTGCGTGAGCCTTAGACCTGAGGATTCACAAAGATTGTACTTATGACACTGAATGATTTATTAGAGCAGTTAGATCCAATTCACCCGTATGTGGGATCAACCTCGAAGTGAGATTCAGATGGACGAGTAGCAATTGTTCGGTGATTGCCAATATGGGATTCACTGTCTCGAGAGTAAATGAATTCAAGTCATGTGCAATCATAAGTAAATGAAACTATAAGTCTTTGGCCAAAGCAGGAAAACTAGCTTGTGTGGAACACATGGGTAGTTTAGTAATTTTATGTCACTATGATTTATTAAGCACATCATCGAGTCCTGTGAGTTTGACACAAACCACGACTCTCATTTGATCGGGATGTTACAGTGAAGGCTTATACTAACAGGGTGTCTATGACCAAAAAGGTTCGTATTGATGTAATAGTTTTGATCCCAATTGGGTTTCGGTGTGAGTCCACGAAACTGGTTAGGCGACACTCACATCCTTGCTTTCCTTCCAATGCCAATTAAGATAAACCTAGAGAGTCACACTTTCAAGGAATTAAACGAAGAAATTCGTTCGTTGTCAAAATTCATAAATTAGGTGATTTGTCATTTGATGGACAATTTAATTTATTTGATCAATTAGATTAATAAAAATAAATTAATAATAAATAATTAGATGTATTTCTTATAATCATCCTATCCTAAATTAATTATTGGATTATTTAATTGAGATGATTATTAATTAATATCATATTTTAATTAGATTAAAATATGTTGTACTGAATTAATAATTGGACTAAGTTTAAAGTCAACTTAGCCCAATAAGAAGATGAAGTAGGTATGTATTTGAGGAGTTGATGGGCTCAAGGAATTAATTAATTCCAAGCCCATCATTCCATATAAATATATGATACCTAGTTGGAAAACCTAAGACTCTCATAAGTGACTTGATATCAAAGAAAACAAGAGGGAAAAAAAATTCTCTCTCCCCTTCCTTATAGCCGTCGGCCATAGCAAAAGCCTGAGGAGGTAGATTTTTTCTTTAAGCTTCTTCTGGCATGATATCTAGAGGCGGGAGTTTTAAATTACCGCTACTGCATAGATCAAGAATTTTGGATTCTTCAAAAGGTTAGTAAATAGATGAAATTCGATTTCATCTTTTTATTTTATAAAATCTTTAAAACCCAAAAGTGATCTGATTGTGAATCCTGATATATTTTTATTTCCACTATGCATGAATCAAGATTCACAAGAGTGGTATCAGAGCCAACTTTATGGCTTTTAATGATTTTTCGATATGAATATGTTCAAAATTTATGTTTGTGATTAATTATTCATTAAAAATATTGTTAGATTATACTCTTCATATATAGATTTAAATTTTTGTAAGTTAAATCCATGTTGTTAATTATGTGATTTATTTTTTGAATATAAATCAGTTTTTTTATATTGGATTTGAATTAATGCATAAACATGAATACGTGGTTTCGAAATTTTTGAGAAAATCGACTCGGGGAGTCGTCGCGCCGCCGAGCAGGAGGCACGTGTTCCACTGTCAGCGCGTGCAACAGCAGCCCGCTGGGCGGACTAATGTGTGCCCATTCGGTGATACTACGTGTGGGCCGCTGGGCAGACAAATGGGTTGTCTGCAGCCCACACACATATAATTTTATTTTATTTTTTAAATTTAAAAACCGGGTTTGACCCGGGGGTCAACCAACGGGTCAACCAAATTTTTAAAAATTAAATAAATTATTTATTTTAAAATGGTTTTAAAATTAATTAAATAATAAATTATTTTTTGGAAATTAATTTTATTCTTAATTTTGAATTAGATTTGAAATTGAAATTAATCCTAGACAAAAGAATTTATTTTGAATTAATTCTTCGTAGAATCAATTGGAAATTAATTTTTTGAAATTAAATTGGATTTTTTGTCAAATAGGATTAAAATTGAATTAATTTATAATTAGATTTAAATTAATTCTATTATTTTTCAAACCACACTTAATTAAATTTAGATTTTAATTTATTCTTTTTGAAAGAACTCCAACTTATTAATTATCGTTTTATTATGCTTTGATGCTTGTTTATTATGGGATTCCTTCCAAGGACCAGGTTTATCTCTGAGTTTTGTTTTCTAGGTTGTATTGGGTCTTTTAGTACCCCCCCCCCCCCACCCCCCAAATTGTATTTTAAATTTTTCATAGATTTATGTATAGGTTGCATTTTTCTATGTATGTAATTAGAATAGGACCTTTTTTTGAAAGAGGATATGCTTGGATCTGGAAAACATAAAGTTAGACATAGGTTAGCTTTTATAGGTCCCTTAACCCGCGATTGTGCCATTGGCTTGACTCAATCTAGATAAGTCTATGGAAAGAATGTGTGATAGAATTGCTAAGCATTTTCTATTTTTATAATCCATGTAAGCGCGCTATAAATGGATAATGTGCAAAATGAGACCAAATAAACGCAAAAATTCTCCCACTGGAATAATACTGAATTTAGAATAAAAGGGAATTGGATGTCTCGGCTCTCTATGAAACTTAGGAGAATTAAATTAATGTCTAAGTGCATAATTTCTTCCCAGTAAGTGGGGTTATGCATCGTGACATTTATTTAATTTTTTTTAAGTGCATTTAATGCCATCAGTCGAAACAAATTCCACCCCATATATCGACAGAGGGTTGCAAGGTGAAATTCAATTGTAAGATTGATAGGAGTTGATGGGCCCAAGTTCAGCACAACCTATATATCGTTTAAGGGTTGCGATCACGTGATCTATGAGCCAAAAATAGAGTGAATCACATGTTTGACAGTGCTGGCAAGGATTGCCACTTTAATAAATTTAGTGAGCCATATTGCAACTCACCGGATTTGTTAAAGAACTCGATCACTCACTATGAAGTCTTTCCAATCACATTTCCGAATATTGCAGTGGGAGTGCAATGATTCGAAAAATGTAGTGGGAGCCAAGTGAAAATTTAAAGTCCTGTTTATTTTACTTGGTGTACAACATAATAATCTAATTAAATCTTTGTTTATTCTCTGCAATTAATTATTTATCTCTCTCAAAAAGTTAATAACCCCCTTTCTACATTGCTTGAGAAAAACGTCCTCACTGGACCAAATTACATTAACTGGCTCAGGAACTTAAGAATTGTCCTAAGTCTAGAGTCTCTCAGCTATGTACTCGAAATCGATAAGCCCGCCACCCCAGCTGAAGATTCTGAGGACGATGAATGTGAGGCCTATAACACTTGGTGTAAGGACAACATTCGTGTTAAGGGTTAAATGCTCGGCTCCATGAATAATGAACTGTAACGATCCCACGGGAACATGGATAACTCGAGGTCGATTATGATACATCTCAAGGAGATTTATTAGGACTGCTTAATATGAGATTTTGAGAGAACTCTTCAGAGCAAGGATGGGAGAAGTAGAGAAAGTGGGAGACAACTTGCTCAAAATGATTTCCATGATTGAGAGATTGGAGGCTCTCGTTTTCTCCATGGATTTTCACCTTCATCTCATCCTACAATCACTTTCTAGCTCTTTTTTCCAGTTCATAGTGAACTTCAATATGAATAAATCGACTGTACTCTAGCTGGGTTGATGAACAAACTGATTAGTGCTTAGGGCCAAATGAATTCAAAGGGACAAGAGTCTGCTCTGGCCATCTCTACCACTGGGGGAACTTCGAGGTCTTACAAGAGGAAGAGATGTAAAAAGTGAAAGGGAACGTTGAAGGCTGCAGGAAACATAGGAAAAGGAAAGGTTGCCAAGGTTCAAAAGCACAAAGGGCATAGACCAAAGAAGTCAAACATCTGTCTTTACTGCAAAGAGTCTGGTCACTAGAAGCATGACTGCCCGAAGCTAAAGGCCGATACTACTATAGGTATGGAACTTAATGTTTTAGAATCTAATTGTTTTATGACAGTATTCTCCACTTCATGGATTCTAGACTCTGGAGCTAGTGCTCATGTTTGTATATTGAAGTAGGATCTGGAAAGAAGTAGGAGGCTTGAGGAGCAAGAAGTGATGATCAATGTTGGCAGTGGATATAGTGTGGCAGCCACTCACATAAGATCCACTTCTTTAATTTTATCTACTGGACATTTAATGATGATTGCCTTGTTTGCCCAATGGGCTTAAAAAACATTTGTTCAATTCCCCTTTTAGTTAGACTTGGATATATTTTCGTTTTATGAACAATGTTTGCAATATTTATTTTAGAAATAAATTTGTTGGCTTTGCATCTTTATTAAATGGTTTATACTACTTAAATGTCCAAAATTGATGTATTGTGAATAAAATCACCAAGAAACAAGGTATGTTTGGGACAAACTAAACACTCACCTAACATTTGAGACTAGGTCATGCTGGAGAGTACAAAATTTGTGAGTTTGAGAAAGATGGGCTAATAAGCACATTAGGGTCGGACCTATTTCCCACTTGAGAATCTTGTCTCAAACGTAAAATGACTAGGTCACCATTCACGAGGCATTTTGAATGAAGTCATTGGTTTAATACACACTGGCGTTTGTGGGCCTTTAGGTGAAATGGCTCGAGTAAGTTTCCAATACTTCATAAAATTATTGATGACCACTCTAGGTATGGTCTCGAATACTTGGTAAAGCATAAGTCTGAATCCATTGAATGGTTCAAAGACTTCAAGACCTTAGTTGAAAACTAAACTGGAAAACGTATCAAAACACTACGATCTGATCGAGGTGCAGAATACATAAGTGCTGAATTTGGTGAGTTCTTAATTGAACAGGGAATTGTGTTACTATTAACTCCTCCTGCGACTCCACAACTTAATGGGGTAGCTGAGCGCTAAAATAGAACACTATTGGATATGGTTCGATCGATGCTTAGCTTCACAGATATTCCCATATCGTTGTGGGGACATGCATTGCTTACTGTTAGAGTTAGTACCCGGCGCACCAATTATTGGGCGCCATTCTATGTAATAGTAACTCTAGAATTGAACAATCGTTTTCATATAAATAAAGTCAATCTCTTTTATATGTGTGACATGTCTTTATTCTTAAATTAGTTTTTACTTTGTCTTAGAATAAAGTCCCGAAGGATCACACAAAGCTATGGGACATCATTGCACATTGGGTGTGGCAATGATGGAATATGTCTCAAAGGCTGTGATCTTTAAACATTGTTCCAAGTCGTAAAAGGGTTCATCGAGATAAAGGGATATCGATGCAACCCAAAAGACTTGCTCATATGATGCATACTCTGGGAGAAGTGTATCTCGTTCCATAGATACTGGCTCGGTGAAAGCCAATGCATATATGAGGGTTGCCATTGTGGTAATGGGTGAACTGAACAACCCCATGGAAGTTCCTAAAATGGATTCCCAGTCGAATGTGGAACTTCCAGTGGTCTTGTAGTATAAGAGTAATCCTTATGGACCTAAGATTCCATTGGATGTCTTATGCGTAACCGCGCATGTTCTTGATTTGTTACATGATCACTTTAGATGATCGAATATGGGCAAACTCAGACATGCACGTCTTACGTAGTAAGGCACGTGAGAATCAAAAGGAGTCTATCTCTGACATTATCCAGTCGGTTAATCTCCTATGATTACATAGTGAATCGACTTAAGGAATCTTCGGCCAAAGTATGATATCTAAAGAGGCGTAGGGTTTCCTCGTTTAGATAGTCGAAGTCGATTTCACATAATGTGGGAAACATAGTATTGAATTAATAGAGCTTCGACCTTAGCCACTGCTCTAGATTCAATCGGGAGATCAGATAGAGGGATCTTACTTATGCGAGGATCAAGATCGCAAAAGGCGTATCTTTACTTTCATTTTATCTAGGTCTTCGAGACCCTATGCTAAGTGGGCAACCGCGATTTGTAAGTGCCGAGAATTAGCTTGGTGACTAATTCGAGGCTTGATTAAATCAAAGGATTGATTTAATCTAGTACTTTCCACTTTAGGACTGTGGGAAGGTGTACTTAGTACTAGATAGAAACGAGTTTAAGGGGTCACACACTAACTCGAGAGAGTCACTGCTTGAATAGATGTCATTAATCAATTTCAAGGAAATTGAGGGAATTAGGAAAGTGTAGTACTTTCCTAATATGGAATATAAATTAATTGAAGGATTCAATTAATTTTACTCTTTTAATTAATCTTGTAGAATTAATTAAATTAATGGATCTAGTAGATTCCAAGTATTTTATTTCATTGGGTAGAACCCAAGTTAAATAAATAAATGTTGGAATTAATTGGTTGGATTTAATTTGACTTATATTTAATTGATGGGTTGAACCTATAATTAAATTGAGAAGTCAAAATTAAATCCTAGAATCCAATTGACTTGTGTTGACCGATTTTATGAGAAAAATAAGGGAGGGGGCAGTTTTTATGTGGTGGAGGAGGAAAAGAGTTTTCCCCTCCTCCAAGTCTTCATAGGATAAGGATTACTAGAGAGATTGGGAGAAAGGAAGTTTCCTTTTCCTAATAGGACTCTAGGTAATCTTCACCTATAAATAAGAGATGAAGAAGACTAAATAAGTAGTCATAATTGCTGGAAAATTCGCCCCCCACTTAGACCTAAAAATCGGCCATCTCTCTCTCTCCTTTTCCAACAAGACGTCATTCTATTCATGTGTTGAATTAAACGACTTAGAAAATATTCCTACCCTTCACATAATCAAGCCTAAGTTAAGCTTAGAATCGTTTTGTTGTCTAGCACGCAAGGCAAGACGATTGGTGACTTGAACGAGGTATGGATACATCTTAGAGGTGCGACGCTTGGAGCACTCTAAACCGGGAGATACGAAAAGACGACGGGCAATTTCTCACCCAAGGGAAATTGTGTGGATTTGCACCACAGGGTTGCTGAGATCCAAAGTATGAGGTGAAACGAAATTTTCGAAAGGTATAATTTCGTTTACCTCCTTATCAAATTTGATCGAACCAATTCCATATTCCTGTTTTCGGTTGGTTGTATGTTTACTTTTGTAAAATTTTAATTTCCGCTGCCACGAGCCACCGAGGGAATGAGTCAACCCAACACTTACTGCAGTCCATATCTTGAATAGGTGTCCATATAGGTATGTTCCTAAAACTCCCTATGAGATATGGAGTGGAAAGACACCAAGTCTTAAACACATTAGGATATGGGGTTGTCCAACCTATTTGAAAAAGACATAGATGGAGAAATTGGAAGATATATCTTCAAAAGGTCTATTCGTTGGTTTCTCAGAGGATTCTATTGGGACACCTCTTCTACCTGCACAATGATCAAAGAGACATTGTGGCACTACATGTTTATTTTATCAAAGACGAGTTCGTTCGAGAAGGTGATGCAGGAAGAAAGATTGTTCAGAAAGAACAAAACGAAACCCTTTTAGAGACCTCTGTTCAAGAGACTCAAAATGAACCTACCCAAATGCAACCGCCATCTTGTAGATCGAGTTGGGTATCTCAATTGTGAGAGATATGGTTATCTGCTACAGGGAGAGCATAATTTGTATGCCTTATTAGAAGAAAATTATGGAGATGATCCCTTTACTTTTTAACACGCAATAGCGGACATAGATCCTTCTAAATGGTTTGAGGCTATGAAGATAGAGATGGAGTTGATGTATTCGAACCAAGTCTGGACTCTAGTAGACCGCCCTAAGGGCATTGTACCAATAGGTTGCAACTTGATTTACAAGAGAAAGATTGGTCTGGATGGCAAAGTGGATACCTATAAAGCTAAGCTTGTGGTGAAGGGATATAGTCAAAAAGAGGTCATTGAGAATGAGAAAACCTTCTCTTCGGTAGCCATGATCAAATCTATCAGGATTCTGCTTACAGTAATCACACACCTAGATTATGAAATCTAAAAAATGGATTTGAAGACCGCGTTCTTGTATGGATTCCTCGAGGAGGACATCTATATGGAACAACCCAAAGGTTTCGTATCCAATGAAGGTTCTCATAAGGTGTGTAAATTGAATAGATCAATTTATGGACTTAAACAAGCATCGCAGAGCTGGAATCTTTATTTTGATGAAGAAGTTCGGAACTATGGCTTCATCAAGAATGAAGACCAACCATGTATTTACAAGAAAACCAATGGGAGTAAAATATCATTTCTAGTCTTATACATAGACGACATTCTACTGATAGGAAATGATAGGCCTATTAACTTTGGTCAAATAAGACTCTCAGTCACGTTCACTATGAAAGACTTAGGAAAGGCCACCTATATCCTTGGAATTCACATCTATAGGGATAGAGCGAATAGGAAAATGGGGCTCTCCCATGCCCTTTATTTAGAATTGGTTCTGAAGAGATTCTGAATGGAAAATTCTAAGAGAGGCCTCTTGCCCATGAGACATGGACTCCATCTCTCAAAATCGATGAGTCCTCAAAGTGAGGAAGATTCAAAGAGAATGAATGGAGTCCCTTATGCATCTGTTGTAGGAAGTCTCATGTATGATATGTTATGCATGAGAAAGGACATTACCTATGCTGTGAGCGTGGTAAGTAGATTTCATGCTAACCCATGGGAAAAGCATTGGATCACTGTAAAGTGTATCTCTAAGTACTTGACAAGAA
The DNA here is from genome assembly GCA_019426215.1 of Buddleja alternifolia. Classification (NCBI taxonomy): domain Eukaryota; kingdom Viridiplantae; phylum Streptophyta; class Magnoliopsida; order Lamiales; family Scrophulariaceae; genus Buddleja; species Buddleja alternifolia. Next base: position 11,573,050 of record CM033398.1, read on the forward strand.
CTAAGGATATATTTTTCACAAATGGATATGGGAAACTAAAAGTGGAAGGTTATACCGACTCTGACTTTCAGTCAGACGTTGACAATCGCAAATCTACCTCAGGGTTTGTATTCGCTTTGAATGGTGGAGCAGTAACTTGAAAAAGTTCTAAGCAAAGTACAACTGCTGATTCAACCACCGAAGCTGAGTATGTGGCTTCCTTAGAGGCCACCAAGGAGGCTCTTTGGATAAAGAAGTTTGTGGCTGAACTTCAAGTAGTTCCTAGCATGGAGCTCCCGTTGCCACTTTACTGTGACATCAATGGAGCTATCATGTAAGCTAAGGAACCCAGGTATGCTAATAAATCCAAACACATTGAGAGAAGATACCACATCATTAAAGAGATCATTGGTAGTGGTCCAAAGTGGCATACGAAAGGGTCTAAAAAGGAGGGGGTTGAATAGACCCTGAAGTCTTTTTCGACTTCAAAAATTTTGTATTACTTTTAAAGATTAGAACGCTTAGGAAGCTCAGCGCTTGTGTTAGACGCTTCAGTAAAGATAACTTAGACTTAGTAATTTTACCAATTTACCAAAGTAGGGTAACGCTTAGATCGCTTAATCAGAGTTAGCACAGTGGAAATGATTTTAAAGCTTTAGCGTTCGTTTTGGTTAAATAGTCGCTTAGCAGATTTAGATTGTCTTTTTCAGAATAGATAAAATAATATAAAATAAGAAAATAACGAAAGTAAATGACACAAGATATATAAGGTTCACTGGGTGATGTAATCCCAACTACGTCCTTCTTCTCTTTTTTCACTTGGACGGAATTTACTAAGTTGATTTTCAAAGAATCACACAGAATTTTCTACAAGATAGTAAATAGGTAAAAAAAATTGATCTTGGGATCCTTGATCACACAGATTTCAACACCAATGAAGATCTTCTTCTACAAGCTTCTCTCACTCAGAAATACTGTCTATAAGGGGTTTCAACAACTTTCTCACACAGATGAAAGGTTGAGGGTTTTATCACAAGGGTTTGTTTGTTTTTGGAAAGATCAAACAACTTGTAATATCTCAGTAAGAATTTAGGTTTCTTCTTTGGAAGATGTTTGAGATATTTGTGACTGTTTGGAATGTATGTAAAAAGTTTGAAAGATTTTGGCTATGGAGTTTCTAAGTTTTTTCTTTGAAAGAGAATTTCAGCAAAATTTTCTTGTGCATGTACGTATGTCTCTGTTTTTAGGGTTTGCTGGAGAGAGGTGTTGATAGGGTGTGAATTTACATGTTTTAGAGCCTCATATTTATTGGATTTATATTGGTTTATGCATGATTTATACCACATTTGCGTTTAATTTGTGTGCTTATTGAGTAAAGGTGGAAAATCACTACAATAGAGGAATAATGCGCGCAAACACAGAATTTATGTATATTTTGAGGTCAAATTTGAGGAAATTTTATTCAACAAAGTTGTAGATCTCTGTGTGAGCTTCACTTGGCAATTTGAATCATTCAAATCGGAGGTTCTTGGAGAAAGTTATGAAGGAAACACGATTGCCGCGCTAAAAACCAAGAAAACGGTTTAGACATTCGGCTTAGCACGCCCAAGCGCCCCTCAAACCACGCCCAGGCGCATCTAACATCCAGTTCCAAGGATTTGCTTCGCACTCCCGTGCCTAAGCACCATCATACCCACGCCCTGGCGCCAATATCGCAACACTTACCATAGTGCAAGGCTATTTATGTACACTTAGAGACCTAATTGGACAAAGTTTCCTTCTACAAAGTTGTAGATCTATGTCTTATCTTCACGTGGGAACTTGAATCATCCAAATCGGAGGTTTTTGGAGAACGTTATGAAGGAAATACGATTGCTGCGCAGAAAAACAAGAAAACTGTCCAAACTTCGCAAAACCGCGCCTAGGCGCCGAAACACCCACGCCGGGGTGCCGATACCTCCGACATTTGATTCCTTTTAGCCAAAAGTTCAGCATTTTAGGTGGAAGAGAATCATTTAAAGCCAAGAGGGTAGCACATGTGTTGAGGGGAGGTCATAAGTGTGTTTCTTGGTAGATCTACTTTATGGTAGAGTAGTGGAGGACACAAGAGGGGAACAACACATGGGAGAGAGAGGAATCTACAAAAGCTAATCATCTCTTGCATTAATTAAGGAAGGGGACCGATCATAAGGGGGGAGAGAAGGAGAGTTTTTGAGGCAGGATTCATCATCAAGCTTGGAGGAGGAGAGAGGATTTTTCATTCTTCATCCATCACCATTAAAGATCATCATCAATCACACTTGAGGGAGTTTTTAATTGCTTTTCATTGCATTCTTATGTTCATGATTATGTATATGACAACATTAGATTCTTTTAAGCCATTGATGATGAGCTAATCTTGTAAGACTAGGGCCATGTAAGGCCAAATTGTGATATATGCTTATAATAGATGATTGTTGAGGTTACTCTTATATTGTTATGTGATGTGAATTTGTGTTTTTGCCTATCTTGCATATACTTGATCACTAATGTTAGAATCTTATGCCTAGGTTAATATTTCGGGACAAAATTGACTTAGGGTGCAAGAAATTCACATCATGACCCGCAACTAATGAGGAATTGCCCTAGACATAGGTAAAGATTCCCGGGTGAAGTTGTTCGATTCAAATCGAGTGAACTCTAGTACGTTAATGCATGTTTAGTGGCTAGATTTTTGGATAGGAATATTTGGGAAATCACGATCTAAGCATAGGAGTTTATACGCGAGACATCGGTTATTCTCTACCCTCGGAGCTCTCACCATAACAATATAAGCGTAATCCTTCAACAAGAATCTTTATAAGTATAATTGATCAATTTGAACCTAGCATGTGCCTTAGTCTCCCTTTATATTTTGGTTAAATCACTTGTGCAATCTTGTTCTTATCTTACGCGTTTCACACTCATTTTACGTTTATTGTATTGATCTTTGTTGTTATAAAATCTTAAACTAGAATTCAAGTCCTTGTGGTTCGACAACCCGGACTTCTTTTTGTCCACTTTATTACTATACACGACTAGTGCACTTGCTACTATAACACGTTAGCTTTTAGCGTGTCAGGTATTTATAGGAAATTTCTTAGAATTATGTCCGTTGGACACATGTAGGAGCTTGCCTTTCACGCGGCGCGTGATTCGACCTTTTTTCTGACATTCCTGAAATCCTGCTGGTTCTGATTGGACGGGAGCAGCTATAAACTCTGAATTTCTGACAGTCTAGTCAAAAGGTGGCTTGTCCGCAAGTCAAATAGCTTATCACATTTAATGCACTTATCAGGCATTTAATGCATTTGAATTTATTTTCGGTTGGAAATAAATGACCGTTGAATGATTGTATTTAAGTCTTTCATGACTTGAGAATTTATTTCAGGTGAATCTGATACTGATCGCTAGAGTGCTTTGAGCGCTTGATCCATGAATCCTGAAATAGTCCTTTAGTGTTTGACAGACGCTAAGAATAAATTTTCGTCTTCTTTTGACTTCAGACGCTGATCTTCAACTTCATCTCTAATAGACTCACCTAGAATTCTATTAGTGATTCGGTATCTAATACTTAGTCTAAAATCTACAAAGATAAAAATTACAAGCCTAACAAAATTACATACTTTCAAACGCTTATACAATTGATCTATGAAACATAAACTTACATTATATTTTGGGGTCTAACATAAAATCCTATCTTGTCATCATCAAAACATCTAACATGAAATTCCTAACAATTTCCTCCCTTTTGATGATGTCAAGACTTTTAACTCTTATAACTCTTTTATAGATTAAGAGTTCAAAGAAAAGCCCAAATAAATATAAGTTAGCGTTTGGAAAGTAAGTAAAGTTAGCTAATGTTAGATTAGCCTCAACAAGTTGTTTCAGCGATAAATCATTCATTTATATAGAAAGATAAGCATACATGATTTATACTGAATATAAGATAATTGAAAGCAATAACAAAAATAAAAGAGATAAGAAAAATCTAAAGCATTCATTTTTTTTGTCGCTTTGCGCTTTCTACTCCTCTACTCCTTGGTAGATTTCATTTGCTAAGTCCATAAGGAGTCGATCAATGTCTATCATGGTGGTATGTTGGAATTCATTATAGTCATGCCTTCGTTGTATAGCACTTTCATTCAGTTCCTTCAGCCTGTCCAACCATTCCCTTGGAGGAATACCAAGTTCACGAATTAAGTCGTAATAGATGTCTTATCTTCTATCGTTGGATGGTTTCCAGTTGATAGGTCGCCTAAGCGGTCCGGCATAAGAATGAAATCCCATACTCTCCAAAATATCGACGTCCAAGTCCGGAAGCAAGTACCTTCCTAGATAATATCTTGGCTTTCTCTTTTTAGTTAGCATCTTCTTTATGCTCACTATTTCATCAAACATTGATCGCCAGTGTTTATTATCGGTTTTAGATATTGCCTTGGACTTTTCTTTATCTTCCCCCTTCTTGACATCAGCGAGAGAGGTCTTTAAGTCAGCAATGTCCCTTCGAAGCAGCTTGACTTCATCTATCAAGAGAGCAATCTGTTCACCGATACTCCAAGAGATACGGTTGGAGGAATTGTGACGCTCAGCATCAGTTGAAACCTTCTAGGCAAGCGTTCTGTTGAAATTGTCGGACTGTTCTTTGATGAGGAGAGCGATATTGTTCATCATGGAGATTGTAAGCTTGTTGACATTTCGCATATCAGCTTTGAGAACTGTTTCTACTTGATTAAGCGTGGAAGTACTTTGCTCTTCCAATCAAGAACATGAGCCCTTTATATTGCTGAGAGAATGTCGAACAACTTTTCTAAAATCTTTAGCTTCTGGATCACTGTCAGAGTCTGAATTGGAAGAGGAACGCTCAGGTCTATGAGAGCTTGAGACTACGAGAGCTTTGCCTTTGGATTTGTCTCTTATAAGATGCTCTTCAGGCGCTGCGGCTATTTCAGCATGAACTTCTTCTATCGCTGAGTCTAGCTGCTGAGTTGCGGAGTCAATGTGAACAACTTGTTCATCAATGGGAACCTCGACTGCTGAAACGCTGGTGGTAACATCTTGAATATCAGCGTCTGTGGGTTGAGCGATTTCCACAGCAAGAGTTTGATCCTCTTCTATTTCAATCGGAAGGAGAAGGGTTTTCAACAGCAATGACCCAGAGTGGGCCAATCGCTTCCATCACATGCCTTGGACTTATCAGGTTGGTCTGCGGAATAAAGAATATAGCGTCTTTGAGCTCTTCATTGCTTAGTGCAAGTTGCACTGCTTCTGGCAGATCAACTACTGAAGTATAAAAGTTGTAGAAGTCCAAAATAAATGGCATTAGTGCTTGAGCTGCTTCTTGGTCGACTGGCCTGATCAGTGATATCATCTCGGCCACTTGAATGTTCTGTTCACAAAAGAGCACAGGGTGAAAATTATATCCTCAGAAGTCACTTAGCCCTGAATAGTGGTTGAAAGTGATATCCAGCGCTTGTGCATTTTCTATCACTACTCTTCTGTCTCGGTAGAATTCAGCAAACTCAGCGTGCTCATTTGCAACATTGACACGAATTTCAGTTTGTCCTGGAAGAAGTGGCTATTTACTGGTGGAGGCTTCTTCGTTTAAATCTGGTAAGATGCGCTGAACAAACGCTTGACAGGGGTGAAACACATAGAGTCTGCCTTGATTGAATAAGGCTAGCTATTGGCGGATGTAGCTTTCGATAGGTTACCTGTAAACTGACAGATTGCTAACATTTCCGGCAATATGCTGACGCTGATGAAGTAAAAATGTAGCAAACCCTCAGCGTCTGTATTCTATTCCAAATTCAAATAAGAATGGATATCTCATAAGTTCGTCAAGAGTATAGAAGTGTAAACTGAACTCTTTTGCCCATCTGGCTGTATCCATCATCCATCGTTTGCCAATCTTGTTAGCTTTCTTCTGATCTTTTCTGGCAGCAAGGAATTTCTCAAAGCGTTCAGTTTCTTCATCGTAATCTTCAGCCCATAATCTTGCAAGGTATTCTCGGGCTTCATCTTCTATCCACGAGTTAACTGGCTTTGGACGCTCAGCAACAATCGGTCCTTTTCCTTTCCAAAGCTTGAGTGGATTAGGAGAGAGAGCATTCTGAGCAGATTTGACGACTGATGGAAGAGCTGAGTATCCAATCCTATTGAGATCCTCTTCATCGGGGTTTTTAAGCCAATCGTCCATGTGGGGATTTTTTAAGACAATTTTTTTTGATCGAAGAGGGTAAAAGGACTCATCAGAGCGACCGGTGAAATTAAAACGTGCTTGGTCAAAATCTGTTCTGTTGATCGCTGGTCTTCGAATATATTCAAGGCGAGATTGAAGACGCTTCAAATTGTAAAGACCCAAGTCGGTGAATCGTTCGAAGAATTGAAATTTGTTAGAATTGGAAACATCAGTCCTATGAAGAGTGTTTTGAAAGTTGATTTCTAATTCAGTAAGCGTCTGAGTATCTCGTTCTCTAGCGGCATAATAAAATTCAACTTTGGAAGAATATCCACGAGGAAAGAAAACGATGACACGAGGAGGAGATCCAGTTGGAGTAGGAACAAAGGCAATTTCTTCTGTTGGAATAGGGGCCACTTCTATCGACCGCTCAGCGTGAAGAGTGGCTTCACTGACTGGAGATGTTTCAGCGTCAGGAAGGACTTGAGCTACTTCTTTAGCTATATCCACAAAAGTTGCCAGATCAACATCTGCTTCAATGGGAATCTCTGAAGATGGAGGTGCATCAGCGTCTGGTGCATCTTGAGCTGATACAAGCAAGCGTTTGAGAAAAACAAGCAAAATTTCTACTAGGTAGAAATTACAAATAAGAAACTACAACGCTTACTCTGAGGACTATCATCGACTTTGTCAGTCGCTTGATCTATTTCAACAATTGGTACAGTTTCCTCAGGCTCTGGAACAACTTCTTCTGGATCTAAATCTAGAAAAGAAGTGATAGGATCAGCACGGATGAGAATATGCAAATCCTCAAGAGTGCTGAGAACAGTTTGAATATTTGCTTCACACTCGGCTGAAAAAGGTTTATCCTAGCGTTAGAGACTTAGAAACTAATGAGGAAATGATAGATTACATTGCTTGCACAAGTACTTACCCCGAACACTAGAAACCTCTCAGATTGAGCATAGGCTTTAGGATCTGAGCTGATTTCTGGAACAGCGTCAGACGGAGGTGGAACACTCGCTGGTTCTTCAAGCGCTGGCTCTGTTGGAGCGCTTGTCGATGCAGTTGGAGTGGAGAGAAGAGTACGCCTTCGGGCAAGCGGTACTTCTTCTACCTCTTCTGGAGAGATGATGAAGACAGGTGGGGGAAAGGGAGATTTGGGAGAAGAAGAAGGAGACTTCTGTTTCTTCTTAGGCACCTGCTTCTTCTGCTTCTTTGCTGGCTTGGCTGGCTCAGTGACCTTAACAACGATCTTTCATTTTGGTCGCTTAACCACCACCTCTTCTTCCGATGAAGATGATGATGAAGACAAAGACACTTGCTCTTCATCATCGCCGTCAACACCTTCTTCGGCACGAAGTCGCACGCGCTCTTGTTTGGGAACCGCTGCTCCACCACATTTTCTTGGCTTTAGCAGCTCGCCAATCATCTTCTTTCCATAGAACTTTAGCGCTGGGATTTTCTTTCCAGCGTTGTTGGTGAAACTGCTAGCGCTAAGAATATGACTTAAAACAATCCCGTAGGGTTTGGGATTTACCGACTTAGCCATTGCTGCCTTGAAGTGATTAAAGATGTAAAGTGACCAATTTATCTTTAGTTTGGTCAGAATGGCCACCATCATCTTGTACTAGAGGTTGGAAACTTTATTGAAGCTTCCCTTTCTGCATTCGATCATCTTGGTGCATATGTCCGCAAGAATAACATATTCGCCCTTCATGTCATTTTTCTTGAAGTTGGGTTCGTAGGGAGCCTCAACTTCATCCTTCTTGATCAACGCCCAGACCTTGGTAGCATCACCAAGAGTCACATTTTCAACTTCGGCTCCATCGTTTGGCAAGTTTAGCAGAGGTGAGATAAGAGAAGGAGTGAGAATGAAGGTCTCACGGGCAAAAGGAAAGACGCAGGAAATGGAGTTTCCATCGTCGGAGATTTTTGCATTCTTGAAGAAAAATAGGGTTTCTTCCTCAAAGAAGTTGAAAACAGCAGTTATCATGTCGCGTAAACCAGACTCCTGGACAAATGGAAGAACAGTCCGTAGAGGAAAGTTCTGGTTGTCAAATTGATCTTGCATCATTTTTGAAAATTTCTCACACAATCGCTTATTAGTAGAATCAAATATAATATCATCAACATAAATTTGGACTAAGAAAATATCTTCATTATGAGTAATTTTAAATAACGTTGTATCAACGCTGCCTTTTGAAAACCCTTTACCTATAAGGAAGATAGAGAGAGTGTCATACCATGCTCTTGGTGTTTGTTTAAGGCCATAGAGTGCCTTATTCAATTTGTAGATCATACTTTTCCCATGGTTGTTGATGAATCCTGGTGGTTGCTCCACATAGACTTCTTCTTGGAGTTTACCATTCAGGAATGCACTCTTCACGTCCATTTGGTATACTGTGAACTTGTTGAATGCGGCAAACGCTAGGAACATCCTAATCGCTTCAAGACGAGCTACTGGGGCATACATCTCATCAAAATCAATACCCTCTTCTTGACAATAACCCTGAGCGACTAATCTGGCTTTGTTTCTTATAACAATGTCATCTTCATCCATCTTGTTCCTAAAAACCTATCTAGTTCCAATAACTCCTTGGTGAGTTGGTCTTGGTACTAGTGTCCAAACCTTACTTCTCTCAAATTGGTTAAGCTCCTCTTGCATTGCTTCTACCCAACTTGAATCACAGAGCGCTTCATCCACTTTCTTTGGTTCTATTTGAGATAAGAAACTTGCGAACATGGCCTTATTGATTGTAGCTGACCTAGTTCGAATAGATGCTTCAATATCTCCAATCACTAGCTCTGGTGGATGGTCTCTAAGCCATTTACGGTCTGGTTGGAACGGGTTGAGAGACTCTTGATTATCAATCTCTTGACCCTCATTTGTCCGTGGCGCAATCGCTGCATCATTCATAGTTCCAATTTGCTCTTGATGATCATTCTCTTCATGATCATCAGCGATTCTGACAATATCCTCATGAGTAACCTTAGGAATAGGCACAAAGATCTCATCATCCTCCTCATCATCACTATCATCGCCAAGATTGATTTGTGACGCTTGTTGGGCAAGATCTTCAATTCCCACATCATCAGGATTAACCTTACTCAATTCTTGGTTAACATCATCAAACACAACATGAATGGATTCTTCAACCTTCGATTTGATCTTATTTAGGATGCGAAAACTCTTTCCATTCTTGGCATACCCTAGAAAGATTCTCTCATCCGCTTTAAGATCAAACGTCTTTAGGTTGTGGGATCCATTGTTGTGAATGAAACATTTTGAATCAAATACATGAAAATATGAAATGTTAGGCTTACGTCCCTTCCACAACTCATATGGAGTCTTCTCATGTTGCTTGTTGATCATACACCCGTTCTGAGTGTAGCAAGCGGTATTGATAGCTTCCCAAAACCTTTAAGGCAGCTTAGACTCTGCAAGCATTGTCCTAGCGGCTTCTTTAAGCGTTCTGTTCCGTCGCTCGGCAACTCCATTCTGTTGAGGTGTTCTAGGGGCAGAATACTCATGAAGTATTCTAAAATCTTTACAAAACTTCTCAACAAATTGGTTAGTAAATTCAGTTCCTCTATCACTTCTAATTCTTGTCACCTTTAAATCTTTTGAGGTTTGTAATTAACGAATTAGCGCTGTGAGCTTGACACTAGTTTCATCTTTGGTTGCTAGGAATTCTACCCATGTATAGCGAGAGAAATCATCAACTATTACTAGCGAGTACTTTTTACCACTAACACTCATGATTTGAATAGGACCAAACAAATCTAGATGTAATAGTTCAAGAACTCTAGAAGTAGATAGACATGGTTTCTTCTTAAAAGTTGATTTTACTTGTTTACCCATTTGACATGCCTCACATCAGCGATTTTTCTGAAAGGAACCCTTAGGTAATCTCTCTACAAGATTTAGCGATATTAACTTACAGATTGCCTTAAAGTTGAGGTGATTCATTTTTCTATGCCATAATCAATCCAATTCATTTTGACTTTTAGCAACAAAGCATGTGGGGTAGTTAACAATTGTAGAATCCTAATCTACTAAATACACATTGTTTGTTCTTTTTCCTCTTAACTTAGTAGATTTAGTCTTAGCGTCATTTCATAGTAGTAGTCACTTGAGAATTTTACTTCAAAGCCTTTATCACAAAATTGACTAATACTTAACAAATTATGCTTAAAACCCTCAACATAATAAACATCACTGATCATGATGTTCCCCCTATGCATGATACCTATACCTTTAGTTTTACCTTTGGAGTTATCACCAAATATAACTTGAGGACCGTTGGTAGCTTGATAGTTGACTAGAAGATTCTTGGAACCCGTCATGTGTCTTGACGATCCACTATCAAAGTACCAAACTGAAGTGTCGGTGTCGGCTCTAGGTACCTGCATTTAGAGGATAGTTCTAATTCTTCTTAGGTACCCATGTTGTCTTGGGTCCTTCAATGTTAGTATCTTTGGTTTGAATTAAAACTTTAGGAACCCATATTGGCCTAGTCTTCATTGTAGGAATACTGGCCTTCTTGGGTTTCACATTGTGTTGTGTGTGTTGTTTGAGTGTATAGTAATATCCTTGATTATAATCATAATCATAATCATAATCCTCATAGTATCGATAATATGATCTTGACAGTCTTGGATATTGACGCTGGTATTTCCTTGGCGCTAGTTTGGGTTGCACTTTTGGTGCTTGACGTTTAGCGCTTGATTCACAGTGATTAGATTTATCCTTAGCCTTTTGAGCGTTTGGATGAACCCATCTTTGTGGATCATTTGCTTTCGCCTTTCCCTTGCCTAAGTCAGTTTTGGCTTTCTCATTTGGCCTCATCCCATTGTCGCTAGGTTCATTTAGTGTTTGACTTTGTGAACCTTTCTCAACAAAGAAAACACCCTTTCCTTTGTTGTCTGCCGTAACCTTAGACGCTTTTGATTTTTGACCAAATTTATCACACCCTAAACCGGTCCTTTCACAAAAAAGTCTGGTTACATTAGTCACATTATCTAGGTTTCTTGATGCTTTGGATAATGATGAGACGAGCTGCTCTGATTTGGCAAGTCTAGCGATCAGATCAGCTTCTCTCTTGACTATTATATCAAGATTGCTTTTCAATTGAGTAATCTCACTCTCAAGCGATTGGTTCTTCTCAATGCATTGTTGCTAAACTTGCAACTCTGCTTTGAGCGTTACTTTATCACTTGTGAGCGATGAAATAATAGCGAAGTGATTTTGATATATTTTGGCGGCATCTTGACAATCTTTATAATATTCATTAATTTTGCCAAGTAATTCTGTTGGGTTTCGTTCGAAAAAGCATAAACGCAGCGAAAGGAATTGCAAAAAATAAAACGAAAACCCAATTGGTACTCAAATTCGCATAATTGAATCTAAAAGCGTATAACGAATAAAACTTACTCGTTAATATGAATATGATGATGGAGAAAAACTTCTTCTTCTCCAAACTCGAAATATTGAAGCTTTCAAATCTTCAATCCTTTGGTTTGATTCTTCAAACTTGAACTGGATCCGAACAACGAAAATACGTCGTCTCTAAATTGTCACGCACGGATCAACAAACGAAAAATCCCCTTTCTTCTTTCTCTATGGTCGACGGCTAGGTATAGAGGAGGGGAGGAATATTTTTCTTTCTTGTGAGAGTTATGAGAGTTGTGTATTCTCTTCTTACTTGTTTTAAGTCAAAGAGTCCTTATATACCTCATGACTTATTGAACAAATCAAAACAAAAGAGCCCTAATATGTGGCCTCTCAAAGACGCCACTTTGAGGCCTCATAGGCGTCCAATTGGACTCCTTATTTAGCCTCGGGATTTTTTTTGTTTAATTAAATTCTTATTTCAATTAATAATTTATTATATCCAATAAATAAATTAATTAATTAAACAACCAAATTAATTAGATAAATTAATTCATTAATATATTTCACAAGGAAATTAATTAATAATTAATCTTATCATTATAATTAATTATTTCATCTAATGAATAATTAATTATTTAATTTATCCAATAAATTAAAACTCCCAGAAGAAATAATAGAAATTCCTTTTTCTTCATTTTTCTTTGTCAATCCTTTAGCGTGACTTTTTAGGTTCGTTTCGTTTGGCAATGAGAGGAAACCAAAGGAAGTGGGTCACACCTAGCCAGTCACGTGGCCCACTTCGTAACCCAAACAAAAACGAGTGATAGGATCATTCCGAAACCTTCCAATCGTAAATACCGTATATGTATAAACCCTTTGTTCACGTTCCCCTGTCAAGTGAGAGTCATGGTTATGTCAAACTCACTGGACTTGACCATATGTATAAATCATAATAAATACGAGATCAATTTAGTGCCAAGCATAATCGTCTCGTTTGCTTTGGCCAAATACTTTGATCTCTATTTATCTATAATTACATAGGGTACATACTCATTCACTTATGAGAGAACAAATCTCATATTAGATATCTCCTAAGATTACCACTTACCCATCAAGTCCGCATTTCGAGGTTGACCCCACCAAAGGGTGAATTGGGTTTAACTACTCTAATGAAAGACTTGACGTCACAAGTGCATCTTCAGCCTGATACTTCAGGTCAAAGGTTCACATATACCTATTACGCATAATCAGTTCCATCATTGACAGTCACAGAGTGAAAACCCATGTGACAGAACCGATGCGAGTCATGTTCGAACATATCAATTCCACTGACGTGTCTACAATCTTAATCTCCTATCATCCCATGATACCAGACCGGCACTCCCATGTTGGAGCTAAGATTGTACAAGTATTCGAAGTCTTTATTTGTCCATTAAAGACTTCATATTACTTGCGAATCTCTCTAATGCCAATCTTCCTATCCCATAGGAAGTAGAGGGATCACACTGAAAACAGGGACAAAACGTTTTACACAACTTATAGATGCAGATAAGAATTATGTGAAAACTCAATAATGTCTTTCATTTAAGAAGAGTTTAAGTTCAATACAAGATATATGCCATATACATTCTATCCTCTATGGCATTTGAAGGCATAATCCTAACAATCTCTCACTTGCACTCAATGCCACTCATTGTGGTATCTAATACCCATCTTTTCTAGGTGTCGGTCCAAAACAGCCTGAGGTAGTGGTTTGGTGAACGGGTCAGCTATATTGTCAGCTGAGGCTATTTTCTGCACTGCTATCTCTCCTCTGCCAATGATCTCCCTGATGATGTGAAATATTCTTTCAATATGTTTGGACTTGTTATGAGACCTCGGTTCCTTGGCTTGCACTATTGCTCCATTGTTATCACAATAAAGTGGCAATGGGAGTTGAGCACTAAGGACGGTTCCAAGTTCTCCAAGAAACTTCCTCATCCAAACAGATTCTTTCGCTGCCTCTGAGGCTACTACATACTCTGCTTCAGTGGTGGAATCAGCGGTTGTGCTTTGCTTGGAGCTCTTCCAAGACACCGCTCCACCATTGAGAGTAAAAACAAACCCTGAAGTGGATTTTTGGTCATCAACATCAGACTAAAAGTATGAATCAGAATAACCTTCCATCTTCAGGTCTCCACCTCCATAGATGAGAATCATATCCTTAGTTCATTTTAGATACCTTAGGATATTCTTCACAGCTATCCAATGTTCCTTTCCCGGGTTTGCCTGAAATCGACTCACCACGCTCACAGCATAGGCAATGTCGGGTCTAGTACACAACATTGCATACATCAAGCTACCAACTGCCGAAGCATAGGGTACATTACTCATCTCTTTTCTATCTTCCCACTTTGAGGACACATAGACTTGGATAAGTGCACTCCATGCCTCATGGGAAGAAACCCTTTCTTAGAGTTGTCCATCCAAAACCTCTTTAGGACCTTTTCTAAGTAAAGGGCTTGAGAGAGGCCTATCACTCTATTCGTTCTATCCCTGTAGATACGAATTCCTAGAATGTATGTGGCTTCTCCCAAGTCTTTCATGGAAAACGTACTCGAAAGCCATTTCTTGACAGTGGTGAGCATTCCTACGTCATTTCCTATAAGTAGAATGTCATCCACATATAGTACTAAGAACGAGATTTTGTCCCACTAGTCTTCTTTTAGACACATGGTTCATCTTCGTTCTTGATGAAGCCATATCCCTTAACTTCTTCATCAAAACGGAGATTCCAACTTCTAGATGCTTACTTGAGACCATAAATGGACCTCTCAAGTTTACATACTTTATGGATATCGGACTCGGACACAAAACCCTTTGGCTGTTCCATATAGATATCCTCCTCGAGGAATCCATTTAGAAAGGCCGTTTTGACATCCATTTACCATATCTCATAATCTAAGTATGCAGCTATGGATAACAGAATTCGTATGGACTTTATCATAGCCACGGGCGAAAAGGTTTCTTGATAGTCAATTCCTTCTCTTTGACTATACCCTTTCTCTACGAGCCTGGGTTTAAAGGTGTCAACCTTGCCATCGCTACCTATCTTTCTTTTGTAGATCCACTAACATCCTATAGGTTTTATACCTTCAGGACGATCTACCAAAGTCCAGACATGGTTCGATTGCATAGAATCCATTTCTGTATCCATGGCTTCTCGCCATCTTGAAGCATCGACATCCACCATCGCTTGATCATAGGTACAAGGATCATCTTCATGACCTTTTTGTACTACAGTGTGAAGCTCTCGCTCCCCCTGCAGTAGAAACCTATACCTCTCATGTTAATGCGGTATTCTACCAGATCTACGTGGTGGTTGTGCTACTATGGGTTCAGGCCTCGGTTCTTAAACAGATGTATTTGAGGGAGTTTCATTTTGTTCTTCTAGAACAATTTTCCTACCTTTGCCCCCTTCCAAGATGAAATCATCCTCAAGGAAGTAAGCTTGTAGAGCCACGATGATTTTTTTATCATCATGCAGGTAAAAGAAGAATCCCATGGAATCTTCAGGATAACCAATGAAACGTCCCATTAGGGATCTTGCCTCCAATTTCTCCACTTTAGTCTTCTTGACATAAGCGGGGCATCCCCCAATCTTAATATGATTAAGACTCGGTTTCCTATTATTCCACATCTAATGCGGAGTTTTAGGAATGGATTTAGAGGAACATCTGTTCAAAACATGAGCAGCGGTAAGGAGCGCGTATCCCCACAATGAAATGGGTAAATCAGTGTAACTAAGCATGGAACGAACCATGTCCAACAGTGTTTGATTCCTTCGCTCGGCTACTCCATTCACTTGAGGAGTTGCTGGTGGTGTTAGTTGTAACATTATTCCGTGTTGTCTTAGGAATTCATCAAACTCGGCACTCATATATTCTCCTCCACGATCTGATCGTAGAGTTTTTATATTTTGCCTAGTTTGATTTTCTACTAAGGCTTTGAAGTCTTTGAATCTTTCAAAGGATTCAGACTTTTGCTTCATTAGATACACTAGACCAATTCTTAAATGGTCGTCAATGAAAGTGATGAACTAGTAGAAACCTCCATGAGCCATTTCTCCAAATGGTCCGCAGACGTCGGTATGCACTAATCCTAAGACTTGCGTAGCCCTTTCAAAAGTCCCTGTGAAGGGGGATCTAGCCATCTTGCCTAAGAGACATGATTCACATGTAGGAATAGGGTCTGACCCTAGTGAGCTTAAAAGCCCATCTTTTTCCATTTTGTGGATCTTGTGCTCTCCGGTATGGCCTAGTCTAAGATGCCACTTGAGTCTTAAGTTAGTTTCTTGCCTACCACGTTTACGTGTTACAACATTAACATCAGATGAATTACGAACATTTAAATAATACAAACCATTAACTAAACATGCATTGCCAACTAATTTATTTCCATAATAAATGTCGCAATTTAATTTAGAAAAACGGAATGTATATCCAATCTTAACTAAGATAGGAAAAGATACAATGTTCTTAAGCCCCTTGGGCAAAACCAAAACATTATCTAAAAATAGTAAATGTCTAGAATTCAAATAAAGAGAAGTAGATCTGATCCTAGTAGCTGCGACGCTTTCCCCGCTGCCTACTTTGATCATCACTTCTTCTCGGCCCAGCTTTCTACTTCTCTGTAGATCCTGATCCAAACAACAAACATGGGCACTAGCCCCTGAGTCCAGAATCCACGAAGTAGAAAATACAGTCATAGAACAATTAGTTTTAAAAACAAATAGTTCCATACCTTGTGCGCCTTTGCCTAATTTGGGACAGCTTATCTTCCAGTGGCCAAGCTCACCGCAATTGAGACATTTATCTGTTTTCTTAGGTCCTTTGCTCTTACGGCCATGTCCTAACTTCTTTGAAGTTCTTATGGATACTTTCTTTTGCCTTTTCCTCTTTCCATCACGTTGATCATCAAATGTATCATTCGTTAAATAGATAGAAGAATCCCTCTTCTTGTTCGTCCTAATACGAGCTTGTTCGATTTCAAGCTTCTTAGTCAGCCCAGCTAATGAACAATCGATATCATTGATATCAAAGTTCATGACGAAGTAGTAGAAGGAGTCAGGGAGCGATTGTAAGATGAGATCAACTTGAAGATGAATATTCATATAGAAATGCATTGATCGAAGTCTTTCCATTAGGGTCATCATCGTGAGAACATGGTCTCCCACATTCTCTTCCTCTCTCATCCTCGCTCTAAAGAGTTCTTTTGATATAAAATATCTTACGGTCCTACCGTGCTCTCCAAACATTTCTTCCAGGTGAAGAATAATGTCCCTTGCATTGCTCATTGTGTCATGTGAACTTTGCAGCTCACTACACATTGAGCAAAGAATGTATCCTCTAGCTTTATAATTGTCACAAGTCCAATTAAAGTGAGCCAGTTGAACCTCTTCATTCTCATTCCTCTCAGGAATTACAGGACGATTTGTTTCCAACACATATTCAATCGACTCTTCACTCAGGACATTCCTTAAGATCGCGAGCCATTGTATATAATTGGGACCAGTCAGACATTTCTTTCGCATAATTTCATAAGTGGGTTTGTCATATTTGAGAGAGATAAACGAGAAAATGACTGCAGAAATAAACCAAATTTTTTAGATTACTTGTTTTGACTTAACCAAGAAAAATTAAGGACTTAAAATTTATCTTGGCTCCCACTGCATTTTTCAAATCCCACACTCCCATGTGAAAATCGGGAATCATCATTGGCATCGATTCCACAGCAGGTATTAAGGTCCTCAATTAATTAAATAGGTTGCAACTTAACTGGTTTCTGGCCCATTAATTATTTGAAGTGATATCTAATATCAATTTATCCAATAAATGTTTCTATACGCTTCCCCATAATTCACCAAACCGCAACCCATTTGATTTCTAGGTTCGTGAACTACCCGAGTTTATCCCACTAACTCCTATAATCTAGCATTTGAATTTCATCTTGCAACCGAACATGTTTCTGGGGTGAAATATGTTTCGATTAAGGCATTTGCATGCACTTTATAAAATTTCAAATTATTTCTAAATGTATAACCCCCATAACTAGGAAGCATTACACATTTATGGTAATTCTAATTTTAGAAAGCTTAGTGGAGGGTGAGGATGTCAAACATCTTTTTCTATCTCGGTATAATTTATTTGGGAGAATTTAATTCGTCAAAAGATTTTGGTCACACTTTGCACATTATTCAATTTATATAGCGCTTTATTCTATATTGATCATGCATAAAAATACTACTAATAATCATGCCTTTCAATATAAATAAACATAGAATTTAAATAAATAAATTCATCACTTGATCATGGACTTTTACTAGAGGGTCCGAGCCAATGGGTCATCACAAAAGGCATAGATTAAACCTATTAAACATTCATGGGCCTTTTGACTTTATCAACTTTGAACTATTTTATCTCGATTCCTAAAACAACCCATGCATTATTTCTAAGAATATAATAAATAGCTTCAAATTTGATAACCCATAAAATTAAAGGTAAAACATATAATCCTAAGTCCATGATTAGTGTTTTAATCACATAAGACATGCTCACATCAATTAATACATGCTCGTAACATTTAATACATGCTCGCAATATTAAATCACTTATGTTGATTATTAAAATTTTAGTCCAACTAAAAAAAGTTCTTTATAAAATTCCTTATGATTTCACATATTCACTATTTCAATTAAAATCATTCTAGTCCAACCAGATGACTTAGATGTACGAAATTAAGAATTAAGTGCATCTACCTTTAATTAAAATAATATGAACACATAAAATATGGAATTCTATATTTTATTTTATTATGATTTAAAGCCATCAAAAATTGAAAATACTTTTATTTGATCAAAGAATTAATTATTGATATCTAAGAAAAATAATTTATATTCCTTATTCAAAATGAAGTAATTTCCAAATCGAGAAAAAATAATAATATTTAATCCATAAATCAATTATTAATCTCCATGAAAAATAATTAATTAGTTCTAATTAAATATTATATTCCAATTAATCTCATTGGGCTCGATTTCATTAAACCCAAGTCACCATCCTTTTGGTCCACTTGGATTCAATTTAATTGGGCTCAAAATAATTAATTAGAACAACATTCACGTTTATTAATTTCTTATTGGGCTAAATTTAATTTAAGTCCAAATCACCAATCTAATTGGCCCATTTAGATTTAATTAGACTAAGTCCAAACTATTAACAAATCGAAATCGGATAATCTTCAATTAGGCTTGATTTAAATTATTCGGGTCATCATCCTTTTGATCCACCCAATTAATTAAAATCACCCGAAATTCAAAAAACAATTTCAACCCAAACATAGCCCATTTTATGACCCGAATCAACGAATTGGGTATCCAAACCCACGACCCATCGGACCACGGTCACGACCCGACGGTCCATGACTGGGCAGGGTCGGGCCGTTCGCTAAACAGCGCGCACAGCTGTGCGCATTTTCTCGGGGCTTTCAAGCCCCATTTTTGCTCGGTATTTTTCGATTTTCAATATCATCAAATATCCCCAAATTTACAGTAACTAAAAATTAAAAAACTAGGCAAAAAACTATAAAACGCAGATTTAAGAAAAACATACAAACATGCTTTAAAAACACATAACATGCAATTCTCAAATCACGTAAACAAGATCAAATATGCAAATCAGAGATTGGCTCTGATACAACTGTTGGGTTTCGTTCGAAAAATCATAAACGCAACGGAAGGGATTTCAAAAAATAAAACAAAAACTCAATTGGTACTCTAATTCGCATAATTGAATCTAAAAGCGTGTAACGAATAAAACTTACTCGTTAATATGAATATGATGATGGAGAAAAACTTCTTCTCCAAACTCGAAATTGAAGCTTCCAAATCTTCAATCCTTTGGGTTGATTCTTCAAACTTGAACTTGATCCGAACAACGAAGAAAATAGAAATTCCTTTTTCATTTTTCTTTGTCGATCCTTTAGCGAGATTCTTTAGGTTCATTTCATTTGACAATAAGAGGAAACTAAATGAAGTGGGTAATACCTAGCCAGTCACATGGCCCACTTCGTAACCCAAACAAAAATGAATGATAGGATCATTTTGAAACCTTCCAATCGTAAATACCGTATATGTATAAACCCTTTGTTCACGTTCCCCGGTCAAGTGAGAGTCATGGTTATGTCAAACTCACTGGACTTGACCATATGTATAAATCATAATAAATACGAGATCATTGAGATCGATTTAGTGCCAAGCACAATCGTCTCGTTTGCTTTGGCCAAATACTTTGATCTCTATTTATCTATAATTACATAGGGTACATACTCATTCACTTATGAGAGAACAAATCTCATATTAGATATCTGCTAAGATTACCACTTGCCCACCAAGTCCGTATTTCGAGGTTGACGCCATCAAAGGGTGAATTGGGTCTAACTACTCTAGTGAAAGACTTAACGTCACAAGTGCATCTTCAGCCTGATACTTCAGGTCAAAGGTTCAAATATACCTATTACGCATAATCAGTTCCGTCATTGACAATCACAGAGTGAAAAATCATGTGACAGAACCGATGCGAGTCGTGTTCGAACATATCAGTTCCACTGACGTGTCTACAATCTTAATCTCCTATCATCCCATGATACCAGACAGGCACTCCCATGTCGGAGCTAAGATTGTACAAGTATTCGAAGTCTTTATTTGTCCATTAAAGACTTCATATTACTTGCGAACTTATTTTAGTAATCAAGATCAATCTCTCTAGTGCCAATCTTCCTATCCCATGGGAAGTAGAGGGATCGCACTGAAAACATGGACAAAACGTTTTACACAACTTATAGATGCAGATAAGAATTAAGTGAAAACTCAATAATGTCTTTTATTTAAGAAGAGTTTAAGTTCAATACAAGATATATGCCCAATACATTCTATCCTCTATGGCATTTGAGGGCATAATCCTAACAAATTCATCATAAGAAAGAGGATGAGATAATTCAGTGGTTACCTCTGGTAGTGAGTCGTCAGACGCTTCATCAGTTCTTGCCATTAGACAAATCAACGCTGAGTCGCTTGTTGGCTCATCATCACTACTTTCATCTGATGATTCCAAATCATCTTCAGGTGTGGAGAATGGTTCAGATTCTGCTAGCAAACCTTGTTGGCGAAGGTTGCTCCTGAATTGGTTTCTATCCGCATAGTTTTGCCTTGTGGGCTTAGACACATTTGGATAAGGACAATTTACTTGGTAGTGCCCTGGTTTCCTGCAATTATAACACAAATTAGTTTTCATTTTCTGTTCAGTGGTTAATCGCTTGGAAATGACTGGTGCTGAGAGATTCTGAGTAGGAGACTATGGCACTTGATATGGAACTGGCGCTATTGGTTGAGGTGCTGAGTACACTGGCGCTTGATACTGAGGCGCTGGTGCAGGGGGAGGAGTTTAGAATGAGGTTTGTCCAATGGGATTTCTCTTTTCATATCTTAGAAATTTCTTGAATTTCTTGACCAATAAAGTCAGCTCTTTTTCCTCATTTGATTCTGTCACTTTCACCTCACTAATCACTTTACCCTTGCTTTTGGTGGTAGTGATTAATGCTCCTGATTCAGTCACTGAAGTCGATGTGTCGCTGACTTCACCTAATTCGAACTCAAATGCCTTTAATTCTGAGAATACATGTTCTGGAGTAAGAGTCTCCAATGTCTATGATTCTCTCATAGCAACAGTCTTAATCAAATACTTGCTTGGAAGACTTCTGAAAATCTTATTGACCATTTCCTTGTTGGTCAACTCCTTGTCTAATGACGCTAACTCTGTAATGAGCAGAGTAAACCTTGCGTCTAATTGTTCTAGCGTCTTGTTGTTCTACATCTTAAAGTGCTCAAATCTTTGCATGGCTATGGAGAGCTTGTTCTCCTTCATTTGTGCTGAACCTTCACACACTATAGCTAACTTATCCCATATTTCTTTGGAAGTTTTACATTGCTTGATCTTGTTGAACAATGCATCATTGTCTCCTAACGCTGAGTAAAGTGCACTTCATCCAACATTATCCAGGTTTGCTCTTTTCCGATCTTCTAGCGTCCATTCTAACTTGGGTTTCTCGACATAGCCATCTAGAGTAGCCTCAGTCGCTCCAGGGGCTCGAGTTACAACTTTCATAATCTTAATGGGGCCATCTGAAATTACATCACACATTTCATTATCGCAACAACATAAGTACGCAAATGCTCTAAGTTTCCAAGAATCATAGTTTGACTCTACCAACTTAGGCATTTTGTTAAAAGCCATAATGAGATGTTTTGAGAGAGAGTTTTAAAGCGACTAAGTTTAGAAAAATGGATCTAAACAAGCAGTTATGCTCGGAAACGCTTAGGTTTCTACTTCAACAGCTCTGATACCACTTGGTGTTCCCAAGTGGAACACGAAAGGGTCTAGAAGGGGGGGGGGGGTTGAATAGACCCTGAAATCTTTTTCGACTTCAAAAATTTCGTATCACATTTAAAGATTAGAACGCTTAGGAAGCCGAGCGCTTGGATCAGACGCTTCAGTAAAGATAACTTAGACTTAGTGATTTTACCAATTTACCAAAGTAGGGTAAGGCTTAGATCGCTTAATCAGGGTTAGCACAGCGGAAATGATTTTAAAGCTTTAGCGCTCGTTTTGGTTAAATAGTCGCTTAGCAGATTTAGCTTATCTTTTTCAGAATAGATAAAATAATATAAAACAAGACAATAACGAAAGTAAATAACACAAGATATACAAGGTTCACTGGGTGATATAATCCCAGCTACGTCCTTCTTCTCCTTTTTCACTTGGAGGGAATTTACTAAGTTGATTTTCAAAAAATCACAGAGAATCTTCTACAAGGTAGTAAATAGGTGAAAAAAATGAACTCGGCTCCTTGATCACACAGATTTCAGCACCAATAAAGATCTTCTTCTACAAGCTTCTCTCACTCAGAAATACTGTCTGTAAGGGGTTTTAACAACTTTCTCACACAGATGAAAGGTTGAGGGTTTTATCACAAGGGTTTGTTTGTTTTTGGAAAGATCAAACAACTTGGAATATCTCAGTAAAAATTTAGGTTTCTTCTTTGGAAGATGTTTGAGATATTTGTGACTGTTTAGAATGTATGTAAAAAGTTTGAAAGATTTTGGCTATGGAGTTTCTAAGTTTTTTCTTTGAAAGAGAATTTCAGCAAAATTTTCTTGTGCATGTACGTATGTCTCTGTTTTTAGGGTTTGCTGGAGAGAGGTATTATAGGCAATTTCTTGGAATTATGTCTGTTGGACACATGTAGGAGCGTGCCTTTCACGCGGCGCGTGATTCTACCTTTTCTCTGACATTCCTGAAATCCTGCTAGTTCCGATTGGACGGGAGCAGCTATAAACTCTAAATTTCTGACAGTCTAGTCAAGAGGTGGCTTGTCCTCAAGTCAAATAGCTTATCACATTTAATGCACTTATCAGGCATTTAATGCATTTGAATTTATTTCCCGTTGAATTTAAGTCCTTCATGACTTGAGAATTTATTTTAGGTGAATCTGATACTGATCGCTAGAGTGCTTTGAGCGCTTGATCCATGAATCCTGAAATAGTCCTTTAGCGTTTGACAGACGCTAAGGATAAATCTTCATCTTCTTTTGACTTCAGACGCTGATCTTCAACTTCATCTCTAATAGACTCACCTAGAATTCTATTAGCGATTTGGTATCTAATACTTAGTCTAAAATCTACAAAGATAAAAATTACAAGCCTAACAAAATTACATACTTTCAAACACTTATACAATTGATCTATGAAACATAAACTTACATTATATTTTGGGGTCTAACATAAAATCCTATCTTGTCATCATCAAAACATCTAACATGAAATTCCTAACAATTGGAAGAGGCAATATCTCACCCACTAACGAAGCCACTATCACAAGTGATGCTAGAGAGACATCTGGAAAAGATGGGTATTAAATACCATAGCAATTGGCATTGAGTTTAAGTGAGAGATTGTTAAGATTATGCCTTCAATGCCAATGAGGAATTAGATTGTTTAGGGCCTTTTAGCTTTGTGTTGTACAAGCTTTCTCAAATTAATAAAAGGCATTTGTTTTGTTCATATCAACCACAATGGCATTAATAAAGTATTAAACAAATAAGTCCAAAGTAATCAAGAGGGAGCTTCTACTCCTCATGGTTTGAGGAGATCGACACTAGAAGTGTCGGCTCCTTGATTACTTAAATAAGAGTTCTCAAGTCAAAGAGTCTTAATTGAGCTTTATGACCAGACTTGTATAACATAAGCTTTGACAAGGAGTGTCAGTCAGTCACTATGGAATAGTGGGAGCTTGTACCATAGATATATCAATGGAATTGATATATTCGAACCCGGCTCACCGTAATTCAATCACATGGGTAATTACTTTGCGACTATCAATGATTGAGTTAAAAACCACAGTAGTGTGCGTGAGTCTTAGACCTGAGGTTTCACGAAGATTTTACTGGTGACACTGAATGAGTTATTAAAGTAGTTAGGTCCAATTCACCCCTAGGTAGGATCAACCTCGAAGTGCGATTCAGATGGATAAGTAGCAATTGTTTGGTGATTGCCAATATGGGATTCAATGTCTCGAGTAGTAAATGACTTAACGTCTGGTGCAATCATAAGTAAATGAAATTATAAGTCTTTAGCCAAAGCAGAAAAACTAACTTGTGTGGAACACAAGGGTAGAGTAGTAATTTCATCTTACTACGATTTATTAAGCACAATATCGAGTCCTGTGAGTTTGACACAAACCATGACTCTCATTTGATCGGGATATTACAGTGAAGGGCTTATACTTACAAGGTGTCTGTGACCAAAAGGATCGTATTAATCTAATAGTTTTGATTTCAATTGGGTTTCTGTGTGAGTCCATGAGACTGGCTAGGTGACACTCACATGATTAGTTTCCTCCCAATAAGATGATGAAGTAGGCATGTATTTGAAGAGCTGGTGGGCTCAAGGGATTAATTAATTCCAAGCCCATCATTCATTATAAATACATGATACCTAGTTGGAAAACCCAAGACTCTCATAAGTGACTTGACAGCAAAGAAAAAAAGAGAAAAATATTCTCTCTCCCCTTCCTTATAGCCGTCAGCCATAGTAGAGCCCAAGGAGGTGGGTTTTTTCTTCAAGCTTCTTCCGACCTGATATCTAGAGGCAGGAGTTTTAAATAACTGCTATTGCGTAGATCAAGGATTTCGAATTCTTCAAAAGGTTATTAAATCGATGAAATTCGATTTCATCTTTTTTATTTTATGAAATTATTAAAACTCAAAGGTGATTTGTTTATAAATTCGGATATGTTTTTATTTCTTCTGTGCATGAATCAGGATTCACAACAAGCACAACCGCAGATTCCACCACTAAGGTGGAGTACATAGCGGCCTCTGAGGCTGCTAAGGAGGGTGTTTAGATTAAAAAGTTTTTTGGAGAGCTTCAAGTGGTCCCTAGTGTAGAGCTGCCATTACCCCTTTATTGTGACAATAATGGAGCTATTGCACAAGCAAAGAAACCAAGGTCTCAAAACAAGTCCAAACATTTAGAGAGGAGATACCAAATAATCAAGAAATCATTGGAAGAGGCAAGATAGCTGTACATAGATTAAATTCAGCTGACAATGTCACTGATGTTAGGTATATGCCCTAGATGCCAATGAGGACAACTAGATTGTATATGGTATCTATTTATGTTGTACGAACATATCAATAATAAAGGCATTTATTCTTTTGTTCATATAAAGCTTCATGGAATTTGCAAGTATTGAACAAACAGTCCAAGTGAATCAAGGTTGACTATTCGCCCTTTATGGAATAAAGAAGTGGCACGGGGAGTGTCTGACACCTGATCACTTAAAAGGGGTTTATAAGTCAAGAAATCATAATTGGGCGTTAAGATTCGACTTGTATGATATATGCTCTCACAAAGAGTGCCAGTCGAACACTATTGGATGGTGAGAGCACATGTCATAGATATACCAATGGAATTGATATATTCAAACACGGCTCGTAGTAATCCGATCACATGGGTATTTACTCAGTGGCTGTCAGTGATCGGATTGCTAATCATAATAGTATGCGTGAGCCTTAGACTTGAGGGGTCACGATCAATGTACATGTGCTGTTGAATCTGTTACTAGAGTAGTTAGGACCAAATCACCCTTTGGTGGGGCCGAACTCGTAGTGCGATCTCAATGAGTCAAGTAGCACTTGTGAAGTGATCGCCAGGATGGGATTCACTGTCTCGATAGTAAACGAGAAAGTATCATGTGCGATCATAGGCAAATGAAATTATAAGTCTTTGGCCAAAACAATGAAACTAACTCATGTAAGACACGGAGGGTAGTTTGATAATTTCATCATGCTATGATCTGATGCAAAGTACCAAGTATTGTGGGTTTGACATAAACCATGACTCTCACTTGATCGGGATACGTCAGTGAAAGGCTTATACTCATACTGTATTTATGATCCAGAGGTTCGTAAATGATGCAATCATTTCGTACTCAATTGGATTATGATGTGAGTCCACGGGACTGGCTAGGTGACACTCACATTCTTTGGAATCCTCTCATTGCCAATCGAGATGAACCTAAAAGTCGCACTATAAGAAATAAATAGCATATCTTTTTGTGTAAATAATTTATCTTTTTGAAAGACAAATTAAACAGGGCGGATTGCTTTAATTGGTAAATCAATAATTCAAATATTTAATTAGATTAAATTATTTGAATTTAATTAAATAATTGAAATTAATTAATTTTATGTATATTTATTTATTTGGATTGAATTTGAATTAAATATATATATTAATCATGGACTAAGTTGACTGGGCCAACTTAGCCCATCATGGACGTCCACTAAGGGCCTGGGAGACACCCCACTTAGGCTTAGGGCTTGAGGATTATTTAATCCTCAAACTATCAAGCTAAACCTAACCCTAGCATACAATACGCAAAAAGGAAAGGAAAAATCCTCTCCCCTCTACTCTTGCTAGCCATCCACCATCTTCAAAGGAGAGTCTCGGGGAGCTTTTGAAGGCTTGTTTCGCGTGAGGTAGAGTTGTTGTTACGCGAATTGAAAATAAACGAAACAATAAGTTATTTGATTATGTTTATTTTTCATAAATTATTGAAAATCATCAAACCCATGTTAAAGTGATTCTACCCTAGGAATCCTTATTATTTCCGTTGTGTTTTCGTTCATAGGATTCCTAGCAGTGGTATCAGAGCCGACTTTAAGGCGTTTGATGATTTTTTACGTTTGAAATTATGTTGGCTATTTTAATTCGGAATTAAAATATGAAATTTTGCATGATTTATATACGATAATGAATTTGAAATTTTGAAATCCATGTTCACCTCGAAATTGCCACTATATGACCACCGTAGCGCCACCAGCGGCGCTAACAACAGTAGCGCTGCTGCACATTTGGAACGTGCAGCAGCGCCACTGCTGTGTGGTGTCGAAAAAACAAAAAAAAAAAGGGAAAAGGGGCGGCGCTCAACCGCCTGGCGACGAGGCCCCGCCCCTAAAGAATAAGTGATGGGCTTGGCCCAGCACACAACATTCGGTGTTGGGCTAAGCCCAGCTTTATCTTATGCGGGCTGGGCGTGGCCCATCGCATGTGAATAGTGCTGGGCCCGAATAGGGCAATCGCTGGCCCGGGCCCAACGAGTTGATGGGCCTGGCCGAGCAATACCTATATATATATATATATTTATATATACATATATATATATATATATATTAATAAATATTAGGTTTCACCCAATGGACAAATTTGGCCTAAATTTGTTAAATCAATCCTTTTCCCTATTAAAATTGACTTTGTTTTTCTAAAATTAAATTGGAATTGATTTAATAATTAAATTGATTTAATTTAATAATTAAATTGGTTTTAATTACATCATAAATTAATTAGAGTTAGTTTGTGGTTCCAAAAGGCGATACAATAAATTAGATTTATTTTCTTTCATGGTCAAAATTGGGTGTTCACAATAGTTATGAAAAAGTTAGACTTAGTTCTTAATAATAAAATAAATTAAACTTATTTATTTTTAAATTGAAATTAAATTTATCTTTTTGTAATTAAATTGAATTTAATTAATTATGAATTCTTTTTTCATTTTCAAATCATTGCCAATATAATTTTGAATAGTTTATTTACATGATTTGATGTATGTTATGGTGGATGCATACCATGGACTTAAGTTTTGCCGCTTTGTTTTATCTAGGTTGTAATGGGCCGATTTATGCCCCCCAGTTTGTATTTTATTTTTGGTAAAATCATGTATAGGATGCTTCTAAATATGTAATTAGGAGTATGACCTTCTAGAGCTTGGAGCCTCAAGCTAATCATCAAGCTTAGATTTGATATAGGCCCCTATCCCCTGATTGGTCTATTGGCTTAGACCAATCTAGAATGTCCATGGAATGCATGATGATAGAATTTTCTATTATTGTATGGTTCAATTCGCTTTATTCCACATATGCGCGTAATAAATTAATGTGCAGAATGAGGCCTTACGAAATTAATAAATTCTCCCAAATTTATGATACTAAGTAAGAAAGGGATATAGGATATTCTGGCTCTCCATCAAACTTTGAGAGATGGAATTATGAATTATGTATGGCATCGTCCCGACTAATGGGGGTCATACACTAATTTCATAGTTCAAATATCTCTAACTGCATTTGATGCCATTGGTCAAAGCAAATCTCATCCCATATACTGTTACAAGTTGCAAGATGAGATTCAATTGTTTGATCGATAGGAGTTGATGGAAAAGTACTTAGATGGATCACCATCGATATTCCGTCACGGGCTAAGGTTAAGTGATCTATGAGCCAAAAGTAAGATTGAACCATCAGTTGGACTGATTGGCGTGGAACGCCACTTAAAATATTTCAATGAGCCATATATCGAAACAGATTGCAACTCATTGAAATTTTTTAAGAACTCAATCACTCACTATGAAATCTATCCAACGAGATTCCCGTTCATTGCAGTGGGAGTGAAATGGTTCGAAAAATATAGTGGGAGCCAAGTCGAATTAAAGACCTAATTTTTCTTGGGTACAACATAATCATCTAATGAAATTTTGGTTTATTTTCTAGAGTTAATTATATCTCTCTTAAAATGGTTAACCCATTTAAAACATTGATTGAGAAAAATGTCCTCACTAGAACGAATTATATTGACTGGGTCAAGATGCTAAGGGCAGAGCTCAAGAAGAAATCGCTTGAGCACATTTTGGAGCAAGATGATCCAACTTTTCCCAGGGCTAATGAGGCAAAGTCTGCTCTGAAAGTATACAAGAAATGGATCTCTGATGCCCAAAAGGTCACTAACTGCATGTTGCATTCCATGAGCAACGATTTGAAACATATACATTTTGATATGGAAAGTCCCAAGTCAATAATGCTTCACTTGGAGGACATGTTCAAGGAACATGGAAAATCAACTCGGTATTATTTATCGAAAGAACATTTCCAAGCCAGAATGAGAGAAAATGATGAAGTTGCAAATCATGTTATGAATATGATATCCATGATAAGAAGACTACAATCTCTGGGAGGCTACATAGATTTTCGTCTACAAGTGAATCTCATTCTTCAATCTCTCCCTAGATCTTTCTCTGCTTTTGTCACTAACTTTGAGGTAGATGACCTTACTTAATGGATCTCAAAGATAGAGTTGTATATATGCGAAAACAATTGAGAAAGGAATGAGATGATGATTCTCTACCTTCAAATGATCTGCTTGGAGTAAGGATTGCTTCTAGGAACTATGGGCAAAGGAACAAACGCCCAAAAGTTGCAAAGACATGTATCCACTGTCAGGAAGTGGATGAATGGAAATGTGAATGTCCCAAGCTGAAAGCGGAGATTGCATCAGGTATAGAACTTAATGTTTTAGAAACAAATTGTGCTATTACTATTTTTCCTACTTTCTGGATTCTAGACTCTGGATCTAATGCTCGCATATGTGTTTTGAATCAGGAGCTGGAAAGAAGTAAGAAGATGGAGGACAAAGAAGTGATGATCAATGTTGGTAGCAGGCATAGCGAAACAGGCACACACATTGGGACCACTTCTATTAAATTATTGTCTGGACATTGTTTACATTTAAATGATTGCCTTGTTTTGCCCAATGGGCTTAAGAATATTGTTTCAATTCCTGTTTTGGTCAGGAAGGGTTATTTATTTTCCTTTATGAACAATTCTTGTGACATTTATTTTAGAAACAAATGCATTGGCAATGCATCTTTGATAAATGGTTTATATTATGTTAATATCCAAAATAATTGCAATATTAATGCTGTAACAAGAAAGTGCAATTTGTATGATACGAACCTAAGACAACTATGGCACTTAAGATTAGGTCATATCGGGGAACATAGACTACATGAGTTAGAAAAGGATGGAGTATAGACTCATTGGAATCGGATCCCTATCCTCCTTGTGATCCTTGTATTTAAGGCAAGAGGACCAAATCCCCCTTCACCAGTAATTTTTGAAAGAGCCTCAGAGATCTTAGGGTTGATTCATACTGATGTGTGCGACCCTTTTGGAAATGTAGCCTGCGGTGGTTATCATTACTTCATAACATTTATCGATGACCATTCTAGGTATGGCTATGTGTATTTAATGAAGTACAAGTCTGAATCACTTGAAGAATTTATTGAATTCAAGACTTTAGTCAAATACCAAACCGGGCATTGTATCAAAACACTTCAGTCTGACCATGGTGGTGAATATATGAGTGTTGAATTTGACCAGTTCTTATGAGAACATGGCATATTGTTACAACTTACTCCTCCAGCCGCTCCACAATTAAATTGCGTAGCAGAGCGAGGGAACCGAATGTTGTTGGACATGGTTCGATCCATGCTCAGCTACACGGATTTGCCCATTTCATTGTAGGGCATGCGCTGCTCACAGCTGTTCACATTCGGAATAGATGTCCCTCCAAATTTGTTCCTCTAACACTGTATCAGATATGGCGTGGAAGAA
Source organism: Buddleja alternifolia (assembly GCA_019426215.1). Taxonomy (NCBI): domain Eukaryota; kingdom Viridiplantae; phylum Streptophyta; class Magnoliopsida; order Lamiales; family Scrophulariaceae; genus Buddleja; species Buddleja alternifolia. The sequence continues at coordinate 11,603,724 of CM033398.1, forward strand.
AGCTTAATCTGAAACACTTAAAAATATGGGGTTTCCCAGCTTATGTGAAAAAATCGAAGGCAAAGAAATTGGAGGCTAGGTCCTTGAAAGGACGATTCGTTGGGTATCCCAAAGATTCTATGAGATACCTATTCTATCTTTATGATCATCAAAGGATCATCGTAAACTTACGGGCAATCTTTCTCGAAGAAGAATTTATTCGAGAAGGTGGAGCTGATAGGAAAATTGTTCTAGAAGAACAAAATGAATCTTCTTTGGAAGACACTGTTCAAGAGACCCAACCCGAACTAGCAATGACACAGCCGTCACCGCAAAGTTTCTACTAGAGTATCTCAACCGCTGAAAGATATGGTTATCTGCTACAAGGAGGGCATAATCTGTATGCAGTAGCGGAAGGAAACCATGGAGAAGATCCCTCTGGCTATAACCAAGCAATGACGGACATAGATTCTGTAAAGTGGCATGAAGCTATGAAAGTAGAAATGGATTTGATGTATTCGAACCAAGTCTGGACTCTTACTGATCGACCAAAAGGTATTGTACCCATTGGATGCAAATGGATCTATAAGAGAAAGATTGGTCTGGATGGCAAGATAGATACCTATAAGTCCAGGCTAGTGGCAAAAGGGTATAGGCAAAAGGAGGGCATTGACTATGAGGAAACCTTTTCGCCTATAGCTATGATCAAATACATTAGAATTCTACTTTCCATAACTGCATACCTAGATTATGAAATTTGGAAAATGGATGTGAAAACCGTGTTCTTAAATAGGTTCCTCGAGGAGAAAGTATATACGGAACAGCCCAAGGGTTTCATATCTGATGCGAATTCTCATGAGGTCTGTAAATTGAATAGGTCCATTTATAGGCTTAAGCAGGCCTCTCGCAGTTGGAACCTTCGTTTTGATAAAGAAATACGAAGTTATGGCTTCATCAAAAATGAGGATGAACCATGTGTCTACAAAAAGGTCAGTGGGAGCAAGATCTGATTCTTGGTGCTATGCATAGATGATATTCCACTTATAGGGAATGATGTAGGTTGATAAGAGGTGTTTTTACGTGTTTTTAAGACCGTAATTCTTATGATTTGGATTCACTTATTGCTTAAATCATGTCACATTTGCATTTAATAGGTGTGTTAAGTGAATACAGGTAATAAATGAGAATACATGAAGAAAAGGGAAGAAAAACGATGTACAAAACAAGTTCAAGCATGTTTTTCAACACCTAGGCGGTTTATGCATCTCCTAACACATTCGAGCGATAATTCCGTACATTTTGAGACCGACGTAGACAAAGTTTCCTTCTACAAAGTTTTAGATGTATGTCTTAGCTTCAAATGGGAACTTGAAACATCCAAATCGGAGGTCTATAGAGATAATTGTGAAGGAAATACGATTGCTGCGCCAAACAGAGAAGTACATGTGCGAAGATACGCCCCAACGCCCTCCTAGTCATGCCTAGGCATGGATAGTCCGAATGTTACTCCTTTTTCAGCCTAAATTCCAGCCTTATATGATGGGTAAGAATCACTTTTGGCCATAATTCAGCACATGTGTTGAGGGGTTGTCATAAGTGTGTTTCTTGGTAGATTTGCTTTATGGGCGACAAATCAGAAATAACCTCCATGTTGAAACGTAATTTAGGTATACTTAGAGACCGAATTGGACAAAATGTCCTTCTGCAAAGTTGTAGATCTATGTGTTAGCTTCACATGGGGACTTGAATCATCCAATTTGGAGATCTGTGGAGAAGTTTATGAGGAAAATACTAAGACTGCGCTGGAAAGCAAGAAAATGGCAGCATGCATGTGTTTTGTTGAAGTTTTCACATGGTTATGCTTGGTGGAATTCTTAATGGCCGAAATTTCAGCATTTTTTAGCTGGTTGGAATCTTAAAAGCCAAACTTTAAGCATCACCTTAGGTGGAATTCTCATTAAAGAACTTTAATGAGAATTTTTAATGCATACTTTAGTGGAATTTTGGCTATAAAAGGAGGGGGAAACCCATACTCTTCATCATTCACTATCAATTTCAGATTCTTGGAGGTGAGGAGGAGGAGGAATCAGTCCTCAAGCTTCATTCATCACCATTCTTCATCATTCTAAGAGGAGAAAGCTAGGAATTGAAGCTCCAATCAAGGGGCCATCATCTATCACATTAGAGGGAGTTTTTATAGCCTTTTCATTTCATTCATGTCTATGAACATGTGTATTTATTCATTATTGTTTTTCATAATATCTATCATGAACTAAATTCATAAGACTAAGGCCATGTAAGGTCAAATTGTGATATATGCTTATAATAGATGATTGTTGAGGTTATACTTATATTGTTATGTGATGTGAATTGTGTTTTTGTCTATCTTGCATATACTTGATCACTATATGTTAGAATCTTATGCCTAGGTTAATATTTCGGGAGAAAATTGACTTAGGGTGCAAGAAATTCACATCATGACCCGTAACTAATGAGGAATTGCCCTAGACATAGGTAAAGATTCCCGGGTGAAGTTGTTCGATTCAAATCGAGTGAACTCTAGTACGTTAATGCATGTTTAGTGGTTAGATTTCCGGATAGGAATATTTGGGAAATCACGATCTAAGCATAGGAGTTTATACGCGAGACATCGGTTATTCTCTACCCTCGGAGCTCTCACCATAACAATATAAGCGTAATCCTTCAACGAGAATCTTTATAAGTATAATTGATCAATTTGAACCTAGCATGTGCCTTAGTCTCCCTTTCTATTTTGTTTTAAATCATTTGTTCAACCTTGTTCTTATCTTACGCATTTCACACTCATTTTACCTTTATTGTTTTGATCTTTGTTGTTATAAAATCTTAAACTAGAATTCAAGTCCTTGTGGTTCGACAATCCGGACTTCTCGTCCACTTTTATTACTACACACGACTAGTGCACTTGCTATTATAGCACGTTAGCTTTTAGCGTGTCATAGGTCTACTAACTTCGATAAAGACATGGCTTTCAAGCACATTCTCCATGAAAGACTTGGGAGAAGCTACCTATATCCTTGGAATTCGGATCTATAGGGATAGATCGAATAAGATGATAGGTCTTTCCCAAGCCCCCTACTTAGAGAAATTCCTAAAGTGATTTGGTATTGAGAACTCTAAAATAGGTGTTTTGCCCATGAGACATGGAATTTATCTCTCTAAAAAGATGAGTCTTCAAAGTGAGGAAGATCGAAAAGAGATGAGCACAGTTACCTATGCCTCAGCAGTGGGAAGTCTCATGCACGCAATGTTATGCACGAGACCAGATCTTGCTTATGCTATGAGCGTGGTGAGTAGGTTTTAAGCTAACCCGGGTAAAGAGCATTGGATTAACGTGAAGTCTATCTTGAAGTACTTGAGAAGAACAAAAGATATGATTCTCATATATGGCAATGGAGAAATGAAAGCAGACGGTTACACCGATTCAGATTTTCAATCTGACATCAATGACCGAAAGTCCACTTCTGGGTTCATATTCACTCTGAACAGTGGAGCAGTGTCTTGGAAAAGTTCCAAACAAAGCACAACTGCTGATTCCACTATTGAAGCTGAATACGTGGCAGCCTCAGAGACAGCCAACGAAGTTGTTTGGATTAAGAAGTTCATGGCAGTACTTCAAGTTGTTCCTAGTGTGGAGCCTCCGTTTCCACTTGGGTGTGACAACAATGGAGCCATCGCACAAGATAGAGAACCAAGGTCTCACAATAAATCCAAACACATAGAGAGGAGATATCACATTATTTGAGAATTGTTGGAAGAGGTGACATTGTCGTGCATAAAATAACATCAGCGGACAACGTGTCTGACCCACTTACTAAGCCATTTCTGCAAGCAGTGCTAGAGAGACATCTTGATAAGATTGGTATTAGATACCATAGCAATTGGCATTGAGTGCAAGTGGGAGATTCTTAGTTATATGTCCAAGATGCCAATGAGAACAAATAGATTGTATAGGGTATCTAATTATGTTGTACAAACTTATCGTTAATAAAGGTATTATTCTTTTATTTATATAAAGCTTCATGGCATTAACAAGTATTGAACAAACAGTCCATGTGAATCAAGGTTGACTCTTCGCCCTTTATGGAATAAAGAAGTGGCACGGGGAGAGTCTGACACCTGATCACTTAAAAGGGGTTCGCAAGTCAAGGAATCTAAATTAGGCGTTAAGATTCGACTTGTATGACACATGCTCTGACAAAGAGTGTCAGTCTAACACCATTGGATGCTGAGAGCACATGTCATAGATATACCAATGGAATTGATATATTCGAACATGGCTCGTAGTAATCCGATCACATAGTATTTACTCTGTGACTATCAATGATCAGATTATTGATCATAATAGTATGCGTGAGCCTTAGACCTGAGGGTCACGATCAATGTGCTTGTGCTGTTGAATCTGTTACTAGAGTAATTAGGCCCAAATCACCCTTTGGTAGGGCCAACCTCAAAGTCCGATCTCAACAAGTCAAGTAGCACTTGTGAAGTGACCGCCAAGATGGGATTCACTATCTCGATAGTAAACGAGAAAGTATCATATGCGATCATAGGCAAATGAAATTATAAGTCTTTGGCCAAAGCAATGAAACTAACTCGTGTAAGACACAGAGGGTAGTTTGGTAATTTCATCATGCTATGATCTGATGCACAGTATCAAGTATTGTGAGTTTGACATAAACCTTGACTCTCACTTGATTGGGATACGTCAGTGAAGGGCTTATACTCATACGGTTTTTATAATCCAGAGGTTCGTAAATGATGCAATCATTTCGTACTCAATTGGGTTACGATGTGAGTCCTTGAGACTAGCTAGGTGACACTCACATCCTTTGGTATCCTCCCATTGCCAATCGAGACGAACCTAAAGAGTCGCGCTATAAGAAATAAGCAGGATATCTTTTTGTGTAAATAATTTATCTTCTGGAAAGACAATTAAATAAGACGGATTGATTTAATTGGTAAATCAATCATTCAAATATTTAATTAGATTAAATTATTTGAATTTCATTAATTAATTGAAATTAATTAATTTTATGTATATATATTTATTTGGATTGGATTTGAATTAAATATATATTTTAAAAGATGGACTAAGTTGACTGGGCCAACTTGGCCCATCATGGACGTCTACTAAAGGCCTGGGAGATGCCCCACTTAGGCTTAGGGTTTGAGGATTATTTAATCCTCAAACTATCAAGCTAAACCTAACTCTAGCATACAATACACAAAAAGAAAAGAAAAAATCCTCTCCTCTCCACTCTTGCTAGCTGTCCACCATCTTTAAAGGAGTCCCGGGGAGCTTTTGAAGGCTTGTTTCGCATGAGGCTTTAGAGACGGGAATTCCTCAGAGTTGTTGTTACACGAATTGTAAATAGATAAATCAATAAGGTATTTGATTATGTTTATTTTTCGTAAATTATTGAAAATCATGATTTGACTCTAGGAATCCTTTTTATTTTCGCTGCGTTTTCATTCATAGGATTCCTAACAGCTGACCCATTGACCAAGCCTTTGACACAGGCAATGTTGGATCGACATCTTCAGAAGATGGGTATTAGATACCATAGCGATTGACATTGAGTGCAAGTGGGAAATTGTTAGAAGTATGCCCTTAAATGCCATGAGTGGATAGAATAGAATTGGGCATTTTGATTATGTAATTGTTATTCTTTCAATTAATAAAAGGCACATTAGTTGTTTTGCTTTATTATTCACATTCATAAATAGTAATCAACTATAAGTCCATGTACACAAGAGTGAACTTTCCATTCCTTATAGGATAAGGAAATAGCCGCTGGAAGAGTTTAGTACGTGTGCCCTCAATTAGTTCGCAAGTCATAGATTCCCAATTGGGCATTGGAATCATTAAGACTTGTATACTATGAGCTTTGACAAAGAAAAGTGCATGTCGATCACTAGGAAGTAGTGGGAGCTCGTATTATAGGTGCACCGATTGAGGTTGGTGCACTCGGACATGACTCGCATCAATTCTGTCACATTAGTTTCACTCGCTGACAGTGAATGACAGGATTGATTAGTTGTAATAGGTGTGTCTAAACGTTAGACCTGAGGAATCGAGTTGGAGATGTACTTGTGACGTTATGTTTGTCATTAGAGTAGTTAGGTACAATTTATTAGGATTATACCCTCAAATGCCATAGAGGATAGAATATGTAGGGCATCTATCTTGTATTGAACTTAAATTATAATTTATAAAAGGCATTACTTAGTTTTTCACTTAATTCTTATCTGCATCTATAAGTTGTGTAAAAATGCTTTGCCCTTGTTTTCAATGTGATCCCTCTACTTCCTATGGGATAGGAAGAAAGACACTAGAAAGATCGGCCTTGATTACTAAAACTAGTTCGCAAGTTATATGAAATCTTTGTTGGGCAAATAAAGACTTCGAATACTTATACAATCTTAGCTCTGACATGGGAGTGCCTGTTTGGTATCATAGGATGGTAAGAGATTGAGATTGTAGGCATATCAGTGGAATCGATATGCTCGAACACGACTCACATCGGTTCTATCACATGGGTTTTCACTCTGTGACTATCAATAATAGAACTGATTATGCGTAATAGGTATGTATGAACCTTTGACCTGAAGTATGGGGCTGAAGATGCACTTGTGACGTCAAGTCTTTCACTAGAGTAGTTAGACCCAATTAACCCGTTGGTGGGGTCGACCTCGAAATGCAGACTTGATGGGCAAGTGGTAGTCTTAGCAGATATCTAATATGGGATTTGTTCTCTCATAAGTGAATGAGAATGTACCCTATGTGATTATAGAAAAATAGAGATCAAAGTCTTTGGCCAAAGCAAAAGAGATGATTGTGCTAGGCACTAAATCAACCTCAATCATCTCGTATTATTATAATTAATACATATTGTCAAGTCCCGTGAGTTTGACATAGCCATGACTCTCAATTGACCGGGGAACATGAACAAAGGGTTTATACATATACAGTATTTACGATTGGAAGGTTTTGGAATGATCCTATCATTCATTTTTGTTTGGGTTACGAAGTGGGCCACGTGACTGGCTAGATATTACACACTTCATTTGGTTTCCTCTCATTGCCAAACGAAATGAACTTCAAGAGTCTCGCTAAAGGATCGACAAAGAAAAATGAAAAAGGAATTTCTATTTTCTTCTAGGAGTTTTAATTTATTGGATAAATTAAATAATTAATTATTCATTAGATGAAATAATTAATTATATGGATAAGATTAATTATTAATTAATTTCCTAGGGAAATATATTAATGAATTAATTCATCTAATTAATTTGGTTATTTAAATAATTAATTTATTTATTGGATATAATAAATTATTAATTGAAATAAGAAATTAATTAAACAAAACAAATCTCGAGCTTCTAGAAGGCGTCCAAAGTGGATGCCTAATAGGCCTAAATGGGCGTCCATGTGATTCCCTAGTTAAGGGCTCTTTTGTTTTGACTTGTTCAATAAGTCATGAGGTATATAAGGACTCTTTGACTTTGAACAAGTAAGAGAAGAGAACATCATAACTCTCATAACTTCTAGAAAAGAAAGAAGAAAATATTTCTCCCCTCTCTAATACCCTAGTCGTCGCCCTCTTAGAGAAAGAAGTGGGATTTTTTGTTTGTTGATCCGCACATGATTATTTAGAGACGATGTAATTTCATTTTTCGGATCAAAGTTCAAGATTTGAAGATTCAAATAAAGAATTGAAGATTTGGAAGCTTCAAGTTTTGAGTTTTTGGAGGAAGAAAAGTTCTTCATCAAATTCGTAATAACGGGTACGTTTTTAATCATTAATTTATGGTTCAATTTGAATATGCGATCATTGAATTCAACTTTGGGTTTTAAAATAAAATTTTTGAAATCCTTCCGCTGCGTTTATGTTATTTTTTGCGAAACCCAACACAATTCACCCATTGGTGGGGCCAACCTTGAACTGTGAACTAACGGGCAAGTAGTAGTCTCAACTGATATCCAAGAAAGAATCTGTTCCCTCATAAGTGAACGAGTAATTGTCCTATGTGTTTATAAGTAAGTAAGATCAAAAGTCTTTGGCCAAAGCATTTGAGATTTTGAGTTAGACTCAAATAGAAAAGCTCTAAGCCACATAATTCGCGCATATATAGTGCCGCTCTTGCGCTCTTGGTGCAAATTAAAGAATCGAGAGCGGGAGCGGTGCTCTAAGAAGACTTAAAATTGTTAATTCGCGCTTTAGAAATTCCTAAGTCGCAAATGTGGAAAAGCACTGATTTGTTTTTGTAAAGCCGTGCCCTATCAGTTACTAAGTCCCGTTTTTAGTTATTTTGTTTACTAATACTTAGCCAAAAGTCCAAAAAAAAAATCCTGCTTTTATTAAACTAATAAAAATTGAAAAGTCAAACCTTTAAAAAACAATAAACAAAAGTAAAAACCCTTTCACTTATCATTAAACTAGTCCCATTCCTCTCTGTTCGACAAACTAAGTAGAAATTGAATATTCTTCTTGAGAGCCCAAGCAAATATCAATCTTAAATTCCAGCAATTTCAAGTGGCGAGGTAAGAAATTTCGTGTTTAACTCTTGTATTTACATATGGAGTGTGATTTTTTACTTCAATATGTTTAAAGGACTTTGAGAAATCATATTTTTTGGATAAAAGCATTTTAGTATTCTCACATGTACACTACAATTTTTAATTTTATCTCTAGAATTTTATATCTGATTTGTGTTGACCCTTTTTATTTGTATTTATGTGAATATGGTGTCTTTTTGCACGTGGGGTGAGGTGGTAGAGTATTGGGGGCTGAAGGTAGATAACCCAAGTAGATTAGGAGAAAGGAAAAGATACAAAAATAAATCAAATGATCAACTAGTGTAAATGTGTGATGCATGGAAAAGTGATAATTATGATTTTCCTTCATTGGCACATATTCAAAATACTTATATATTTCTTTATAACACAAATATGTAGTATTTTGCATTCTCTTAGGGCTTTCATGAAGTGAAATTGCATATTTGGTATTTATCTATTAAATATGTCGAATTTGCATTTACTATGACTTTCAATTATTCTTTCTTTTTTTTAAATGAGCAATATAATAATTTCTGGCAATCTAGTTTTACATGATTTTATTTTTAGTAGACTTTTGGATTGTAATCATCAATTTATTTTATGTTTTTAGATTTTAGTGTGAAAAATGAGTAAAACTATCCAGATGAGGAGAGCAGTGATGCTGTTACTAAAGACATAACTTCTACTCCTTCGAAGAAGTATATTATGGTGGTTGGAGATAAGAAAAACAACAAGTGGATTTGTAAATTTTGGTTGTAAAAGTGATCCATATACTGGAACTTACTCTCGAATTAGAGCACATTTCATCGGGTTAAGGAAAGGAGAGAAGAGTCAAGGAATTGCTTTGTGCTCTAAGCTATCTAATGAAGATAGGGAAAAGCTAAAAAAAGAAAGAAGAAGAAGAAGCATGAGACATGTTCGGAGGGAATTTACACAGAAGAAAACAAGATACTCCAACTATGCTACCACCAACAAACAAAGTTAGTTCAAAAATAGTTAATGATATGTGTAGGATGTCGACAAGAGATGATGCGGATATGAGAATTGTAAGATTATTTTACAATTGTGGGATTCTTTTCAATGTAGCAAGGTCACCTTTTTGGATGGACGCGGTGAAGGCTATAAATGAAGCTCCAAAAGGCTATAAAGGACCCAGTTCAGAGAAAATAAGAACACCAATTTTGGATAAGAAAAAAACATCTGTTGATAACAAATTGGTGGCACTAAAGCGAGATTGGGCTCAATATGGGGTTTCAATTGTATCTGATGGATGGTCTAACGTATGAAATCAGCCCCTGATCAATGTCTTAGTAGTTTTCGGACGTAAGCTATTTTCTTAACAGCCGTTGATTCATCCGGAGAAGAGAAAAATGCTAGATACATTTATGAAATATTGTTGAAATCTATTGAGGTAGTGGGTACCTACAATGTCGTGCAAATACTAACAGATAATGTAACAAATTGCAAGGCTGCCGGAGATATTATAAAGGCACGACACTTTCACATTTGCATCATGCATGGCACATACTTTAAGCCTTCTCGTGAAGGATATTTCAAAATCAATGCACCCATCACTGGAATTTGTTGAAGTGTGTTACCACAAGGCTAAAGAAGTAGTCAATTACATAAAAAAATCATAGTTTTGTGCTACACATATTCAGGAAATTTTCTTCATTGGAGGTGATACAAGTCATGAAAACAAGGTTTGGTCATCATTAGATTGTATTAGATCGGCTTCTCAAAGTGAAGAATTTTTTAATTAGTATGGTTTTGACCGATGAATGGGAATCACTTAGAAAAGGGACACCAAAGTCGAAGCTAGCACATGATGAGGTGAAAAAAGTAATACTAGATAGGATTTAAAATTTATAGTGGGTTTCACCAAGCCAATTTGGGCAATGATCCGTTTTTGCGATTTAGACAAAGCTATTATAGGTGAAGTGTATCAAAAAATTGAAGAAATGTTAGGTTGTGTGCTTGAGAAGTTGTCTAGTCATTTTGATATGTCACAAGAGATTGAATCTTTGATCATGAGACGGTGGGAAAGGATGAACATGACATTGCATACACTTGCTTATGTGCTCAGTCCATATTATTATTCGTTGTTATGGTTGCAAAGTTTGGGTCTTGGGAGGAAGAAGCCTGTGAAGCCTCATGCGGACCCGTATGTGCAAGGTGTTTATCTTGATGCGGTTCGTAAACTTGCAAGCACAGAAGATGCTCCTTTAATTCGGAAACAACTTAGTGACTTTACTTGTTATGGAGGAGTTTTTGCCAAACCTGAAGCAATTGAGGATAGGAAAACTATGAGATCAGTGGGATGGTTCAATTTGTATGGTGTAGCTACTCCTCAACTTTATGGTTTGGCAATTAAAGTGTTATCTCAAAGCGTTAATAGCCCTTGTGAAGAGAGAGTATGGAGTTCGAATGCTTTTATACATAATGTCAGGAGAAACAAATTAAATGTTGATCGAGCTGAAACATTGGTATATGTGCATTACAGTAATCGAATTTGTACAAGGTTTCAGGATGATTATGAGAAGTCATACAAACATTGGGATAAAAACACGTACGAAGATTTTCTTGAGAATGATTTGGAGGCCGTCGAAGATGAAGAGCTCACTAATCTTCATGTGGGCGAGTAATGGTCATTATCCGAGATAAATCTTTTAATAAGCATGCAAAAAAAATTTTCATCTTTTCCATTATCTGAAAGATTAATTAGAAATAAAAGAATGATCGATAAAGAATAAGTTAATTTATTTTTATTGCTCTATTCATTATTAAAATGATGAAGCAAAAGCTAAGACACATTTAGAACTTATTGTTTGCTTGTTCCTTTCTTATTAAATTTCTTGTGCAAAAAATCAAGTTTTTTGTTCTCTTTTATATCACTAATTGGTTATTTTTTATTATTATTATTATTATTATTATTATTATTTTTGTTTGTTTTTTCAATTTCAGGGTATTGGAGTTATGATGTCAGAATTATGGAGATGAAAGTTCAAAGGCGCTTTTGATGCATGGAAAAGGAACTAAGGACTACTTTCTAAAGAACCAACTTTTTGCTTAAATGAAATTGATATTAGGAATCTAAAACATTATTTTTGTTGGAGAGAAATAGGCAACATTTTCTGAAGAATCGCAAATGTTATTATTGAAAATTTTAGTGCTCAATGAAAATAGTTTTTGGATATTTTTCTCTATAATTACATTCTATACATATATATATATATATTATTTTTTAAATAGGCGCTCTCGCTCTCAAAATTTTTTAATTTTTGCCGCTCTCGCCCTCCCGCCTTATGTGACTTAGGGAAAGCTCACTAATCTTGATTTATTATAAATATAGCATGGAGTCAAGTCATTGAGTTTGACCTTAACCATGACTCTTACTTGTCCGGATATGGAAACGAAGAGTTTATATTCACACATAATTTACAACAGGAAAGGTTTAAAGAATGATCTAATCATTTATCTTACTTGGGTTACGATGTGGGCCACATGGCTGACTAAGTGGTTGTTGGGAAAGTGCCCTCGATGCCAACGAGGAGATTAGAATATAAGGCACTAGTTTATATTGGACAACCCTTAACTAATAGACCCAAGACATGTTAGTCTAGTGGTATCCACCTCCCACTTTATGTGAGAGGTCCTAGGTTCGAATCCAGGCTGCCACAAGTTGTGTGGATGTCCTCTCCTTATGGAGCTAGATAAAGTGTTTATGGCTCAGGATTTTAACTATCAACTAGGGTTTGTCGGGCTAGATATGTAGGGTATCCCCCTCCTCTTGAATTAAAAAAAAAAAAAAAAAACCTTAACTAATAGAAAGGCATTTAATATATTGTTCATATAAGTATTAATGGCATCTAATAGACTTGAATGAATAATAAGTCCATGTGAATCAAGGCAGACCTTCCACTCCTTATAGTAGTTAAGGAGATAGACACTGGAAAGTTTGGTACTTTATCACTTAAATGGTTCGCAAGTCAGAGAATCTCAATTGAGCATTGAGATTCGTTTGGACTTGTATGACACATGCTCTGACAAGAAGTGTCAGTCGAACACTATGGGATAGTGGGAGTTTGTGTCATAGATACATTGATGGGATTAATGTATTCGAACACGGCTCGTAGTAATCTGATCACATGGGTTTTTACACATTGACTGTCAATGATTGGATTACTGATTATAATAGTATGTGTGAGCCTTAGACCAGAGTAATCACATTGAAGATGTGCTTGTGACGTCAAGTCTGCCATTAGAGTATTTAGATCTAATTCACCCGTTGGTGGGGTCAACCTTGAAGTGCGGCTTGATGGGCAAGTAGCAGTCTTAACTGATTAGCAAGAAGGAATTCACTGTCTCGAAAGTAAACGAGAAGTATCTTATGCGATCATGGGTAAATGAGATTAAAGTCTCTGGCCAGAGCTCATGAACTAACTCGCCTTTGACACAGAGGGTAGTTCTGTAATCTCATGTTACTATGATTCTTAGCATAGCATTGAGTCCTGTGAGTTTGACATTCCATGACTCTCACTTGATCGGGATACGTCAGTGAAGGGCTTATACTCATACAGTATTCATAATCTAGAGGTTCGTAATGACATAATCATTTCATACTCGGTTGGGCTATGATGTGGGGCCACGGTGCTGGCTAGGTGTCACCCACATCCTTTGGTATCCTCGTATTGTCAATCGAGACGAACCTAGAGAATCGTGTTATAAAAGAATAGACCGAAAATCGAGTTTTATATTTGGAGGGTATTTGGTAATTTGTCCTATGGTAGGACGAATTAATTAATTGGACGAACTAATTTAATTGGTTGTTTAATTGGATTAAACAATGGTAAATTAAATTATTTAATTTGAATAGTTAATTAACTAGGTTAATTAAATATTTAAATTGAAATATTAATTTAATGTATATTTATTTAATTGGATTAAATGTAATATAATTAAATTAAGTGGACTAAATTGACTGAGTCAATTTAGCCCACATGGGGCGTCCAACAGGCCCTTAGGGGCGTGCGATCTGGGCTTAAGTTGGAGGATTATTTAATTCTCCAACACAAGCACTAGAGAATTAATTAATTCACAAGAATTCAGTCAATTCACACAATTTACAATACGCAAAATCCTCCACCAAAATATAAGACAAAAAAGATTCATATTTATCCCTGCCTAGCCACCTTGGGAGATGATGATGAAGATTTCCAAAGTCGGTTCCTGCGTGATGATCTAGAGACAGGCGTGAGGATTAATAGAATTCGAAAAATGTAAGTTTTTCGTGTTCTTCGTTTTATATTAAAATCAACGAAAATCCACAAATTGATCTTGGCTTTTGGGAATTCGGATATGTTTTAAATTATGTTGCGCATGATACCAGGATTCCCAACAGTGGTACCCATATCCTTTGGATTCCTCCCTTTGCCAAGTATAGACGAACCTAAGGAGCCACGATTAAAAAGGGAAAATTAAACAGAATCAATAGAGTATTTCTTGTAGCAGTACTTTAAGTATTGGATACTTAAATTATTTATTGGATAAATAATAAATAAATTGAATTAATTATTTGAAGAAATAAGTAAATTCATTTATGAGATTAATTAATTAATTATTTCTTGGAGAAATAAAATTAATTAATTATCTAATCAATTATTTAATTAGTTGGATTGAATTAATTAATTTTATATGAGATTGGATTGGACTCAAATTGGTGCACCATAGGCATGTGGATCAGCCATAGTAAGCATCCAACATGGGCCTTTTGAGCCCAAGATTTCGACTTAAGTGATATAAATATTTCACTTAATTAAACCTAGCCTACAACAAGTCATTATACAACTTGAGCTACAAGAAAAGAAAAATCCTCCCTCTTTCTCTCTCATAGACGTCGGCCTCAATGTTAAAGAAGAAGAAGTTTTTTCGATCAATTTTCCTGCGAGACGATTTAGAGGCGGTGCTTGTGTATTACTTAGATCAAGATTCAACTTATTGGAATTCTACACAAAAATTGGAGGAGCTCAATTTCTATGAGGGATATTTAAACTCTCTAACCACTTTGCTACAATGGGTAAAGTAGCAAAATTCTTCTTTTACATACACGTGTAAAACCCCGGTTGATCCTATTATGGGAAATCTAAAAAAATTTGTTGTATGTTCTTCCGCTGCGTTTTATATTAATTTCCCAACATGTGGTACTTCGGAAGTACTTCTAAGCTATATGTGAAATACCTTTAGTGCACAGTATACGTACATTTAGTTCATAAATGCAGCAATTTTTTGAAGCTACATGAGGTAATTGTGAGGTACTCCTAAGCCATACGTACGTACTTTCAGAGCATATGCAGTATTTTATAAGCCATATGATCTGAAACTAGGCGAACTCATATTGTAATCACAATGAATTAACGTAGCACTAAATTTTTTACTTCAGTAATACAACCAAATGAGCTATTGTTCCCCCAGATAAAGGACTCAAAGTATTACCTGCCAATATAGTTGGTTTGGCCTCGACGTTCAATTGGCTCGCTTTTGAGGATTACCATCATGTCAACAATGGTCAGTTTAAGGTGTTTATGCATCAGACACATATTAACGACGCCTTCATCATCTTTCAAAATCGTATACAATTTGTATGGAGCAGCAAAATATCAAATGTGATACTTTTTAAATTCATTTTAGGCCACTTTCTTGAAAGAAGAGCGTAAACATCCATCAGAATTGTTCCTTGGAAAATTAAAATCACATCAAGCTCACCATTGTATGCGCAAATTCGTAATATCTGATATTCACCTGTTTGCTTGATTATATCCATTTGCATCGACTTCATGGTGGCGATGGCCATCTTCGACTTGTGGTAGTGGTCGTTGACTTCACTATTGAAAAACATGCATATAGCCCGACTAAGCATAGCGAAAAAATTAAAAATTTAGTTTCTAGGATTTAAACATGGTAATAATATGGGCTTATCGCGTATTATAGGCTTACGCATCTCTACACTTGTTATTTAAAGCTTGAATAAAGAAGATTTTACTTTCTTCGATTTTTCATAAAAATCGAAGAATTTTCTCTTTCTTAACGCAAGCTCCCCAACTTGATCCTTGTTCCTTAAATCAACTACCTCATTTTTCCCTTTGATGAAGATTTCGAATTACTCCACCAAAAAACACCTTTGATCGAATTCTTGATTCACTTCAGAGACGCAAGTGTTTCTCCTCTAAAGTTGATCCCGTTAGGTGTTATGCCCTCTATGCCATTGAAGAATCTATTTGGGGATTTTATTTATATTGTATAAACATTATTAATCATTAATAAAAGTCATGTTTGTTCTTATAAATCTAATTGTGGCATTGAATGTATTGAACAAATAGGTCCTTAAGATCAAGGTATACGCACCACTACTTATTTGATAAGTAGAAGCACTGGTGGAGTTAAGTGCTTGATCTTATAAACATGGTTCGCGAGTTAAAAATCTAAATTGGGCGTTTAGATTCAACTGTATGACACTTGCTTTGACAAGGTCTTACACTGATTGGATAGTGGGAGCTGGTGTCATGAATATGATTAACGAAGTTGACATATTCAAAATCGACTCGTTGTAATCCTATCACATGGGTTTTTACTCGGTGACAGTCAATGATAAGGATTATCTATTACAATAGTATGAGTGAGCTTTAGAATTGAGGAGTCATTTACATTGTGCTCGTACCATTGAATAAGTTATTAGAGTAGTTAAACCCAAACACCCGTTGGTGGGGTCAACCTCGAAGTACGATTCATTTGGTGCGTTCGACAATGGGAAGTGGACTGTCAATAAGGAATTCACTATCTCGAAAGTAAACAAGAAGCGACCCGTGCGTCATAGGTGTTGTGAAATTAAAGTCTTTGGCCAAAGAATTTATAACTGACTTGTCTTGGATACAGAAGGCAGCTTGGTAATTTCACAGCAGTATGATTATATAGTACAATGTCAAGTTGTATGAGGTTGACATTCCTTGACTCTTACTTGATTGAGTTACGTCAGTGGAGAGCTTATGCGCATATGGTAAATGTAATTTAAAGGTTCGTGATGAAATTTCATCTCGTACTTGATTGGGTTTCAATATAACTTCACGGGAATGGCTTGATGATAACTATATCCTTGGAATCCTCCCAATATCAATCAAGACGAGCCTAGAGAGTCACGTTATATAAAAGTGATAAAATAAAGGAGTTTTACTTCATAAAGGGTATTTTAGTAATTTCACTTAGAGTTGAAATTATTAATGGGATATATTGATTATAATAAATATATATTTAATCATTGTAATTAAATATGTTTATTCATTCAATATTAATAATATTATTAATTTAGAATTAATAAATAACTATTAATTAAAAGAGCTTAGTGTTTAATTAACTACCAACTGGATTACACTTGGAATATTAATTAAATACTTAACACTGGGCTTAGAATTGGATGAAGCCCAGTATCCTACAAGGCCAATTCGACGGCCCCCTCCCTGTAAGTCAAGGAGTGATTTTTATTTAAATACTAGGTGCTTAATTAAAAATGCAACCTAAGTCATATTTTTCATCTAAGAGATTGAAAAGAAGTGAAACACAAAAATCCTTTCTCTCTCCCCATAAACCCTAGCCGTCCAACCCCGACTGAGGTAGAGAAGGTCGAGCTTCAAGATACGAAGATCATCTTTTGCGTGATTATCTAGAGGAAAGAACGATTTGTTGCTTCTCAAAGCAATGCTTAAGGATTTCATCAAAAAGGTAATTGGATTACTTCTTATCTTGATAAAATTTATTTTTCATGTTATTAAAAATATTAAAAGCATGAATTGAATCTGGGCTTTGTGAATCGAGAAAAAATTTTATTCGCTGGTTCGATTCAAATAGATCCACACCCCGAATACCCACTCATATATAATCTTTAACTAGGTTGATCTATAAATATTTATTTTAACTCTAAGGAATAGTGTATAAGATTAAGATGAAAGCAAATAATACTTCTCTAAGTATTTTGGATGAGTTCTTGAATTCAAGATCTTGATGAATAATTAAAAACTCAAGAACACTATATGAGAGACAAAGAGAAAGAGAGAGAGGAACGATTTTTCTATGTAAGAGGAATGAAAATTTTGGCTTCAAAAGTCATATGCTTTTCGATCCCTACTAGTCCTAATTATATGATTAGTTCGTGCAATTCTTTTTGATGTAGAACTCTTCTACATTAATTCTTTTCCTTGTATGAGTAGAAGATTAATTATTATCTATGTAAAACTCTTCTACTTTAATTAGTTTCCTCATACAAGGTAGATTCCTATTTATTATAAACCTTATCCTTATCTAATAGGAATCCTATTCCTATTTTAAAAGAATCCTTTCTCTCCAAAAAATATAATTTTCTTCTAGAAGAAAATTAATTAAACTCCTTTAATTATTTCTTCCATAAATTTCGACCAAGGCCTATTAAAATAGTTTTTTAATAATTAATCCACCACAGTAGATTAATTAAAAGTCACTTTCAATTAATTTGGGCTTACCCGATTAATTAATTGCTTTCTAGACTTTTACCAAACAACTTTTGGGCTTTAATTAAATTAATCCAATTAACTTAATTAAGTATTGATCCAACTATTGAATAAATAAAAGTCTTATTTTATTAATCCAATTAATTAATATTTAAATTCAACCACTTTGAATTAAACTTCCTTAGTCAAGAAATGGATTTGTCCGAGTATTGTATATGACCCTTTAAGTTCACTAACATACTAGTAGTGAGTTCATAACCTTTATGATTTTATTTGGACAATTAGATTGTCTCGATTAATTAAACACTTTTAATTAACCATCTTATTATTTAATCTATATCAAATATAAGATATCCACAAATCAAAGAAAAGTTTTTAGCTACTTATCTTGAAGACCTAGATGTAGACGATTCATAGTGAACCTTTCCAATAGCGTATTCCATGCAAGTGAGATTTTTCTATCATCTAATTTCCCAATTGAATTAAGGATCGACTATCAAGGAATCTTATTGGGCGAGATCCTTGTAAACTCAATCTTAATAATTCAAGTGTGTTTGACTAGTGATTAATTAACTCAAGAAAATCATTTCTAATTAATTACTTACTTGCCTTAACTAAGGACTAACTCAGTCAAACCACTTAGAATTGTATAGAAAATTCACTTGTTCATCCAGACAAATGATGTATCCTTTGTTGTCAACACCAACCTCCATATACGACCTTTATGATTTTACTCAAGAAAATCATTTCTAATTAATTACTTACTTGCCTTAGCTAAGGACTAACTCAGTCAAACTACTTAGAATTGTATAGAAAATTCACTTGTTCATCCAGACAAGTGATGCATCATTTGTTGTCAACACCAACCTCCATATACGACCTTTATGATTTTATTTGGACAATTAGATTGTCTCGATTAATTAAACACTTTTAATTCACCATCTTATTATTTAATCTATATCAAATATAAGATATCCACAGATCAAAGAAAAGTTTTTAGCTACTTATCTTGAAGACTTAGATGCAGACGATTCATAATGAACCTTTCCAATAGTGTATTCCATGCAAGTGAGATGCTTCCATCATCTAATTTCCCAATTGAATTAAGGATCGACTATCATGGAATCTTATTGGGCGAAATCCTTGTAAACTCAATCTTAATAATTCAAGTGTGTTTAACTAGTGATTAATTAACTCAAGAAACTCATTTCTTAATTAATTACTTACTTGCCTTAGCTAAGGACTAACTCAGTCAAACCACTTAGAATTGTATAGAAAATTCACTTGTTCATCTAGACAAGTGATGCATCATTTGTTGTCAACACCAACCTCCATATACGAGTCACTACACCCAATCACCAGTCTATATGTGTCCTTGTAAAAGAACTGACACATGAGTCAAAGTGCAACGAGTCACTATACAAGATTACTGTGATGACTCAAGTCAAAGAATTAGTCATGCACTATCGTGATTAAGAAACTCCTAATTCGACATATATAGATCAAAGAATTAATCATGCACTATCGTGATTAAGAAACTCCTAATTCGATAAATATAGAAATAATTTTAATTTAGGAAGTTTCAATAAGAGTGATCAGTGAACTTATTCTCAACAAGCACCTGCATATGTGTAAACTACATTAATGTTTATAAAGCGAGACATTCTCTAATTAAGAGTGTGCATCATAGACGCAAGTCTGTCCGAATTATCAATGTCCCATCTTGATAATTCTATGATTTAGACAGTATTTAGAAATCACAGCCTTAGAGACTTGTTTTATGATATCCATCCAATGAGATATCAAGTCTCCTAGCTATGTGTGAAGTTTAGGGACTTTATCATATAGTTATAAACAATATAAACACAAGATGAAGAAATGCCATTTATTAATATAATTTAAAATGAAATTGTTTATTACAAGAATAGATAAGAGAAAGTCTATCTAGGATTTGCTCACAGGACACTGTTCTAACATTTACGGTGGCGATGACGATCGTCGGGTAACAGACCTAATTGAGAGTTAAAAAAAAAAGAGACCCAATTGGGAGTTGGACTGATTATGCTCAATCGGGTAACAGACTTATAGGTGCCAATGGCAGTGCTCAATTGCTCTAATGGCGAAGGCTGAATTGGAATTTCCATGAACTAAAGTCGGTAGGGAGTAAGGGAATTAAATTTGGGGATGAGTGGTCGGTGAATTAGTTAACATTGAATCTGGTGAGAGTAAAAAACAAATTGAAAATATAAAAAGTGGAGGTGTTTTAGGGGTGAGAAGTGATTCATAAGTTGAATCATTCATTGGAGATTTTTCCCAAAGAACCGAATATATATCAGTCCAAATCCAAACTTCACATTTTTTAACTTCTATATATATATATATATATATATATATATCTATACTATTATATAAAGTGGGAGAAACCTAGAGTAACTACTTTGGCAGTGGGAGAAACCTAGAGTAACTAATTTGGGCTGTCAAATTTTGGTGAAACCTTCATCCACCCAAAATTTGATAAGTGTCCCAAATAACTACCATATCCCCTCTAAATTTTATTATCTCTTCCATTATCTTTATATATCACGTTTTCTTTTTTTTCTCCTATACGTACCTGTTCCCCACTATCTTCTTTATGTTTTATTCATTTGATTTTGGTTTAAAAAATAATTATCAAATTGACTTTAACTAAAAGAATTTCTTCTACTTCAAAAAAAAATAAAAAAAATTAAAAGAATTTCTTTTAAATTTTTTCTATTTTGCACACGCAAACGAGTGTGCTGCATTTACTAGTATTATATATATATATATATATATATATATATATATATATATATATTTCTCGATTCCTACCCACTTGCGTGTTTGTATCATACACTACAAATCCCATTTTCTGTGAACTGAAAAGTCAAAAATTATATATATTATATATACCATAAGAAGGGGGAAGTAGGATAATTTACATGGGAAAAACACCCTACAAATAAAAATATTCCTCCCTACCCTAGTAATCAAATATAATCAAAGTTGAATCAGAGGGACCAACATCGTGAGGAAAAAATGGAGTCACGCTTCAACTCGCTACTACTGCTCCTACTACTATCGCTGCTCCATTTGCTCACTGGTCGTAATTGGGCCGTCCAAGATGGCGGCGGCGGTGGAGTAATGGGTGTGATCAAAGTCAATTACAAGTTTGCTGGTTCAGACCCCACTCTCAGTGCCCTTCGAGCGCACGACGACGTTCGCCACCTCGCCATTCTTGCCGGCGTCGACCTTCCCCTCGGCGGTACCGGCCGCCCTGACGCCGTTGGGTGCGCTCTATTCTTCTTCTTTTCCTTTTCACGGCTTTAATTTTGAATCAAATCGTTGACTACAGTAATATGGTGAATGTTTCTCATTTGATGAAATTGGTTTTTAGATTCTAACATTGCTCGGACCATCTCTCTCTCTCTCTCTCTCTCTATATATATATATATATATATGTAACCGTGTTGGATTTTATTGTACTCTGTGTTTGGTTTGAATTATTGTTAGAATGTGTTTTTTTAATTGTGAAGTTGTCCACATTGAAAGTCGCTGAGAATGTTTCTACGCTCAGATGAACTGTATTCTCGAACTGTAGTTGCCAAACCACCGTGAAATTTAATGACTGATAGGATGTTTTGTAGAACAGTTGCTACTTTGCCAATCATAGGAGTACGAAAGCAGTAGTCAGTTATGCTTTGATTAAATGTAAGAAACGAATGGAATACCTAATGGGCCTCGATGAAATGTGCTAGTGTTAAATTTAATACATGCTGCTCATATATGCATGTGTACACATGTATGCATTACTATTTACGAATGCTGAAGCCGAGTTGTGTACAAGTACCTCATCTTGCTTCAGTCTCTTTACATGCATATTGCAATAGGTTTTACACTTTCTAATCTATGCTGCGATAGACCTGTTTGCTATAGTCAAAATATCAACATTTTTCATTAATTCTTGCTGATTGCCAAGTAGTATTTACACCCTCTATGTAAAAGTTAGAAGTCTGTAGGTAATTATTACACCCACGCATATAAAAAATAGACTTATGGATAGAGAACTACATATTTATGTCTTCATCAATTGTATGGTAGTTGACGAGCATTGAGTCTTATCCTTTGACTTTCAAATGACAGTTTAGACATCCGTATTATTTTCTGTATAATAAGGGGTGTAATAGGAAACTGTGGCCTATTCTACTACTAAAGCTGTTATGTCTAGAGGAAGCTATAGGCTGCTGTGAGTTGGTCATAGCTTGGATTAAAAGTATGTGGCCTTAAAATCGGTCCATCTAGTCCTATATTACTCGGGTCTGCAAAAGAATGTGTATAGACAACTCACATGTGAAAATATATGCATATTCGGTTCCACGCTCACACAAGCACGAGCATATATGCATGATAAAGACATCTGTGTATGTAATGAAAAATTATTGTTGAGTTAGACATATCTTTGATGCTGCTAATGGCAATTGAAGCACAAAAGGAATAAATTTGCTCACCATTGTGTGGTTCTGCAAGTTCTTTTGAGTGCTCTCAATTGCTTATGCGAAATAAGTTTACAATATTTCTGCTACTATCTTAAAATACATAGGCTTTGTTTGTTTGTGTTTTTGGTTTTGCATTTTCCTTTGAAAATGAAAATACGCAGTTTACACCATTTTTCGTCTAAAATACACTTATTTTCATTTTTAACTTTAATATTCTTCAATAACTACTTGTCACTTTACCAAATCACATTCACTTCTTTTTCACATCTCCTCAAAAAGTTGTGTTTCCGGCGAAGATTGTGGTGCTACAGTGAAACAAAATACATAGTCTCGACCTCCACAGTCTTGTGCACATTTTAAGACCCATTTTGAGTATTTTTGGTTCCTTCTTTTTTATTTTTTTTGTGGTCAATTTTATCATTTCCACTTATGAATATATATAATCAATATAATATTATCTATTATTTTATCTATACTATTTACATAATCATTAAGTTTAACTAACTCAATCATTTTATACATCATAATTCCAATCATTTTCAGAAACACAACCATACATACCTACCATTTTCACACAAAATAAAAATAACTCATTTCTCCATACGTTCTAAAAAATGACGATTGAACTTTTTTTTGGAAAACACATTCAAACAAAGCCATACAATAGCATATATATCTATTTGTTCTTTCAAAACAAACATAGATAAGGAATTATCTGCAATTCTTAAGTGTATATGTCAAATATGGTTATGTTCCTCTTACTTATGTGTTGGTTATTGATCGTGCAGGCTCTACTATGCTAAAATAGGCATTGGGACGCCTTCAAAGGATTATTATGTGCAAGTTGACACAGGAACTGACATAACATGGGTTAATTGCATTCAGTGCCACCAATGCCCCCGGAGAGGCTACCATGGTGTATGACCCTCATTTTTCTGTTGCTAGATATATTGTCTCTAAGGATGAGTTTTCTATGCATTTACAGGAGTAACATGCGCTTTGTTCTCATCTTTATCTTTCTGGTAACTGACCTTATTCTATATTTTGGCAGATAGAACTTACCCTTTACAACCCGAGAGACTCTCTAACTGGGAAACTAGTATCATGTGATCGTGATTTTTGTAAAGAGATTGGTGGAGATTTTTCAGGTTGCACTGGAAATACGACATGTTTGTACACGGAGGTTTATGGAGATGGGAGCTATAGCATGGGTTACTTTGTTGAGGATGTCGTCCAGTATGATCGAGTCTCTGGTGATCTTCAAACCAAATCGGCGAATGGGAGTGTTATTTTTGGGTATGTTATCATTCTGATTTTGTCAATTTTACGATTTGAAGTAAACAGTCATGTTTTATGTACTCAATAACTCCTATCTTCCATCTTGAAACAGTCATGGGTCTTTGAGATCATTCTTATTTATTGCATGCCAATATATATTAAATACCGTTGTGTGTTTTATGGTTGTCTGAATGCACGAACATGCAAGCATTTTCTATGCGTTACAGTTGCAAGAACACCTGCAAAATTGAAATTCTTGCTTTTCTATATTGGCAAGCATCAAGATCTTTGAGGAACCAGTAGATTTTTATCCTAAGAAAATAGCAATTCAAGTGTGGTGCCAGCCAGCAGATTAGGTATGTCGAGAAACCATAGAAAGATCATAAACTATTCTATTACCTGATAAAAGTTTATGCCACGGTGCTTTAAACTCTAGAGATCGAGGGTTGCACTTACTTTAACTCTATCTTGTATGCCAATGTACACAGTTTTCTTTAATTTCCGTGTAAAGATGATTTTCATCTCAAGTTGGTTCACCCAAGTGTGAGGTGGTTAAGATAGCTGCACAATGCTAAATTCTGAACTTGGCAAGTTGCTCCAGATTTCATTACTGCAATTTGAATAATGTTACTGGTTTTACCAAGATGTCAATCCTTAATTGGACTTCTATATCTTCAATTATTGAAATAAAAAGGTTAGCATAAATTTAATTGGAGTTCAAATTCTATGTTAAACTGTGTGAGATGGTCTTGTTTGCGGTTCTTCATACTTCGTAGTACAAATTGCTGCTGGATAAAGACTCAAAGCTTTCCATCAATGATCTTTGACAATTAAGAGGTAGCACATAGCTCTTAAAATCTCTCTCTCCCTCTCTCTCTCTCTCTCTCTCTAAGGAGTTAGAGTGAGTTAGATTTGTGCTCATGTGCTTCATTTATAATTGTTTCCCACGAAGTTTTTTCTTCTTGAAATCCGAATTGGGGTTGATGGTTCTCCAGTAGCTATTTAGTTTTCAGCCCTTGGCATTGACCCAAATGTGTCAAACTCAAAATCTATAACCCTTAATATTTCTTTCTTTATTTGCAAGATAATTTCTAGATTTGGTCTAATGCCACATCAAAAGTGGAATCTCTATGTTGTGTTAACTCAATCTGGAAGTTTGCCTTGTTAGTTTTATAAACCGGACATGGAATCTTTTATTTAATCTCTTTTATGTTGCGGTTTTCCTATTTGAAGTATCTATGACATGGCTTAAGCTTTCAAAAGATATGGCCTAACCCAAAATTTTTTGGGTGCCAATCGATTTACTTCGCTCTTGATCTTATGTCATGATTATTTTCCTTTTCAACTGTATTCATCCCTTTTAACTAGTTGTCTTAACATGGTGTACTATATTATACATATAGCTTATTTACTGAATAATTGTGGTTGGTCGATGCTTATACTAATTGCGCACACAAGCATTTAGCGTGAATTAAATAACTTAATGCTTCAAATGTGAATGGAACACGGACCCATAATTGGAAGAGGAATTGCCAAGATCAGCTGCACAAGCATGATCTTTGATATCATTGGTCTCCTATTACCTCTGCGCCATGCATCAGAGAGATTCATGAGCAGTTGGGTCATAGGAGTATGATCACAGGAGATGAGGTGAAAGTGCGGCAGAAATGGTATTAAATGGCAGCAGATGAAACTTGCTCCATATCAATGGAGATATCAGTTTTCATATCCTTTTGTATCTGGTTATGGTTCAACGTGCAGTATGCCTTCGATTTTACACATTGGAATCATAAAAACAAGGTACTGGACAATACAACGATATAGAACAATAGTCATAGCTTATGAGTTATGAACTATTTTGTTGCTTCTCTGTTACTCCCTTTCCATGACGTCGTACTTTCTAACAGTTTTTTCCTTCATTTCATTTCCTCCTTCACTTCTTCCTTCACTGCTGATTACCTTTTCTTTCAGGTAGTCTTTTCTTTTCCTTCTAATTTTTCTCCAGAATTCAGTATGAACTCACTGAAATGCAGCCCACACTCATAATCAATTTACACCTTATAATCCTCTTAAGCAGTGAAGATAGATATCTTTAGGAGGCACCTGTCGCACCTGTCACAGCCAGATATGCATAATTTGCATGACCTTCACATGTTTAAATATCATCGCATGGTTTGCATGCAGATAATAATTTCAAGGGCAGCCGAGTGGGTAGAGAACCATAGGAATCTTGTCTCAGATGTTTGCATGTTTAGCACTTCAAAGTTATAATTTAGGGGTTGCCAAGTGACACTTCTTCAATATGCATCAACCTGGTCACGACTTCCTATGATATATAATTTATTTCTAATACTACTATAAGAATCTGGTGCTTTTACATTACATTTCCATGACTCCATCATAAAGTGAATTCATAGTTGAACTTGATGTTTCACATGGTTCAGCGGTTGGAAATTTGGTTAAGCAAACTGCTTTAATTTTCTTTTCAAGTGTGATTTTGTATGTTTCGTCTCTTTATCATTTTTTTCTCTGTTATATTTGGATGGGATGCACTATCACATTTTTTTCTGTGCATAAATACGATAGGAATTTATGAATTTATCATCTTTTGCACGGGTTTGTTCTAAGTGCCACTAAATTGTTGCCACTTAAGTCCAGACATGCAAATATTTTAAAATGAAATTTTTAGTTCTTATGTTTGTTGGCTTATTAAAAGTTTTCTTGAAGCTCTCCTAAATATATATTTTGCTTGATGAGTTTAATAAGCGCTGTCCATTTAAACAGATGTGGTGCCGGACAATCTGGGGATCTAGGACAATCAGATGACGCCCTTGATGGGATACTGGGTTTTGGAAAATCAAATTCATCAATGCTTTCACAGCTAGCTTCATCTGGAAGAGTAAAAAAGATGTTTGCACATTGCTTAGATGGCATAAATGGTGGAGGTATTTTTGCTATTGGGCATGTTGTTCAACCACAAGTGAACACAACACCACTAGTGCCAAACCAGTATGTCAGATTTTTTCTTAAGATTCTAATTCTGTCACCTTGCTTTTATATGTTACCTTTTGGATTCATTTTCAGCTAGTAAACTGTGTGTTTGCTTCAGTTAATTTGTCTTTTCATTGGAATATATAGTAAGCTGAAGAAAATATTCTTCTTTTTTCTATTAACTATTCTGAATGCAGAGATAGCCAATATATACAAGTTAGAACCCTAATCTATGCCTAATAATCTGTAGAGACAATAAATCTATGTTACAAACAAAAGGAAACAACTATTAATTAGGAGATATTCTCTCATCTAAGTAAGGAAATCCGATCCAGCAGAATCCCTTTAATATAGGTATTTAACCACATATTATAATCCCATATTTCCACACTCCCCCTCAAGTTGGGTGGTAGATATCTAGCATTCCCAACTTGCTCTTCATGTTCTCATAGGTGGCCTTAGGAAGTGCCTTTGTCAGAATGTCAGCTGTTTGGCAACTTGATGGTGTGTACACGAGTCTGACAGTTCCTCCTTCAATTTTTTCCTTAATGAAGTGACGATCTATCTCCACATGTTTCGTTCTGTCGTGATGAACTGGATTTTTTGCAATACTTATGGCAGCCTTGTTATCACACAGGATTGTCATATTGGAGTTTGGTGTGATTCCAAGTTCCTTAAGTATTCTTTGGAGCCATATTCCTTCGCATATTCCATGAGCCATTGCCCTGAATTTTGCCTCTGCGCTACTTCTCGCCACTACTGATTGTTTCTTGCTTCTCCAAGTGACCAAGTTACCCCACAAATAGGAACAATAACCGGTAGTTGACCTTTGATCTGTTGCCCAATCAGCATCAGTGAACACCTCAACTTCCCTGCTCGAATTTTTCTTGAATTAGAGTCCTCTGCCTGGGCTTTTCTTAAGGTACTGTAAAATTCTATATACAGCTTTCATGTGTCTCTCAGTAGGGTTGTTCATGTAGCGACTTACCATGCTTACAGAAAAACCAATATCGGGCCTCGTGTGAGTTAAGTAAATCAATTTACCAACTAATCTTTGGTATCTGTCTCTTTGAGCTGGAGGGCTTTCATTGTCTCCATCATTCTTACTGATGGGACCTATAGGAGTGTCCATTGGTTTACAACCCAACATCCCAGTCTCTTGGAGCAGATCAAGGACGTATTTCCTTTGCGTGACAGAAATTCCGTCCTTGATCCTGCCAATTTCCATACCAAGAAAGTATCTGAGTTGTCCTAGGTCTTTGATTTTAAACTCTCGTGCTAACAACTTTTTGAGATTTCTTGATCCTTCTTCATCATCTCAAGTAATTATAATATCATCAACGTAAACAATGAATAAAGTCAGTTTACCTTCCTTAGATTGCTTCACAAACAACGTATGATCCGCTTGACATTGAATGAATCCATGTTTTTTAACAACTTTGGCCAATCGATCAAACCAGGCCCTAGGTGACTGTTTCAGACCGTATAAAGACCTCCTTAGCTTGCACACTTTTCCTGAATTCTCTGGAGTTTCCATGCCAGGTGGAATTTTCATGTAGACTTCCTCTTCTAGTTCGCCGTTGAGAAATGCATTTTTGACATCGAGTTGGTGCAAATTCTAATCTAAATTTGCTGCAAGTGACAATAAAACTCTAATGGAGTTGAGCTTCGCCACCGGTGCGAAGGTTTCATCATAATCAATGCCATATGATTGGGTAAATCCTTTAACTACTAGGCGGGCCTTGAACCTGTTTACACTTCCATCAGGATTGCGCTTCACGGTGAAAATCCAATTGCATCCAACTGGATTCTCACCCTCTGGTAGTCTTGAGAATTCCCATGTCCCATTTTTCTCCAAGGCTTGAATTTCTTCCTTGTAGGAAAGCGAATATCTTTCTCCTATAAAATAGGAGCAGAATCTTCCTATTTAGGAAGATATTAGAGGTTTATTTATGATTGTAATCACAGAAAATCAAGAAGAAATATTCCCCTGATTTTCTGTATATTTAGCTTCCATATTTTGGTGTACTAGGCTCCTATAAAGAGAGCCCTCTATTGCTGTAATTATTAACACAGAAAATAAGAAAACATCAGTATTTTCTCATGTGGATGTAGGTCTTCATGACTAAACCACGTTAATTCTTGTCATGTTCTTTTATTTCATTTTTAATTTCTGTTTCATGGTATCAGAGCTAGTCATCCTCTAATATAGAATTCAGATCTATTCTTGTCAACTTTAGCAATATAGATGGAGAATTCCCCCTCATTGACAGAAGATGTAGAGGAATCATCTAGGATTCCTGCTACTGTTAACCCACAAACCCAAATTTTACCCAATCACACTGATAATCCCTCAATTCAAATCACCTCCCACAAACTAAATGGGAGCAATTTTAGAGAGTGGTATCAATCAGTTCTATTGGTGATCAAGGGCAGAGGGAAGATGGGATACCTAACTGGAGCAAGGAAGGAACCTCCGTTGGAGTCAGCCGAGTATGGACTTTGGGAGGCCGAAAATTCTAAAGTCATGGCATGGCTAATCAACTCTATGGACCAAAAAATTGGTCGATTGTATTTATTCTATCAAACTGCAAAGAATATGGGATTCAGTGAGAGATATGTACTCTGATTTAGAGAACATATCTCAGAGTTTCGAGGTTCGGTCTAAAATTCGAAATACTCGCCAAGGTACATTATCTGTTACTGAATATTTCAATAACTTATCAGAAATGTGGCAAGAAATTGATATGTTTCATAATATATCATGGAAGTGTTCTGATGATGGGGTGCTATATAGTAAAATGCTAGAAAAAGACCGAATATTTGATTTCTTGCAAGGTTTAAATCAGGATCTAGATGATGTTCGGGGACGAATACTTGGTATAAAACCTTTACCCCCATTAAAGGAGGTATTTGCTGAAGTTCGGCGTGAAGAAACAAGGAGAAAAGTAATGTCTCTGCCACATACAACAGAAACAGTGGGATCAGCTTTGGTTAAGAAACGAAGCGATGGGAATAATCTGAAGGGGGCTGTTTTTGGGAAGGATAAGCAGATATGGTGTGATCACTGTAAAAAACCTAATCACACTAAGGATACATGCTGGGATTTTCATGGAAAACCTGCAGATTGGAAGCCGCAGAATCAAAGGAAAAAGGAGGCCTATTCCGCTGAAACAACGGTGGGTGCAAATCCTTCGCCTTTTACAACAGAACAATTAGAAGTCCTAAAGAAATTGATGAAATCTACTGCAGAAGAGTCAAATTCAGCTGGTTTGTGGGCATTAATCGCTCAAAAAGGTAAAGTTTCTCTCCTATCATACAAAACAACATATGGTTCTTGGATAGTAGATACTGGTGCTTCTGACCACATGACAGGTTCAAATTCGAGGATGAGTAATTATGAACCATGTAGAGAGAAGGTTGGAATTACTGTAGCAGATGGAACTATATGCACGGTAAAAGAGAAGGGAGACTTGGAAATACGTGGGCTAAATTTAAAAAATGTGCTTTATGTTCCAGAATTTAAATGCAACTTACTTTCAGTAAGTAAAATCATTAAAGATTTGAATTGTTCAGTAAATTTCTCTCCTTCTGGTTGTAAATTTCAGGATTTGCCATTGGGGAGGACGATTGGGAATGCTGAAGAGCAAAATGGTCTCTATTATGTGTCTGGTGTTGGATCCTCTTCGAGTTCTAAGTCACCTAGTGGTTTGTTATCGTTTTCTGATTATGATATTCAGTTGTTACACAGCAGATTAGGTCATCCTAGTTTTCATTATTTGAAACATTTGTATCCCCATTTATTTATTAATAAAGATCCTTCATGTTTTCAATGTGAACATTGTATTCTCGCCAAACAAACTCGCACATCATATCCTTCTCGTCCTTACAAGCCTTCACATCCTTTTCATTTAATTCATAGTGATGTATGAGGACCATCGCGAGTACACATTTTACTGGGGAACGATGGTTTGTTACTTTTATCGATGACCATACTCGTGTGTGTTGGGTCTATCTAATGAAGGAAAAATCAGAAGTAACAAAAATATTCAAACAATTCCTTAAACTTGTTGCTAATGTCTTTCATTCACCCATCCTGATATTTCGAACAGATAATGGAAAAGAGTACTATCCAAATGAACTCAATGAATTTCTCCAAGAAAATGGAATTATTCATCAAAGTTCATGTGTGTCTACCTCACAACAAAATGGGATTGCCGAAAGAAAGAATCGTCATCTATTAGAAGTAACAAGATCCATCATGTTTGCTCGTCATGTTCCAAAGCAATTTTGGGGAGAAGCAGTCCTTACGGCTGCATTTCTTATCAATCGTGTTCCTTCAAAAGTTCTTAAATACCAAACTCCCCTCAGTATGTTGTTGTCTGTTTTCCCTACTTCACGGGCCCATACTACCCTTGAACCTCGAGTGTTTGGATGTGTTGTTTTTGTTCATTACCTTCAACCTAATCGAAGTAAACTGGATCCGAAATCCTTAAAGTGTGTCTTCCTTGGTTATTCTCCTACTAAAAAAGGTTATAAATGTTATCATCCTCCTACCAAACGTGTCTTTATTTCCTGTGATGTAAAGTTTATGGAAAATCAGTCTTTTTACTCTAAAGTTTATCTCCAGGGGAGAATGATACACAGGGAGATAAACATTGGGATCGAACCTTTCCAGATATTTTTCCTTTGCATACACACCAAATTATTTCTTTATCCGAGTCTAGTGGAATTGAACAAAAGGAAGGGTGTGATCTCGGTCAAGGGGGAGATTTGAGTCAAGGAGAAGAATTGAAAAATGTTGACCATAATCCAGTTCTAGTTTATTCTAGGAGACCACGAGCTCCGAGGCAAATCCATGACTCTGAACCAACGGCAGATTCTAGCAACAATGGAGAAGAAGACAAGATAGGTTGTGAACAACCCTGTGACTTGGATATTCCGATTGCCGTAAGAAAAGGGGTAAGAACTTGTACTAAAACTCCAAAATATCCTATCTCAGATTATGTTGCATATTCTAAGCTTTCAGGAAATTTTAAGGCCTTCACTGCCCGTATTGATGAGATACAAGTTCCTCGAAATATTGATGAAGCTCTACGAGACCCGAATTGGAAAGGAGCTGTTTTAGAAGAAATGCGGGCATTAAGAGCATTGTACTTGGGAAATAGTGCAATTACCATAAGGGAAGAAAGTTGTTGGAAGTAAGTGGGTATTTACTGTGAAGCATAAACCAGATGGATCAGTGGATCGATACAAGGCTAGACTTGTAGCACAAGGCTTCAGTCAGACCTATGGGATTGATTATGAAGAGACGTTCGCATCAGTTGCCAAACTCAACACTATCAGAGTCCTACTATCTATTTCTGCCAATTTGGATTGGAGATTACATCAACTAGATGTGAAAAATGCATTCCTTAATGGCACTCTGGAGGAAGAAGTGTATATGAGGTATCCCCCAGGATTTGAGATGGAAGGAGAAATGAACAAGGTGTGCAAACTTAACAAATCTTTGTACGGGCTGAAACAATCTCCTAGAGCATGGTTCACAAGATTCAGTACTTTGATGAAAAGTCTTGGGTACCATCAGGGACAAGCTGATCACACATTGTTTGTGAAGAGGAATGAGTCAGGTAAACAAGCAGTACTCATAGTTTACATTGATGACATGGTGATCACAGGCGATGATGAAGTGAAAATTAGCAATCTCAGGAAAAGACCTCTGGCAGAGTTCATGATTAAAGATTTAGGAGAATTAAAATATTCTTGGGATGGAGGTTGCAAGGAGTCACAAGGGAATCTTCATCTCACAAAGGAAGTACACATTGGATTTACTTAAGGAGACAGGTAAACTTGGTTGTAAACCATCTAGTATACCCTTGGAAAGGCATTGGAAGCACAAGATATTAGATAATGATCCCCCAGTAAATAAAGAAAGATATCAACACTTGGTAGGGAAGCTCATATATCTGGCACTCACAAGACCTGATATTGCCTTTAGTGTGAGTATAGTAAGTCAGTTCATGCATGCTCCCACTAAGAGGCATATGGAGGCTGCAAACCAGATTTTGAGATACCTGAAGGGAAGTCTAGGCAAAGGTCTATTGTTTAAGAAAAATGAAATTAGAGATGTTGTAGGATTTTCAGATGCAGATTGGGCAGGAGATGTTGATGATAGCAAGTCCACCACTGGATATTGTACGAAGGTATGGGGAAATCTAGTGACTTGGAGAAGCAAAAACAATCTGTGGTTGCTCGAAGTAGTGCAGAGGCGGAGTACAGAGCTATTGCTCAAGGAACTTGTGAACTTATTTGGATTCAGAAGTTAATGACAGACTTGAATATGCCTGTGACAAATCCTATGAAGTTGTTTAGTGACAGCAAATCTGCTATTAGTGTTGTTAACAATCCTGTTCAACATGATCGAATGAAACATGTGAGGATTGACAGAAGTTTTATCAAAACTGAAATAGACAATGGTACTATCGTTTTGTCTTATAGTCCTACCAAGTCTCAAGAAGCTGATATTGTAACAAAAGCTCTTCAGAAATCAAGCCTTGATTTGTGTACTAGCAAGCTGGGAATGACTGATATCTATTCACTGAGGGGGAGTGTAGGAAAGCGAATATCTTTCTCCTATAAAATAGGAGCAGAATCTTCCTATTTAGGAAGATATTAGAGGTTTATTTATGATTGTAATCACAGAAAATCAAGAAGAAATATTCCCTTGATTTTCTGTATATTTAGCTTCCATATTTTGGTGTACTAGGCTCCTATAAAGAGAGCCCTCTACTGCTGTAATTATTAACACAGAAAATAAGAAAACATAAGAGTCTTTTCTCCCGTGGATGTAGGTCTTCATGACTGAACCACGTTAATTGTTGTCATGTTCTTTTATTTCATTTTTAATTTCTGTTTCATTCCTGAACAGAATTCTTCCATCCTGGTTGCTGAAAAGCTTCTTGATGGTATGTGATTAGTTTCAAGGGAAGTGATGAAAGCCTGGAAATTCTGTGAAATCTTTTCATAAGACACATGATTACTGATTGGATGTTGAGTGCAAGATTTTACACCTTTCCTTAAAGCAATGGGTTCATCAAGATCATCAATATTACCAGAATCTAAATCATTAATTGTGTTACCTGGTTGTGAACTCGGGTTACTTGAATCCTGGTCCAATTCTTGGTTCTGCTCAAGTGGAGTGTTGTTCTCTTGCTCCTTTTGAGGAGGTTTCTCAGTCTGCGTTTTTGATTTTTTTTTGGAATAAACAATTACCTCTTTACTACCTTGTGTAGGTGACTCATAAGTGATAGAAGGAATAACCGGGAAAGTGTTTTCAGGGACATTAGTAAAAGGAGTACGGACTGTTTTTGAAGGCAGAGATGAAGTTGAAGGAGATGTGGTAATTTAGTTTCCCAAAAATGGAATTCTGATTCATGCGACAAGTTCACCCCCTGAGTTACAGTTTTAGGGTAAAAGGGTTGATTTTCGAAGAACGTGACATCCATGGAAGTATAGAATTCCTTGGTTGTTGGAGAGTAGCACTTGTACCCTTTCTGGTTTGGCGAGTACCCTAAAAAAAGGCATTTAATGGCTTTTGGGTCAAGTTTGCTACGCTGGGACTTATGGATGTGAACGAAGGCAGTACAACCAAAAACTTTGACTGGGATGGATGAGACTATTCGGGTGGATGGATATGTGGACAGGAGAATTTGACATGGGGTCTTGAATTTTAGGACCCTGGTTGGCATTCGGTTTATCAAAAAGGTTGCCGTAATAACAGGTTCACCCCAAAAATGTTTGGGCATGTTTGAGGGAAACATGAGTGACCGGGCAACTTCCATCAAGTGCCTGTTTTTCCTTTCTGCAACTCCATTTTGTTGTGGAGTATCAATGCATGAGCTTTGATGTACAATGCCATTCTCAAGTAGATATGACCCAAGAATGTTGTGATAGTATTCTCGAGCATTATCTGTCCGAAGGACTTGGATTTTTGCCTTGGAACCATATTGTTGAAGTTTTCAAATATTTTCCTCACTTCTGATTTTTCTTTCATGAGAAATACCCAAGTCACTCGAGTATGGTCATCAACAAAAGTAATAAACCATCTAGAACCCGTAATATTGTTGATTCTAGAGGCTCCCCAAACATCACTGTGAACCAAAGAAAAAGGATGGGATGATTTATATGGTTGAATGGAATAGGACTTGCGAGTATGTTTGGACAATTGACATATTTCACTTTGAAAATCTTCTTTTTTTTATTGAATAATGATGGATATAGTTTTTCAAGATACAAGAAATTTGGGTGGCCTAGTCGATAGGGCCATAACATAACATCACTATCCTTATTGGTGCGAAGATTGGAAGCTACACAGGCAGTTTTCATTGGCAGCCTTCGAATTTTCTCAGCTCTCAGGAGATAAAGTCCAGCACACACCTCAGCATTGCCAATCATCTTCCCAGAGTCCAAGGCCTGAAATTCACACATGTCAGGAAGAAATTTAGCAACACAATTAAGATCATTTGTCAGTCTATTTATAGACAACAGATTGCAATCCAATTTTGGAACATAGAGCACTGAGTGAAGAGTAATGTCCTTGGGAATAATAACTGAACCTGTACCGACTACCCTAGAAAGGGTCCCATCGGCCATTCGAACAGAGGAATTGTTATGGCAGGGAACATATTCATGGAATATGCTGAGATTTCCCGTCATGTGATCTGAAGCTCCCGAGTCTACTCTCCATGTAAGGTGGTTTTCTTGTCTAACATTGAGGGCATGTGAAAAAATACCTTTTTGGGCTACAGATGTAGTACCAATAGTCCCTCCAGCAGACTGAAGTGTTTGTTGAAACATTTTCTGCAGTGCCTCCAATTGCTCTTTGCTAAACAACGTGGGACTGGAAGTGTCTTCTTCGGGTGCAGCGGTGTAACCTCGAACTTCTCGGTTTTGTTGTGGTCTCGAGGGTTTCCAGTAAGCAGGTTTACCGTGAAGATGCCAATAGTTCTCCTTAGTGTGTCCAACCTTTTTACAATAATCACACCATGGACGGTTCTTTTTTGTTTGGCTGTTATTGTGGAATTGGGTTCCTCGAGCAGCTAGGGCTGAGTTCTCAATATTTCTAGAGAAATTTTGGCCCCCCAACATCACCTTTTGTCTACTTTCCTCTCTGTGAATTTCAGAAAAATTTTCCCGAACACTGGGTAATGATTTAATACTTAAAACTCTTCCACGTACCTCATCCAAATTCTTGTTTAGGCCAAGCAAGAATTTGTAGATGCGTTCCTCGACGACCTTTTTGTAAAGTAGTCCATCCTCAGGACACTTCCAAACCAATTCTTCATAAATGTCGAGTTGTTGCCAATGGCGTGTCAGAGTATTGAAGTATTCAGTAACAGTTGAATCTCCTTGTCGAAGATCGTGGAGAATACTCTTGATTTCAAAAATCGCAGAAGTATTATTAACGTTAGAGTAGGTTTCTGTAGCTGCGTGCCATATCTCCTTTGCTGTGCCATAATACATGAAGTTTTCTCCTATGTCATTGGTCATAGAATTGATTAACCAAGACATCACCATGCTATTTTCCAATTTCCAGGTTCGGTATCTTGGATCATCTTCCTTCGGCTGAATAGCAGCTCCTGAGAGGTAATCTTCCTTGCCTTTCCCGCTGATGAAGATTCGAACAGACTGTGCCCACTGAATGAAATTCTGTCCATTCAGTTTGCGACCAGTAATGGGAAAAAGAATTCCTTCTGTGGTGCTAGTGCTGCCGGTGGGAACTGATTCAGGTTTGGATGTCACCTCGGAGTTTGATTTTTCTACTCCGTTCGCCATGGAGGCTTCTCTCTCTCTCTCTCTCTCTCTTTTTTTTTTTATTCGTGGTTCAGATCTGAACGTTCTTCTTTTTTCTATTAACTATTCTGAATGTAGAGATAGCCAATATATACAAGTTAGATCCCTAATCTATGCCTAATAATATGTAGAGACAATAAATCTATGTTACACACAAAAGGAAACAACTACTAATTAGGAGATATTCTCTCATCTAAGTAAGGAAATCTGACTCAGCAGAATCCCTTTAATATAGGTATTTAACCACATATTATAATCCCATATTTCCACATAAACCTTTTCTAGTCCCAATTGCAAGACAGAACATAGAGTCCACGAAGCCAATATAATTTGGCAATGGATTATTTTATCTGTTTGTTTGAATTAAATTTAAGGGTCAGAAAGATCTTATATCTTCTTGTGTCTTTCACATGTTATGTTTATACTTGCCATTTATGAAACTTATCTGTTCTCTCTCTTTTTTCTTGCTCATTCCTAGTATAGCACAGGCATCTCCAATCTATTCTATAATTTACCTTGTATATCATAGAAGAGGCAGGGGTTTACGAAGTATACACGTAGCGCTCCGATAATGATTTTGGTGAGAATCTCTTAAAAGTAATGGTTGAAGAAGAGTCATGTGATGGTACTGGTCAGATAGTCTTAGGACATGGAGATCAAAGGTTGTGAAGTTTATGAACTGCACAAACCGCTGAATGGTTCTGCTATATGATAATGATATTTTGCAGAGCAGCAAATGAACTTTATCCAGATTAGGGAAACAGCACAGGATCATGACATGGAGAGTATGATAATTTACCATTACTGAGAACAGATTGTAGCTGATATACGTTGCTCGGATTTCATATCAGGATGTAGAACAAAATATAGGGGAGTATAATTCTAGTAACCTTTTGACTCCAAAGACTATTTTGGTCTACTTTGAACAGTTTTAGACAACTCTATGACTGATTCAATATGGATAACCCTGCTCAGATTTTCCCGAGGAAATCTTTTCTTGGGCCTGTGGTCCATTTTTTTTTACAAGTTATTATATTTTCTAAATCCTCGCGTTCAGTATTTTGTCTTTATATGCTTATATCACTCCTTGTCTTAGTTTTCAAATCAAGCCCTTAAAAGCATTTTTGTTATAATATTGCAGGCCCCATTACAATGTCAATATGACTGCAGTTCAAGTCGGTCATGATTTTCTAAATCTTACAACAGATGTCTTTATGATCGGAGACAAGAAAGGGGCAATAATTGATAGTGGTACCACATTGGCATATCTTCCAGATGTGATTTATGAGCCACTAGTGAAAAAGGTAACTCATCTCCCTCATTTCCATGAAATTTACTTTGACCACTAGTGCTCAGTAGAAGGAAGCTTACCATTTTATGTGCTTCATATTTGTTAGATACTCTCCTATCAGATGGATTTGAAATTGAAAACCCTTCATGATCGATACACGTGCTTCGATTATTCAGGAAGGTATGATCCATATATTGGTGCTGTGTTGAATATCTGATCTCAGTTGATGTTCCTTTTTATTATTTCTGTAATGATTGCTCGTAGTTGATCAATCTGAGTAATTTAGAGGCAATTGACCTGCCACCTCTGCTTATTTAGCTTGCATCTTCCCCATTATTCTCTATTTATCTGGATGATTGAAGTTTTGATCTTTCTGTCTTGTTCATGATTTTTTTCCCTCTTTATTATCTTGTAAAATCTGTGATCCTGTCGGTTATATCTTCTAAGATCATCTATATTCATTGGTATTATCTATGACAAGAGTTGGTTTTCCCTTTTTAACACAAAAGTTGGTGAATCTTTATACTAGTTCAGCTTCTCCGAATATGTAGCATAGATGGTTTTCAAGTCTCTTTAAGTTTATTGGTTTTTTCCCTGGCCTTCATGT
This sequence comes from Buddleja alternifolia, assembly GCA_019426215.1. Taxonomy (NCBI): domain Eukaryota; kingdom Viridiplantae; phylum Streptophyta; class Magnoliopsida; order Lamiales; family Scrophulariaceae; genus Buddleja; species Buddleja alternifolia. Next base: position 11,642,368 of record CM033398.1, read on the forward strand.
TTGTGTCTTAGCTTCCATTGATAAAATTAGTCCTTCATAGAAATATTATGTCAATGGTCTGTATCTTGTATTTCCAAACAAGAAGAGAATTTAGGAAAGTACAATTTCTCCCTGGTTTTTGCTGTAGAACCAAAACTGAATTTTTCTTTTCATAGAATGTGATGTCTTACCCTTATAACAGTTCTTGATGTCGCTCAACTCTTCGTATATTCTATTCTATTCTTTTTCTTCTTCTTTCTTCAAGTTTGGGTCCCCTGATCTTAGCTCATCCCTTTTGATAATATAAACAACCAACAGCTCCAACATTCCTCAATTTACTATCTGAAGAACGGTACCAAGGCTGCTTCTGACTTTTTCGTCTCTTCGTGTATTTTGCTTCTCCACATTTATTCACTTCAAGCAGAGTATTCTGTCCTAGTTTTGAGTCTGGTTATTTTTCAGAAATATGTGCCTTGAACTTCGTTATTCTGTAAGTTTATTTTAGGAGAGTGTTTTCATGTATGCTTGACCTACATCACATAGGCTTATAAGAATTACTTGTAGGAAAGATAGCAGCGAACACTACATCTCAATTGCAACCATAGACTCATAAATGACAATAGTTTATGATATTTATTCTTCTAGTCACATCAATCTTTAGTACTCAGTGGCAATGGTAGACGCCATAAATGACAATATTCTATGGTATTTATTCTTCTGGTCACGTCAATCTTTATTATGCAATTCACTGTATACATGTGAAACACTTCTGAATAATAAAAACATGACAAATCAGTGCATGTGTTTTTGCTTGTTTTCTTCTTATTGGTGGATCTCCTTTGTCACTTTTTTCTGTTAAAGAGTTTATATGTAGAACCCAACCTCTCCATCATAAATATTTTATAGAATTCTGATATTTATCTTTTGATTTCAATTTTTTAAGATGAGTTACGGTTTTGGCTCATTTTGAGTTTTCGGAAGTTTAGGGTTGATTTACATTTTTTGGATTTCATGAGTTAGACCTCAGTGTTTATAAATTTATCCATCCAATATGATTGATTTTTATTTTGAGATTTGTTATTGGACTAAACCAATTTGGGGTTTTGATGTTCATGTACTTGTGTCATAAGCTAAGATTGGAACTCGTTTTCAAATTTGCTACTAATACTTGCATCGTAGGATACATAAGTGGATTAATTACATGTATCAAATTTCTAGTACGACTTAATTGAAGTTTAAGCAAACTTCAAGGGCTTAGTGGAGAATTTGGTAAGGTCCATTATTTTTATTCAGTATCGGCTTACTTGGAGATGGCTCAGGCTTTGTACTTGATATCCCTTAAACCTTGTAGTAGTACACACGCACATTTATGGTCGAAATTGTTCTTGAGTTTCAAACACATCACCGCCACCAACCACTCTCTCCCTCTCAATTTCTACCCATTTCACCCGCACCATTTTTCAGAATTACGGACCATCACACAATAAACATTTGAGGCCACGTTGTTCCTCCAACCCATGGCTTAAAAAGCCCGACATTCTACAAGAAAACGAGCTAAATAAATATGCAAAAAACGAACCAAGCACCAATCCAGAATGTTTCCAAACACCATTTCACCTAATTTCCTCGGGCTGATGACCAACATTCCACTTGCAAATTGTACCTAAGACGATGTTTGGAAAGTTACCGTGAGTGTAGATGTTGAAACTGGTAAGATATGGAAGTTCTTGGCTAGATAGAGGTCCTGAAGCGTGTTCATTTGATCCATTGGGTAAGAGTTGACCATTGTGTAGACTGACTTCAAGTTTAAACTCTTGGAAATCGTACTTGAAATACATATTATGTGATATTTTTGTTTGGTTACACAATACGGATTTAGATCTATTAGTTGGTTAAGTTTCAACACTGGGGCCTCACCCAAGGGATGAAAGAGGCAATGCCTCCTACATTGCAGTGCTAACTTAATTTGAGAGCCTGTCCTTTTAAGAGATCAGTAAGACGGTAACCTACGTTATACCAATACTTTATTAATTTAAACAAAACTCTTCTTGTGGACATATACCAAAAGTAGTTACATCTTAGAAGGCCGTACAAGAGTTTCGACGACACCAATTTAAATAGAAGTCCTCAAGACCCAACGAATATACACAGTAGATACATCTACAAAACAAGCTTCAAAGCTATTGTATAGCCATTTTTTTGATAGAATGTAATTTTATAGAAGGAATAAATCAGCAAGAATGAATCCTGCCGAACAAACATAGGTTTGTTCCAAGCTTAAAGCTCTATTTTTATTTTTTCAAAACTTGAACGAATCCATTAAAAAAAGATTAACCCCTTAAGTAAATACTACTGACTCCTCCTGACAGAAAGGAAATAACTAGAATTCTACACCAACTAGGAAACTCAAATAAACAACTAAATAAACTCCTGAAACATCAAGGAAATTTAATTTTAAATAAGGACTAAAAGTAAGGAAATAAAGTAATAAAACATAGATAACTAAGTATGGTTCTTCTTCTTTCTGGTCATAAACTCACTGCATAACAACTTGTCCCCTCATAAAAATCAGCCTTGCCCCCAAGTTGCGTCCACAGCCACCTCTATAAGTTCAGCTCCACAGGGATCTCCCTCCTCTATTAGAAGCGGCCGCAACTGTTTATTCGGGTATCCATTTGGTGGGTGATATCGCTGCTGGTCAATACATATAAAGATCGGCGTAGTCGCTCATAAGGTACATATCTATCCGGATAGAGGATAGTCTAGATCGATTCATAGATAGATCTCTATCCATATAGATAGGTATGAACTCCTGTTGCATTAGGCGTCTAAATGGTGTGCAGGTTGTTGACTGGCCAGAAGACACAGGCTTGGACGACTGAGGTTGGTTGGATGTTGCCGCCTCAAGATCACGCAGGCGAGGGGTCATACCTGTTGGTCTAGGATTGCCGGCTAAAACTTGGATTTTGAAAACTTGAAGGTGAACTCCGAAGTGGCGGGTGACCTTCTTGCTCCAAACGAATGCCCAATTGGAGGTGGAAATCCACCTCTATGTTGTGTGCCATCTGCATGGTTGTTTCCAAATCACTGGGGCTCAATATCCTGATTTTGCTGCAAATTGTCTCGCGTAGCCCATTCATAAAATATCCGATATAGTGCTCGTCAGCCAGTCCATGATTCGCAATCTTGACAAATTGATCTAAAAAATCATCCATTGAGCTGATCTGCTTCACTGCTGCTAAATGTTCATACGGGCTCCCTATATAACATTCATCAAACCGAACCATCAAAGCCTGCGAAAATTCGGGCCAAGTAGAATGCAGCTTGGGTGTCGTGACCACCGAAACCAATGTAATGCCTCACCTTCCCTAACAACCATGGCGAGTTGGACTTTTTGCTCTTGAGGTGTGATCGGCTCTGGCAAGCCAACCAATAGGATCAGATCCATCAAACATGCGTTAATTGATCCCGGGTGGTGGGGCTGTGGAGGTCGTGACTGTAAGGGCAGCCAGATTGTCCGCGGTCAGACTAGCCACGGTCAGAGGTGCAGTAGACGCCACCTTAGAGGATGCGGCATGGGCCCTAAACAATACCTTTTTCTTTTAGTGGACACTGACTACGATCAACAATAGAAATAGAGGGGGTAGAGTGTGTACTCGATAACAAAGAAAAAAGATTCCTATTTCCAGTCTTGTGAAACCTAAATCTAAGGCCTCAATTGGATGGATGTGCGTTTCCCCTTTTTCAAATTCTCTCAGACAAAATCTATTGAAATCGCGTTTGGTTGCATGTTGGCAGAAAAAACGCCAAAATAATTGAAACACTATTTCCTTCTTTATTTTTCTCTACCTCTGCGCGCATTATTCACTTCTGAAGAGTTTTCTTTGAGAAAAACTTTGAGAAATTGAAAAAAATCAGCCAAAAATGAAGAAAAGCTGGCTACAGACAAGACCACTCCTACGTCAGATTTGACATTAGATTACAACACTTTTTCACACTTCTTCCACCCCCCAAATCCCCCATCGACAGAAAGGATGACATTTTCCGACGATTTCACCACTTCGACTCATAGATCCTTGGCAGAACCGGCACCGGAACGTCACGAGCTACAATTAAAGACCCATTTAGGCCATGTTTGGCCACCGAAATTCATGAATTCAGTCACCATAGTCGCGGGTCTCTATTGTTGGTTATCCTGCGGCCTGAATCAAGTACGGCCAGATTGTTTGAGTTGTTATCATGTTCTTTTATATCCATTTTTGTTTGGGTGTTTTTTTTTGGCCGGTTTTTCAGAAAATTTCCAACACTCAAGGATTGATTGTAAGCTGAAATTTTCATTTTACATGAATTTATGGTTTTCTTATGCGATTATGGTATAGTTTGGGGGTTTAATTTTTATAATTTTCGATTTAGGGAGAAAAACAGTACCATTTTTTAAGAAAAATAAGATGAAATTTTTTTGGGTTCTTAGTATAATTTTGGAATACATATATATACTCGGTATTAGTAAAATATTTGTTATATACAAATAAAAAAAAATGGCATAAACTGTGTAATTAAGAAATAGAAAAAATAATTTACACTAGCCGACCAATTACAATTTGCCACGTGTCCATGGTTAATCTTAGTAAAAAAATAATCTATATTATATATTACAAAAATTCTATCGAAAAAAACCATCCATGTCAATATCCCGCAAAAAAAACATATCACATCACACCCAATCATTACATTTTTTTCTATAAAAAAAACTCATTCAAACCCACTTTAAAATTCTCTCAAATTCTCTCTCTACTTTCTCAGAATTTTATTTCTTACTTTTTCTATGAAAAATGAGAAATAGGAAATAGGTATCCATCCAATTGGGCCCTAAATGTTTGGGGAGGTTAAGAGAGCACTAGTTCCTGCAGAAAATGCACATGAGGTAACAACAGTGGGCGTTTTACCGGCTTGGACCTGCATAATATGGTTATCTTCTGTTTTGAGGAAGTTGGATAGTGGGGGATCTAATAGTCATGAGTGCGAATGCGGGAGCAGATATATTAGTCTCTAGCTGTTGATCGCGCCCAAGGTGATAGTAATGGAAACAGAAAGATTTCACAAACCTTTGTTTGCCCAACCCAAGGCCGATTTTTTATTGCTCAAAAACGATAATGAAGAATAATAATCCTCAACATCCCCTAATACATCACTTATAAAAGGAAATAACTAGTTACCTAACTCAACTAGGAAACATAAATAAGAAAAACCGTAGATTTATTTCAACTCCACATTTACTCTCAATTTGGAGGAAATTTGGACAAAGAATTCAAGCAGAGAAAACGATGCATTGATTTTGATACGGGGCGAATGCTCTACTCACGTTCTCCATCACCATTCTTGCGCTAGAGTGCGCCATGGCATTTGTCTCTGATAACTTCAATTTGCCACCCCCCACCTCCGAAGTCCAAGTGTTGAATATTAATTGGTTCCAGAAGAAACCTGATGGTGATGATGAGGTTAGCCATCAACAAATCCACAATCATTGTTTATGTGGAATACATAGTAGGTTCGTGTCTTTAGTTGCTAAGTATGAAACCCCAAAGAACGCGCTTAATCAGGTGTCTTGTGGGACGATATTATACCTTCTAAAGAACACGCAAAGTTTGGGATTCACATAACTAGCAAGTATTGTTTTATTGACCGAGGAAGCAATCTAAAGGGCAAAGACTTTAACTTGACATTTTACTGGCATGTCATGCCCAAGACTGGCAAGATGTTTGCTGACAAAGTAGTGATGAGAGTATACCGCCTGCCCAAGGCGTACAGATAAGTGTCTGTATACACGTCTAAGGAAGAAAGTGGAGAGAAGAAAATGTGGAGTTTATTTTTGAAGTTGAGAAAAGGAAAAAAGAAATTAGTTGATAAATATCAATGATTATACACTTCCCAGAAATTGCTTCAAATTTGGACCAGTGTTTTAAAAGGTGAAGGCGTGGGCGAATTTTGATATTTTTTTTTTATGTTAAAAAATATAATATAATGTTAAAATTTAATTTTAGATTAGCGAAACATTACAAAATTGAAGGAAAAAATTAAGTAAAAAATTAAGAAAGAGAAAGTAAAAGAAAAGTAATATATTCAACCAGCAAACTGAAAGTCCCAAGATCAACTCTTGCCAAAAACAATAAAGATAGACAAATAATTGTTTCAATCTAGTACTATGCAAAATTAAGATTTAAAACAGTGATTGATGAGCACTAATTTACTCGATCACTATCAAAAGTCTCCTCGTGAAGATCAGTATCTTCATCTTCGGCTCCTAATTCTAAATCTTCGACTTCATTAACACCACCGATTTGAGAGGTGAGACTTGAGAAAATGTCTGTTGTGGGAGAGAAGAAACATGCTGCTGCTGAGGAACTTGGGTATTTTAATTCTTTTGACTTATTAGGAATTAGGATAGTAGTGAGCCTGTCTTTTGATAAGAATAAAATAAGTAGAAAAGTTGGAGTGGGTCTAAGGGCATGCTTTGGATTGAAAAATAGAATAAATTAAATTAGAGCCCAAAATCAGGTATCTAGGCTGAAATACACTGGGCATACGCCCAATCCCTGGGGCAAGTGGAGTTGCGCACCCCTCCTACTGTCCGGGGCATTTTGGCAACGCCCCACCTTGGGGAGTGCCCTGGGCGGCGCCCTGAGAACGCCTTTTAAAATACTGATTTGGACTACAAAATTCTCGAAAGTTTTTGAGCCTCACTTGAAAAATATTTAATGTCAATAGTCAAATTCCAATTTCAGACTCTTCTACACCCAAAACAAAAATTAGGGAACATAAATAACTTAAACAAGGAAATAATATAACTAAACATCAATAACTAGTGTTGTTGCTTTCCACGCCTCAAATAGACGTTCCAAGGCTTTTCCCCTTCACTCTTCTCTTCATCGCCTTCATCTCTATTCATAGCAGCAGGTTTACTAAATTTTTCTGCATTTGATTCATGACATATGCAGCCACAATTAACATAATTCATAACAATTTGGTTGAGAGTGCCAATGGCGGTATGTGGTTGCAGGGTAGATGTGGAAACACGCAATGCCTGTGAGAAGGTAGATGATAGTGATGGAATAACTTCTTCCAAAATCTGACAAAGGAATTGATTGCTCATCTCGGTTCAAAGGGTGGAGATAAACTTGGAGACCGCTAAACTCTCGCGATATTCTCTCAACTTGACCAAATCAAGAACCATTGGTGATATTGCCTACTTGTCGAGAATATGAGAATACTTTGCAACTGAATGACCCAGTGATTCCCCTCTTAAAGAAAACAATTATTCATATAACTCGAGAGCACGAGAGATTTTTTTCTCTTGACCACAAAGTTATTAAGCATATCCAATATCCGTTTGGTAGTAGGTATAAAGAAGTCTGAGAAGGTTACTCCAAACTATTAATCAACCAGATCGAATGCAATAGTCATCGTCCAGCCAATCTTCGTTGATTTAGTCTATTACAGCAATACGGTCCTTAGTATTATGCGTCAATTTGAGTTGAGTGCCAAAAGAAAAGTTTTATAGAGTGAGACAAAATCATGTGGTTTGTTCAGTTTCACTGTTTTACCAACCAAATTTTTCATTAGGTAATTTAATGCTAGGGTGCTTGGGCTACACAATATAAAAGAATCCAGGCTCTACGTAATGGTAATTGCATCAATGTGGAGCAGTAGTGCGGTGAAACAGTCACAGCAGTGCCCGTCACAGCAGTTCGCCCATCCTTGGTACGGGCTACAAAGGGCAGGAGAGGAAGGTGGCAGCCCAAGGAGGGGTGGCGGCTGGGGTTTGTTTTGCGGTGGATGGTGGCGGCTATATATATATATAAATTATCTCTGTGTTAGTTTGTGTGTGGTACGTTTGAACCTTGCTCGATACCATGTTCAATTGTATGAAGAATAGAGAATTGTATTTAGTTATGAGAAACGATCCCCGATATATCACAGGATTATACGCCTTGTGTACAAAGTCATACCAAAATTAGTGAAACAAATTATAGTGTCATTCTAAATAGTCTATTTCTAACGTCATAGTTCCATAAAATTCTGTTAATGTGTAACTTTGTTTCCATGTGATGCAGCGTTGATGATGCATTTCCCCCTGTCACTCTTCATTTTGAAAACTCACTTTCTCTGAAGGTTTATCCTAACGAGTATCTGTTCCCTTTTGTAAGTATATTCTGTTATTCAATTATAATATATGGCGATCAGTTTACACACCCTGTTATCAGCCTAATAGTTTTTGTTGTCAAGATTTGCTTATTTTGCCCATGGTTAAATTGTTGTTATGGGTAAAAGATAGCTCTTAGAAGCTGTTTAAACTGTGAACTGTGTATATTTTGATAATTTTGATAAAGTTGTAAGTTGTAGTAATTTTGCTACCCAAATTGGTTCGTAAAATCAATGAATATTATGCTTTATCATTAGGGTATTTCTTGATAGGTCTGTTCACAAATGCCTTAGGGTTAACAGATTTATTACGCTTCAAGGACCTTTTTTTCTTTCTTTGGTAATTCACTTAAAGGATATTGATTGAGGAACATCTCATAATGCACAGAAATGAAATAGACTTCCTGACAGTCGAATAGTGTGACTACGTGGAACCAAGAAACTCCTAAAAGGAATGCACCAACAACTACACTTCGAGATTTAGGTTAGAATAACACTGTTTGGTGTAACTTTCTGAAACTATTCACTACTATCCCATTTGATAAGGTATCGCCCTTGTTCTCATTTGAGAAAAGCTTCCTGACACGGCTTAACTCTAATCGGATTGAACCATTAAAATTTTGAAGTGTTATTTAAAGCTAAATTTGTGATGAAGTGAAGAAAGTATTCCTGTATGACCCATCATAATTGGTTACCCATGTTCCTTTGGAACTCTTACAAGCTAGAAAACAGTCAGCTAATGGAAGCCACCTATGTTGTTATGATCATTTTGTTTTTCAACTTTGTGAATGTTCTGCTTAAACGATTGAAAAGAAGTTAGTAACCGCTAGATTCTTACTGAAGGATTTCTATGGCACCTGCGGTACAGTATATCCCTATGCGCAGAAATGATCTGAATCCTTTATCATCTGATAAATTATTCATGGAGAAGGTAAAAGACAGAATAAATACAAAGAAAGGCAGGGCTGTGAAAGTTGCCTAGACTGCTTGCTGACACTTGTGGTTCTTGTATAAATAATAGGTCCATTTATGTCCTAGTTTACCGATTAGAAGAACTGGAGTATCAAAAACTGTTAATTTTTCTGGGATATAGGCAATTTACTGTTTCTTGTTGTCTCAGTCTCAGGATATAAAATAATTTTGACCTATTTTTTGTAAGTTCGGCAGATATGATCATCACAATAGGCATAGCCTAAAATGGACCTTTCTACCATCTCCAATCTGTATTTGATATGTTCAACAAGTTCCTTCTACCCCTTCTTGATACTCCTCTGAATAGCCACCTGATAAGACAAACTTCAGAAGAGGTTCATCGTCGCTCGTAGCATATTTGGGATTAATTTCAATGATTATCCTCTTCCTTGGCAGATCTCCACGGCGATTTCCTGTCAATGCTTGGGTGAAGTTCCAAATGGAACATACTCTTCCCCTGCATAACTAGGATACAACTTACCCCTCCAACATGAATTGCATTGCCAACTCATCCTATTCATCTGCTAAAAGTATTAGATGTTCATATACTGACAATATATTTAAGGCGAGTAGAAGACTTGATTCAATCTTTAATCATTTGGAAAGTACTGCCCCTTCCCAACGCAACTCTCATGTTCTCATCTTAATGGGGTTGTCTCCCGATAATTGTGCATTAAGCTGATGGCCAAAGACACAATAGCTTAAATGCAAGATTGCATCCTAGGATTTAGGCCATCAAGTAAATTGTGAACTTTTGTCATTTCCAAGCTGTTAACCTTCTATGTACACTGATTTTCTTCCCCAAGATTGCCTGGAAGAATATGTGCTGCTGCTTGATGTATAGAACTTGAAATTTGCATGCCTCAACTGATTTTAATATGTCGAGCCAAGTTGTACATTTTGGGTGTGTTTGGAAACACTAAAAGGTGGACGTATCCACTTCTAGCTGGAAATAAGTGGTCTTGTAATATTTGCGAAAGGTGCTTCAGCTTTAGATTTTCCAAACTTAAGCCAGCAGAAGCCAAAAGCACCAAGTTGGTTCCTAGATACTTCTAGGCTTCTAGCAGCTTTAGGTTTTTTGTTAAGTATTTCAAAGTTGATTTGGACATTTTTGCTGAGGTGTAAATCGAATAACCAAATCTGGGGAAGGGTGTTTATTCAAAACAAAATCTGGGAGGTTTCTGAGGTGGGTGGGGGAAATCGGGGGGATGGTGGTGCAGTGGTGGGTAGGGTAGGGGGTTGAGCACGCGCACAGCTGGGCTTCCTCAGCTCCCTCCCCTCCCACCCTGGTGAATTTTCAAACTGGTCTAGTTAACCTGATTTCCAGCTTAAAATCTCTCGTAGCCAAAATAGAAAGCAGAAAGTTCCTATAAGACTACTGGAGGAACCCTTTTCTTAATGACCCAGCTTCGTTAGTCCTTGATTTTGAATATACACTTTCTTGACTTCCTAAAAGCATCTAGATTTCAAGATGCTGGCCAGTAACCTGTTTGAGTCTCTTACTGAGACAGTTTCCCGGGTGGGTTTGTACATGGATCCATCAAAAGTCTACAGTCCCTTGAATCTCTTTTCCTTGAAATGAAAACCATATTTGCAGTCATGAAGCTTTTCACAGGTCTGTTTTGAATTACATCCTTCTGATTGCATGCCAATCTTTTTGCCAGAAAGGCATAGTAAAAGCCATTTGGGCTTTGTTGTATCATCTCAACTACCTGGTTTCAGCGTTTATTTCACTTCCTTCTGAGAAAAACACATTATATTGACTCACTGGCCTCTGTAAGTTCTTGAACTGTAAAATGTGGACTTTGCCTGTTCAAATGTCTCTCTTGGAATATGATCGGACAGCTCTCTGGAAATGCAGCTGTGAGGGACTAAACCAAGTTTCTCGCCCACACTCTGTCTAGACGAGAGTGGAGGGAATTATTGCTGGTGTACTATGAGTAGACCTGACCCCTTTTTGCAGCACGAGCTGTAGATCAACCAGATCTTGTGCATTATGAGATTGGTATATAGTTGCATCTCTGCTAACATCTATTCCATGAAGTTTCTTTCATATTTCAGGTGGCTAAACATTTAAAATCCCCCAACCTCCCATAAGAAAAAAAAAAGGAGATGGACAAGAAAAGAATCGATTTAACTGTCATGCCACTTCTTGTTAATGTTTCAGTTGTCTTCCATAACCCACACAACATGTATAATCATCTCCGGTTGCTTTCAAAACCCCGGAGATGTACATAACTAAATGTCCTCTCTGTTAAATAATCAAACAGGTCAGGAATAACTTGATATAGGATGCTACAAATGTGCATAGAGGTCTTTCATGTACTTTTTCTTGAGTTCTGGTACACACACTGCAAATGTTGTTACAGAAGCAATCGAGATCGTAGTGGTTAATTTTAGAGTAATATATGTTTTCTAGATCTAGCACTTGCATATTTTCCCACCGAATACTCACTCCATTCCATTTTGTCCTTTGATGTTTCAAAAGAATTTCCGAAGTACACTGCATGTCGAATCTCTTTGTACAGGAAGTTGTGGTAGTACCTGATGCTTTATAGATCAAAACTTTCATTCCTTTGTCTGTAACGTAAAAAATGGCAGAAATATAAAAGCTTCAGCAGTCTGATGTGATCAAAAGAATTCTCAAGACAATAAAAATTAGGAAGTGAGTATGAGGCTAAGGAAATAAATCTTCTCCGTCATACCTTGATTGAACATGGAGTAAAAGCGATGTCCAGTTGTATTACTTCTTTTCTAAGGAGGTCGTTGAGAGATAATTAGTAAAAGTTTAGGCGATGATTGACTGATCAATGCCATTGTAGGAGTTTGTTGGTGGTGGTTTCCTTTTCTTGCCACATTCTCACAATCAATTTTGCATCACAAAAAGTTATTTCCTGCATTTTAAAATAGCTTTAATAGGTCTGAGAAATGAATTCTACTATTTTCTGTTTTGGCAGGAAGACTTGATGTGTGTTGGTTGGCAAAACAGTGGCATGGAGTCCCAGGATAAAAAGAATGTTACTCTTTTAGGAGGTAGAACCACGCTCATTCCAACTTTTTCTCAATCCTTATCATCATATTATTGAAGTTACTTTCGAGATGATAATGACGGCACTAATATTATTTGAGCAAACTGCTCAATGATCCTCCCAGAATTTCTGAACACTTAACTAAGCTCTAGATCAACTTGACTTCGTATGTTGTTATTTTGCATGTTATAATTTTAACTTGTAATTCTTACTTCGCATTTCCAGTAACAATCATTCAACATTTCAGGATGCTGCATTTAGCAAATATTCTTTTGGTACTCTTACAGTAAATGGTGACAATTGAATTATGTAACTGGCCAATATAAATCTATTTACAGATTCAAGGGTGTTTTTGATATCTTGCCAGTGATGTTAGTTCTGAGTTGCTTGGTCCAATGTTTGCAGATTTGGTTCTATCAAATAAGCTGGTTCTGTATGATCTTGAAAAGCAAGCGATTGGATGGACTGAATATAACTGTAAGTATCGATGTACATATATTTCACCCCTCCCTTTATGCTTGTGACTTCAACTCATGAATGAGCTACAAAGGTTTTGCATTTAATTAATGCCTAGCTGAGACAGTATTAAACGTAATTACCTTCAAACTTCTGTTGGGATCTGAATGGTAGTGTTGATTCCAAGGTGATTCACGTGTTCCTTAACAACCCAAATTTTACAAATATGAAAATCTAGTTTTGAACTGAAATACAATTGCATATACTCTTCTCGAGGTTTATATTTTTCTTGCCAAATTTTAAGTAACAGTGAGATGCATGATGTCTAAGCATAATGGTTAAATTACTATGTGACTATTTCTGATCCAGTTTATTGAGGAAACCATGGATCATAATAGAAGCTTTTGCGTCATGGTGTTTGACTCTAATGGGGAGGCTTTTTTGTATGCTTATTTTGGTTACTCTTGGAATGGTTTATCAGCAATATATAGAATATACGTTTCCTAGTATTTCATCAAAATGGAAAATTCTGGAGGGAAGAGAAAGTAATTCGAAACATAACAAAATCATTCTTCGAAGCCTTTCGTACAGTTCACGAAATACTTAAATAAACAGCAAGAGACCTGAGAGATGGTTATATTTCAATTCTAGTGATCTCAGTCTGATATTGTTGATGGCGAAACAAGTTCTTTATTTCGTCCTCAAAAACATTAAGAAAAAGATTGCGAGCTAGGTGTTCTTAAGATGAAACTTTTCTTTCTTAATTTTAAGTCTACTTTTCCATGTATGTACTTGCCTTGATTACACGTACATGGAATTGACACCAATGATAGGTTGTCGTATTCAGAATGCTATGTAGACAAGTGCAAGTCTTTCCTAGTGCATACTAATCTTTATTAGCACACTTGACCCATGGAGCTTAACTATACCCTTTGAAATTCAAATCTAGGGTTAATTACAGCACGCTTCCTCTTACTATCGATAATTTTAGACGACTCCAGGTTAGTCAAAACATGGCCGGTATTTGATAAAAGACTATTCTACCTCAACTAGAAGTTAGAAAATAAAAGGAAGCTGAATCACTCTCTCCATTTCTTCCTCACAAACCAAAACTGACGGTAGGCCATACCCATATTTATGGTTTGATAAATGCACAATGTGAGGTATGGTAAATCTCGGTCATCAATAAGGATACAATTTGAGATTATTTTTTTCCTGGATTTACTCAAGATTGATTTTTTTTTTTTTTCACAAGAATATATAGAAGATTCATCATATTTCCAGCTTCCATATCTTGCTGGCATGACCTCAAGCAGCAATCAGAGAAGAATAGTAGAATACCATTACTAATAAAAGATATTCAGCCAAAACAATCATAATAAGGCCTAGTCCAATCTCACTAATGCCAAATAAGAAAAATGAATCCGCTGCTGAGGAAGCCCCCGCTAACAGGGAGCTCTGGCAGAGAAGCAGCAGAAAGCCGGGATAAGCTTCCTGTAGAAGACTACCACCATCAGGAAGAAGAAAAAAAACTGGGTGAAGATTAATCTTCACCATGTTCCCCCAGTCCTTGCTAAATCACTTTTGGCTGAGAGGGATGCCAAAAGTTTCTACTAGATTTTTTATGTTGTGAAATCACGTCGATATCACAGTCACTTGAAAACTTTCAAGTTTAGGTTACATGAATGTTCTGTTACTGTAATAAACTATAATAAATAACAGGAAAGTTGTGCTTAGATGCATCTTCTCTCAGCACTCTTTGCACTAGTATGCCCAAAGCCACTTAAACTATCTTAGCCTTGACAACTTTCTCTGGTAACTGGCAAGTTAATCCTGTACCAGGATTTGAACATGCTCGATTAGAAGTTAGTTTGTTGGTTAATTATACTTTTCACCATTAAAGTTGAGTTATATGCTTTGATATTTGTTATTTATTTTTGAAGCAACTTTAGAATTTAGATACTAGCCTCGTCAAGCAGATAAACTAATCTTTTATTTTGTGTATGGTGAGTGATCTTTCAGCCTCGTATCCTACTTCCAGATCTGTTGGTTTAAAGCATCTATTAAATGAAAACTTTCCCTTCAAATTGTCTTTTGCTGAGATCACAAGGCTGTGTACGTTTTAACATTTTGTTGAACTTTTGTCGGTATCAGGCTCCTCAAGTATTGAATTGAAGGATGAAATCACGGGGTCAGTACATCTAGTAGGAGCTCACTCTCTGTCTCGTGGTTGCAGTTGCAACAATATCCAAGCTTTATTCTTCTTACTGATTGCCCTTTTACACGGTTTGTTACTGCCACCAATATTATGATCTACGTTGATTCGAAAGGTTTTCATATAGAAAATATTGAAAAAGTGGAAAGGAGATTCTTCAAGTAAATGACTACACAATTCATAAACTGCAATTAGAATGTGCATAATTTCACAATTGCAAAGCTCAGTGTTATAGCTCATTTGGACTGCAATCTAATATACCATTTCCAGTTTTGTAGTCGGTGCTAGAAAGGCATTATGTAAATACTTCGTTGTATATAATACTCTTTATGTGGCAGATTCAGAGACTCGATTTTCCCAGGTTCTGATTGGCTAATGGTGGTTGTGGTTATATTAATATGTTTATATTTCCTTTTTTGATTGCGTTTTTGTTGAAGGATTTGGAAGCTAAGGATTTCAAATCCATCATAACATGTCCATGGACAATTTCATGTTACCATGCAATTTATATTTTTTGAGTCTCATGAGGGTGTTTGGCCGAGCTTATTTAAAATATTTTAAAAGTTCATACATCTTTATAAGATGTTTAAGGAGCGTATAAGATATTAATTCTTATTTTAAAAATAAGATCTCAAGTATTTGCATAAAATAAGTTGTTGCACTTATAAAATATTTGAGTGTTTGGTATTCCCAAGATTTTCTAAACATTGGACTTCATATAAACGAAAACTGCCGGGACTCAGATGCAGCAAATAATAATTTTATTTTCTTTTGGAATTATATATTGGATTCAACAATGAACGGAAAATAATATTTGCCCATAGAGGCTTGGCTCCTACTAGTTATTTCTCATGTGAACAAATCCAAGAATGTGGTCATAATAGCATCAAACACCTTGGCCTCCCCCTCACCAAATAAAATCTACAGATCCAATGCGCTTTAACGAGCTTGTAGAACAACTAATTTGTAACTATTATAAAATTGTGAATGTTGGGGAATAATTTATATATCTTAACTCTTTTGTAGAGATTAAAATATCCTTATGTGAATATTATGCTAGAGAAAAAAGTGAAGTTCATTAGGTAAATATATTTATTGTATTAATAATTAATTTTAATCTTTCTTAAAAAAATTAATTTTTGTTCATTGTTGCATTACTATAATAAATGAGTCAATTTGTTCAATGTATATATTTATAAGCAACTTTGTATCTACTTTTTTCTTATTCGAAATTATTTGATATTTTTGTAGAAATGATTGATATAATGATATGTATAAGTAGTAAATAATTTTATGTTTTCACCACAATTTTTTTTTAGAATATATAAATCTTTTTTTACTATGAGCAACATAATATTTTCAATAGACTTTAAGTAAATTATAACATCTGTTACAAATTTCGATGTATATTCCATAAGAATTCTATAACATGAGAAAATTTTTAAATCAAACTTGAAGGGAAAAAAATGTTGGGTTGTTGGTGACGTATCTCATTTTGCATGATTTACTTACTTTAACTCTTAAAATTTAATTTTGTTGAAAAGATAAAAACATAAAATCAAAAATACAAAAAAAAAATTATTTCTAACATTATAAAAGTTCACAAAACATGTAATTGAAAAGGAATAAGAAAATATATGAGGAGAAAGATAAACAAACATAAATAAAATGTTATTTCTCACATTTATTACTCCATATACTCTCGCAAAAATAAACAAATTAGAATTTTGTTTATAATTTAACTATATTCGTTTTTGGTTTTTTTATTTAACAACAAAGAGTCATGGAATGAGTATTTTTAATTATATTTATCGATAAATTCATATTTTCTATACTCTCTAGCATTATAATAAGAATAAGTTAATTGGAGAGCAAATGAGAAATTATTTTAAACAATCTTCAAAAGTACATAGGGGTCAATTTTAAATAAATTTGGGTTGGTGTCTCACTATCTTTTCTTACGCGGAGTACTTGATTCTTGAAGAATCACATAATTAAATTGAATAATAAATTAAATGGGCATTAGATTAGAGTATCTTACATATTTAACTTTTTTCCCGTTATAAAAATTACATTTGAGCAGTCCCCGTATTTGTCATATACAGTATTATTTGTCATATATAGTAGTTTTTAGTGTTTTGCATTTTCTCAACATTTTTGTGAAAATTAAAAAAGATCTTATTCGAAATAGATGAAAAATACAATTTTACATGGCAATAAACAAATTTCTATATTCCACCACAAGGTTTCCTAAATAATTTATTCTTGAATGCCTAATTATGAGTACTAACTTAGTAATCGAGTTGCAAGTGATAAATAATTAGTCAATAACTTCTACGACCATTCAACTTGAACTTCATAAAATGCTTTCTTGAATTCTTTCTTCCTAAATAATTTATTCTTGAACCCAAAAATTCTAACTTCATGAAAACTATAGGATTGTGCCAATAATCCATTTTATATGACTAGATTTCATCAACTTAAAATTGAGTTAATGAGATGATAAATAATTTATAAAAGTAGAAAAATTAGAACTTACAAACAGTTCAATAATTTAGAAAAATATAATATGATTAGCTATTGCAAGGATTAAAAAAAGTAACTGGTAAACTAAGCATTTCTTCTTCTTTTTTGTTTAGATCTTTTTGTCACATATGATAGAGAACTGAGCTACAAAAGTTTTCAAGTATAGTGTTATATAAAAAAAAAACATTAGATATAAGTAATTTGGCTGAATTATGCAATTTTCTAATATTTTCTGATGATGTAGACCATATATTGTTCATTGATTAATATGTTTTGTATATTTTCAATACAAATGGTATCCAGTTAAATGTCCTTTATTTTTTTCAATATTCCAAACAAAATAAAAGCTAAGTGATGTTATTGAATAAACTAAATAAAAAAATTAGCTGATTAAACTGGATTAAGAAAATAGAATAGGATAGTGCATTCTTTAGTTTTATATTGAGTTGTGAATTACCTTCAAAATAAATATTTCACTTACATTATAAAATGTATAAATCACAATTTTAATCTTACAACTATCAAGTATCAACTTCGTTTATTTATATATGTCTATGATGTATTGCTATATGATACAAAATTTTATTTTCATACTAAAAATTAGCAAAAATTGTACTTTGGTCCCGTTTGATATGGGTTGGCCACTCTGTCATAATAATTACGAGATTTTCACATTTAGTCCCATATCACGATAAAATTCATAAGCACATTGAGTTCTCTCCATTAAAAAATAGACGGGTCTTACTAGTCAACTTTTAAAAACTGCATAATCCCCCTTAATTATGTAAAAAACTAACATAAACGTCATTAATTAAAAAGAAAAAGAAATATAATCTTGGTGGAATTCTTTATTGCTTAAATTCAGAGATTGAGTCGGAGGGGAGAGGTGGTGTCAGAGATGATGGTCACAATGTAGTTGGGGAGAGAAGAAGGGCAAGACAAGTAGTGATGGTGCGGATATGGTGGTTCAGTGCAAGTGGGGAGAAAAGAAGGGAAAAGGTGGAGTGCAGTGGGCGAGAAACTAGGTTCAGGAAGCTGGCTGGGTGGAGATGTGGGGTGGAGTTGGTGTGACAAAGTGAGGTTGGGTGAGTTTTTTTTTTCGCCTTTTTTTTTTTTTGAAGAAAACTGGTCTCGTATATTATTCAATCGAAAGTTTACAACACTTGGAACAATACAATTCATATCGACTCAAACGATGTAGTAAGAACATTTGAAACACCAACTACCAAGTTTCTTGAAGCTTACAAATCTTAAGAACTCACAAACGAACACAAAAAATTCTTGTGCAACTCCTATTCAAGGAGAGACGAAACTCTCATTCGGGAGAGAAAGCAAACTCTCATACGAGAGAGAAAATAAAATACTAAACAAAAAATCTAAAACGCTATATAAAAATTTATGTATCACTCGTCTTCATCTCGTCAGATCTCTCTCTATCTCGTTAGATCCAAATCCGTCTCGTCAGATTTGAAGATGTGATGCACATCTTGAAAAAGGGTGCTCCAACCCAACCCGCCGACAATGGTGGTGGAAACAATGGTGAAGTAGACAACTGCTTCACCAAGCCATCGCCGGCGGAGGAAAATAGAAGAAAAAAGAAGGCTAAGGTTTAGAAAGGGGTAAGGGGGAGAGAGAGAGAAAAAGATATTATCAATTCAATGTTTTTTTTTCTTTCAAAATTGACATAATTTAAGAAGCGTTGTGCAACTTTAAAAAGTTGACTAATGACTTTTATTCATTTCTTAATGGAGAGAACTCAATGTGCTTCAAAATTTTATCTGATAATGCTAGATGTGAAAGTCCCATAAAGAATAGGATAAAATGCTCAACCCCCTATCTTATAGGACCAAAATACAATTTTAACTGAAAATTAAAAGTAAGATACGTAGTAGTAGCCCATGTGCAACGCGCGTGTATTTTGTTAGTTTACCCAAATAAACCAAAAGACAAAACTGAGGAGGATGACTATTAACAATCTTCTACAGAGATGCATCTATGTCATTCAAGTATTCACTTACACTGCCAATGATCTAATCTACAAAAAACTATATTAGAGTATATATTCGAGTCGATTGAATATGTCAATAACAAAAGAATGTAAGAGCCTCCCAATTCCGCATAAGAAAAGACTCATTATTCACCCTTCTCTTTGTAATAAAAAAAAAGAAAAAGAAGAAGAAAAGACTCGTCATTAGAAACGCTCAAAAGAATAACATAAATAGCTTTTTTGTTCGATCTCTTCACAACTTGTCCAACCTTTCATGGCATCAAATACTGAAAATGTTAAAACAAAATTCATACCAAAATATTCAATACACACAAAATAAAAATTCAATACACACAATATTTATATGGAAGTAATAACAAGAAATATTACCAAAATTATTATATACATAATAATCAAAATATAAAACAACCACCACATATTACAAAAATTATTATATATATAATAATCAAACTATAAAACAACCACCACCCCCAACCCCGACTCAAACTATTAAAATAACAGATTTAAAATTATATAAAGAATTTAAGAATATAAAATTTATTATATCATATATTATTAAGTATTTTGTGAAATACATGTAAAAAATTTACAAAGAGAAAATTTTAATCATTAATAAACGCTATCAAAGCTTCAAAATAACAGATGTAAGAAAATCATACAACTATCTAAAGCCCATGCAAAACGAAAAAATAATAAAAACTAAAATCTTTGTTTTTTAATTTACTGGAATGAGAAGTATGGCGAACCATTAGCATCGGATCAGGGACGGATCCAGGAATGAATGCTTGAGGGGGCCGAGTTACTATTGTATTTTTTTTGTAAACAATATTTACATATATATACTCAAACTTATTTTAGTTTTATTAGATTTGTAAAATAAAGATTATCAAGTGTAAGAAAATACAACATTAACTAAACCTATAGTGGTTTCAAAAATATAAGTTATTCGTAAAAGAGTTTATCGAAGTATGCGAAAATAAGTAGTTAAAAGAATGCTATGTTTATTACAAATCAATGTACAATTTATTTGACATAACTAAAAATAAAAGATACATCAACCACAATTTTTTAACAATATAATAATGACAATTTTTCATAAGAAATAAAATAATAACTATTAAAACTAATATAATCAGTTTATAAAACTTCAAATTTTCAACAATATTATGACACTTTTAGAAAACATTATGATGTAATATAATATAATTACTTCATACCTTGTGGTGAATAAACTTTAAACAATTGAATGATAAATCACTTTTTTCTTGTCTTTATATTTTTGTCCATGTCATAATAAGTGTTTGTTATTTTTAATCTTAATAAGTGTAGAACAAAAGTTCTAAAAATAAATAAATAAATAAATAAATAAACCTTGATGATGCACAATCTAGCTTGTTGGAATGCGAGGGGCCTGAACAATGTCAATAGACAGAGAGAGGTAAAAACTCTCTGTAATAGGTAAAAACTCTCTGTAATAAGTATAAAGTAGGTATTATGGGTATTTGGAACATAAAATAAAGAAGGATAATATAGATAGAGTATGTTATAATATGTGTCAGGGGTGGGGTGTTAGTACTAATATTGAAGAGAATCCCAGGGGGAGGATTTGGGTAATGTGGAAAAAAAGTTATGAGGTACAGGTTGTATATAGTACAACATAGATGATTCATATAAAGGTGACACAGAAGAATACAGATACACAATTTCATTGTACTTTTGTTTATGCTTTCAATATAACTGCTGACAGAGAAGGATTATGGGAAGAGATGAGAAAGATAAAGGACCACATCCATGGTCCTTGGGTGGTTCAAGAAGACTTTAATTGTGTACTAAAAGAGAAGGATAGAATTGGTGGTAATCCAATAGCTGTGTATGAAATTGTAGATTATAAAAAGTGTGTGGAGCAGTGTGATTTAGAGGAAATTAGATGGAAATGGTGCTATTATACATGGAATAATAACCATGTATTCTCAAGAATAGATAGAGCTTTTGTTAATGATGACTGGCGTGATAGATATCCTGATACAGAAGCAGAATTCTTACTAGAGGGATTATCAGATCATAGCCCAATTGTGATTAGGATGATCTCTCAAATAGGAAACAGAACCAAACCTTTTAAGTTCTATAACATTGTGGAGTGTTGCTGAAGACTTTATGAAGATAGTGGAGAAAGCATGGACAAAACCAGTGCAAGGGAATACTATGTACAGAATTGTCAGGAAGTTGAAAGGTTTAAAAACTGATTTGAAGAAACTGAACAGAGAGGGGTTTACAGATATTGAAAAACAAGCTGATTGTGCATATGTGCAATTACTTGGGCTGCAACAGAGATTGAATGAGGCACCTGGAAATGAACAAATACAAATGGAAGTGAAATAGAAGCAAAAGGGGTGTAAAAGTAAGAATATGGCCAGAGAACAATACCTACATCAGAAGTAAAAAATATCTTTGTTGAAAATGGGGGATATGAATACTAAATACTTTCACCAGGTGATAAAAAAGCAACAATATAAAACAAGAGTCACTAGAATTCAGGAAGGAGAGAGATGGATCACAGAGTATGAGGAAGTGGCTGCACATTTTGTAAAGTACTATACAAACTTACTTGGAACACACCAAATAACACAAAAAGCTGAAGAGACAGTATTTGCACAGGGGAATACTCTGACAATGGAGCAACAAATGGGCTTGTTAAAACCTTTTGATAAGGAGGAAATAAAGGAGGCTATGTTCAGCATATGTTCTAATAAAAGCCCAGGCCCAGATGGATATGGCAGTGGCTTTTTTAGAAATTCTTGGAGTATAGTAGGGAATGAGGTCATTGAGGCTATTCTTGGGTTTTTTCAGACTGGAAGACTGCTGAAACAGTTAAATGCAACCTTACTGTGTTTAATCCCAAAATTTGAGAACCCAGCTCTGGCAAAGGAGTTTAGACCTATAGCATGTTGTAACACCATTTACAAATGCATAGCTAAACTAATCACAAAGAGACTGAATAGAGTGCTTCCTTTCTTAGTGAATGAAAACCAAGGAGCTTTCACTAAAGGAAGGTCTATAGTGGATAACATAATGATAAGCCAAGACCTGATTAAGTGCTATAACAGGAAAAATATCTCCCCTAGATGTTTGATGAAAATAGATTTGCAGAAAGCATATGATTCAGTGGAGTGGGGGTGTCTTAAGGAGGTACTGGAGGGAATGAAATTTCCTTAACGGTTTTATGAATGGATCATGGAATGTGTTACATCTACAACATATTCAGTGGTGCTAAGGTCTTTGGAATTTTTAAAGGACAGAAAGGACTTAGATAAGGAGATCCTATGTCTCCCCTTTTGTTTGTCCTCATCATGGAGTACCTCATAAGAAGTTTCAGGGAAGCAGCTATGTCTAGCCAGTTTAGATATCATCCTGGATGCAAACACTTGCAGCTTACCAACATATGCTTTGCAGATGACCTAATGCTAGCTCTTCTGCAAAGCAAATGTTTGTTCTATTTCTATTCTTTGGGAAGCTTTTAAGTCTTTTTCAAAACAATCTGGATTGTGTGCCAATCAGGGAAAATCAAGCATGTTCATAAGAGGAGTGAATCAGGAGACCAAGGAGCAACTTATAACTATCATTGGTTTTATAGAAGGGCATTTCCCAATGAGGTATCTGGGTATTCCTCTATCACCCACTAAGTGGAGCAAACTGGATTGCTATGTGCTAGTTGAAAGGATCACAAAGAAACTAACATGCTGGGCTTCAAAACATTTATCTTATGCAGGGAGGGTAACTTTGATTAACTCTTTGTTGATGGCATTACACAGCTACTGGGCTAATGTGTTCATTATTCCACAAGCTATCATCAAACAAATTGAGCAAAAATGCAGGAACTTCTTGTGGGGGCAAACTGAACAGAGAAGAAGATTAATTCCTATAAGATGGGAGCAGGTTTGTGTAAAGAAAATTTTTGGTGGGCTCAATATTCAATGTTGCAAAACATGGAATATAGCAGCTATTGGAAAACAGGTTTGGGCTCTTGCTAAAAAGAAGGATTCTCTGTGGGTAAAGTGGGTGAACAGTGTTTATTTAAACAATAAAAATGTATGGGATTGTAACCCACCTCCTGATTGCTCTTGGACTTGGAAAAAGATACACTCAGTTAAAGAGAAACTGAAGCAGGGATTTGAAGGAGAGAAATGGTTGCATTCTCCCACAGGTAAATACTCTATTCAAAGTGGATACATGTGGCTTAAGGGTGAGATGAGGGTTTTTAGACCTGCTGATGTGGTATGGAATAAGTTTAATATACCTAAACATTCTGTTACTACTTGGATGGTGATGCATGGTAGGCTCATGACTAAAGAGAGGCTTAGTATGTTTGTGGTCGGTATTGATCAAATGTGTACATTGTGTGGTAATGAGATTGAAACTCTAAAGCACCTGTTTTTTTATTGTGATTGGAGTAGAAATCTTCTAGGCAGGGTGATGCAGTGGTAAAAGGTAGATAGATGGACAATTCAGTTGGAGAGATGGAAATCTTGGATTATTTTTGCTTTCCAAAGATGGAAGATTAGAAAGAACATTATAAATGTTAGTATAGTGGGAGCAGTTAACAGAATTTGGGTTGAAAGAAACTTGAGGATTTTTGAAGACTCTACTAACTCATATGAACAAGTGTTCAAACAGCTACAACAGGAATTGAAATGGAAGTTTCAGGGAATTAATCAGAGGAGATGGAGAGATAGGGACAAGATGTATATAGATAGCATTTTTTAGTAGAATAGGTGTTTTTTCTGCTTGATACATTTACTGTTTTGAATCACACCAAGGACTAAAAAAACCTGCCTTGTGTGTTGTTGTATGAAGGTGAATTGTGATTGTGGGTTTATTAATGGAAATTACATTTTACCTAAAAAAAAGTTCAAAAAAAATGTTTCTCATATATCCTAAATTTCTAATCCTAATAAATATAAAAAGAAGTTAAAAAAGAAAGTTATTGGTATTTATTTAACCTTTTTAATGGTAATTACATTTTTAATAAAAAATGGCAATGACATTAAAATACATGGCCTGAATACGAAACAAGACTGAAAACCATGCATTTTTAGGAAATAGGGTTTAAAAAAACAAATACATGAAAATATAACTAGCGCTGAATCGAACTAGTGACCTTGAGAAGACCCCCCTATGTCTGATGGTAAGGCTCCAAACTTTCTGTACCAACCAACTGCACCAAGCACCTTCTTGTTGCATATGTACAACTTAAAAATTATATTTGTTCCATATCATAAAATTATATGTACCCTAGAACAAAAGTTTGAAGTCTCGGGGGGGGGGGGGGGGGGGGAGGCCCCCCCGACCCCCCACTAAATCCGTCCCTAATTGACTGGGTAAGTTTCCCCATCATCATTTAAAACACTCGAAACAAAATAAATGCTCAGTCCATTGATATCATGATTATAATCCACATTGTCTTGCCAATCAAAGTTCCCATCAAAGAAATCGGGGTTATTAAATTTCCCATTTTTTCAATCTCGTATCTGATCGAATTCAAGTCATTAGAGTAGATTACAGATTATTCCATTTTGTGATATAGTTCTATTTATAACAATTATTATCTGAACTAGCAATTGGATTTAGTTCTAAAATTCCTTCAATAGAACAATGATAAATCCACAAGAATATTGAGAAACAAAAATTTAATGCAAAATGAAAAAAGATACCGTGAGCACAAAAATTTAAATTATGAGAACAAAAATACTGATTTAATTTAATAGTCCTATAACAGAAATGTATTCTATAAAGAACTTCAATAACCAAAACAACTTAAAATAATAAAATAAACGTGATTTGCCAATGGAAAACGTTGACATAGCAAATCATATATTATTATTACGAAATCACAAAGAGAGTTTGAAAAGACACTAAAAATTCAAAGATGCATAATTCGAATAGACAATGTTAAAAAAAGAATGCAGAATTTTGCTCTTCACATAGTGATGTGGGTAAAAATTGTCAGTAAGTTGATGTCATGTGATTTGCCACATGGAGAAGAAATCCGACCCAACACACAACAAACTAGGCTAAGGGTTGAATTAGGTATAGACTACACTCGCTATTATGCAAGCGGCCTACGTACCCAATATGATGGGATCAAGTCAGTTCGTAGTTCAATAGTGGTGTTACTCTCCAAAGTTGCTAGTGGATTTTTGTGTGTAGAGTAGATAATGATCCTCTCACCAGCTCCTTTGATATATATATATATATATATATATATATATATACATATGGAGTTGGAAGTGGATTATGGGTCGTGGGCTAAAACTTAGCAATAGCCCATCAGAATATTTATTAAACGCAATATTTAGCTATTAATAGTAAAATAGCTTATCTACTTTTATAGCCTCTTGAACGTAACGGACTATATTCATATGGGCTGCCAATATTATGGGCTCGACTTTTATATTATATGCAGACTTGGTCCACGGAAGGCGCCCCGGTCCAAGCCAGGGGTAGATTAATTACCATAATGCCCCTAGACATTTTTGATGTACATCATAATGGCCCCCACTCCCGGGTTTACCTAATGGGGTACCCGAGAGTAGAAGTAGTTTTGCTTAGGCAGTGCCACTCAATTCAGGGTTGTACAGGATTAGGGGATTTAAAAGCTCCCCGCCTACTTTTATCTAAGTATAGGTGGGTTGGTGGTTTTCACTCTCACACCCATTCATATCCTCATCTTTTCAAAAAAAAAATTCTCTTGGAAATTATCTCTCTCTAGGAGCTCACTTTTTTAGCCAACCATGGGTAGAAGCCAAGATGACCAAGGTAAATTTGGAGCCCTTTATATTTACTCATTTCGCAATGCCATGCTAGTAATATGAGAAATGGATTGTTTTTTCGCCAACACTTAATTGATTTATTTCGTGAACTCTTCGTTCTCGTGGAGCATTTTTCTTCGGACTCGTTAGTGTTTAGGGTAAATATAACTCTTCAATTTGGGGCGTTAAGCCTCACATTCCGAATGGCGGAGCCGGGTGGCGACCCCGGGGACTTGGCCTCACGGCTCGATTGTGAGGCGAGGTGTGCCTCGCGGCCTGGCCGTGAGGCTTTGAGCCCCGCGGTCTTGCCGCGAGGCGTCATCTTTGCCCCCCGGGGCATGATGTGCCTTGAGGCTATGTTTCGGGGTGCAACGTCGAAGTCGGCTTGGCCCTTGTTGGTCCTTTTTTACTTGTGAAAATATTTCGTTTGTGCTATCGCTTTCAATACCATCTATGAAGGACTTGTGTCTAATTGAACTCCTATTTTTCATAGGACTAGAGAGCTCTTCTTCCTCAGATAGTGAGGGTCCCTCTAGCCGCGAGAATCTCGCGTGCGATTCATGTGATACTACTATAAATGGAGTCGAACTTGCCGAACTATTTGGAGATAATGCGGTGGACCTCGAATTGCCGGTGCCTATAGCGGGTTGGTGAATTTTCGCCCCCCCCCCCCCCGAGGGGCACATGACCCCTTTACTTAGAGTATTTCCGCTCGGGGTTCACCATCCCCTATCGCAAATTCTTCGGGGAAATCTTGGCCCACTACCAAATTTGCATAAGTCAATTAACCCCCAATTATTTCATCTTCTTTGAGGGTTTTATCCGTCGATTTACCGAGTTAAACCTTGAGATAAACTTGGACGCCTTTCAGGCTCTTTTTACGGTTAGAATGTGTTCTACCATATGTGTATTTTCTTCCCTTAACAACTGCTAGGTTTTTAGAGGGTAACATTAGCCCTAGGGGCAATTGGAAATCAAAATTCTTTTACTTCCCTATTACCCACTTGGGTATATCGACGCTGTTGCATTGGAATGAGGGTGTTGCTCCTCATAAGATCACCCCTGCTCAAAAACTACTTAGAATTATTTTTAGCAAGGAGGGCTTGTTTGACCATAAGTTCGACGTCAGCCGGTTATATACTCATGGTATATATGTGTCTTTAATTTTTTTCTCAATTCATGATGTAGCTTTCAAGTAATGTTTGCCATTATACTTTCGCATATTAGCACTTGGTTCTGCATATATTTTTTGCCAGGTGTGAAGGTAGCCAAGGGTGGCAAAGTGAGCTCCACCGCCACTCCAACTCCTCTCACAGCTATGGCTTCAGCTTCTACGACTACTCGGGGTCATAGTGGTGTGGCCAACCCATCAGGGCCCCCGCGCCTCGCTTCAAAAGACATGACCGGGGTTACTAAGTCTTCGGGACTCGTACAATCTGGCCAAGTGCCATGCACACTCGATTTTGATTTCATGATGGTCGGTTTCGGCCCTAGGGGTGTTTAGGGCCCTACGTTGGACACCCCAGCTAGCCCCGGGGGCACGGTAGTTTTGAAAGAGAGGGATGACGAGAGTATGCACGGGGTTCTGCCCATTCCCTTCCTAAAGACAACCATGATAAGGAAGGGGGTGTGACTTTCCAATTACACTGCGACCATAATCATTGTAATTTTATGTCTATATTCCTAACTTGGCAATGAAAGAGAATATTGAGGTCTCCTTTGGTTAAATTTTTTTCGTTGGCATAGAGTTTATTTATCATAATTACTTTGTGAGGTAATTATGAGAAAAATTCTACGTTGTCCAACAATTATGAGATAAGAAAATGTGAGAAACTTATCAGTTGTTGCTACATAATTTATGTTCTTGTTTCGGAGGACAGTTACTTGAATTTATGCAAATGTTTTGTATTATGAACAACTTACATGATGATAACAGAATCTCATAATAGGTTTAATAATAAATTGATTAACCATACATCTTAGAAGACGTACTATGGATGATTAGGTCAAAGGTCATGTTCTAAGAATAACAAATGAAATCATGGCAACTTAGCATGTGATCTGTTATAATTGTAATTGTGTGTGTGACATACTATGTAATGTAGGTAACATCGTAAGAATATGACAACTTTTTAGAATTAAAAAGAAATTGAGAACTTTTTATTTTCTATAATTAGTTATATATTATGGTGGGTCATTCCGTGATATTGTCATAGTTCAACGTATCGGCCAATATCCGATAATAATATCGGCTAATATGTATTCGAATATTATCAATGATAATATTGGGCATCTCTCAATGTTATTTCGAATAATAAATTTTCATTGTTTTATGTAAACATACTTTGTGATATGATTTAGTGGATGCATTATCGGAAATACAGTGAAGGCTTTTTTATATAATATTTCATAATTTTTTTCTATTGCAAATTAAATTACACAATAGCGTTATGTTTTAAAAAACTTATATCTAATGCAGTATTTTCCTAACAATGTACCAATTAGTGGAAACTTATGTTATTTATATTTAAAAAAATTTAGCATCTTATAATGAATTTTTTTCGTATAGCCCTATAATATTCTATATGTTCCGACTATATGAAACAATACCTACTGATATTATCATTGATCCGCGACTTTGAGTCATGGATATCAGTAATATGACACAGAGAAAGGGGTGATTGGTATATACTAATATGTTGAGTTTGAAATTGTCATTCTCAAATTCTATTAACTCAGGTTGGTATGATAATCAGTTGAAAAATGTCAATTCCTTCACGAATCTTAGGCCTTGTTTGTGTAAAAATAATGTGATATATGTTGTGTTTGTGTATGTTTCTAAAAATGGTTAGGCTCTGTCGGGATGTGTTTTCATTTCATAATCATCCGTCGTTTCCTAAAACGTATGAGAAAATGAGTTTTGATTTTTGTGTGAAAATGTAGGCATTGTTTGGTGTTTCTGAAAATGGCTGGACTTGATGGTTGAAATTGATGATTTGATCATGTGTGAAATGATTGAGGTTAGCTAAAAGTAATAATTATTTGAATAGTATAGATAAAATTATATTGATTAAATATATTTATAAGTAAAAATGTAAAAATTGAACCAAATAAAATATTAAAAATACTCAAAATGTGTCTTAATATGTGCACAAGATTATAAAAAGGTTAATATTGTGTATTTTAATCCTCTCTAACACCACAATTGTTGCCGTAAATATGATTTTTTTGAAGGAGATGTGAGAGAAAGAAACATGTGATTGTGATTTAGTAAAGTGAAATGTAATTATTGGAAAATGTGAAAGTAGAAAATGAAAATACATGTATTTTCAATTGAGAGTGGTGTAAAGTGTATATTTCTATTTTCAAAGAACAATAAAAATGGAAATATGAGTTTGAAAACACAAACAAACATAGCCTAAGAGTTTGTCAAATGTGTCAAATAAAAAATGATTGATTCATTTATGATACGATAATTATAAATTAAATATTGTAAAGTATGAAAAAGAAAGAGAAAAATATTAGTTGTAGTAATGATTAGGGATTGGTGATTGTATGAAATGATGGATGTGGTGATTGATAGATCATTATATAGGGAAAATGGAAAGTCCAGTTTAAAAAAAATGAATTTGGATGAAAATAGTTTGTGATGTAATTTTTTAAAATTTTGTTATTTAGTATATAGAAAATCAAATTCAGAAAACATTAATAACGAAGGCGTTTAATTTTTATACAATTGTTAAACCTACCAAACATTCTAGAAGCAAAACAGCAAATGATGGTCAAAGTCAAAATTGAATATACAAAAGAAAGAAAGGGGAGAAAATCTGAAACCCACCTACCATGTAATGTTTGTTGTCCATTCTAATGCAAATTCCTTCTCCAATGCTATAGCCACCGCCAAATAGGCGTGGAGCCTTTCTGTACATTCTCAACTTAAACTTCAAAACTTTCTTGCTAAAGAATGTCATTAACAAAAGGAATTTATTAGTATGTGACATTCTTTAAGTTCTAGTAAATTTTGTTGTGCTAAAATATATTTTGTTAATATGTGACACTGTGTCTTTTGTGTTCGGAGCATGAGATAATATAAATTAATATCTATTAAGAAATTAAATTTGCATTGTGAAAATAAATAATATATTTTTTACATTGTCATTGACTATTGTACTAAAAGAATTTCTATTGATAAGTATTATTATATTAAGGTAAAATAAATTAACACATTCGAACTATGTGCATTTTTACACTTTCCCAATTGATTTCACGAGATGCGCACTTTTACCACCTAAAGTACACGAAAACCGAACTTTTTTTTATATATGGGTCAAAAAGACCATATCATCCTTCACTTTTGAGTTAATCTATTATATATATATATATATATATATATACACAAAAAAATATCGAACTTTTTCCATATATGGAGGTCAAAATAAAACAAAATGACTTTTTATTTTATTTTTTATTTTTTTTCTTTCTTCTTCTTCTTTATCCATCAACACTGCCACCACCAACCGCTGCCACAACCACACTTCCACTAACCACCATTGTAGGACCACGACCAACTCATCTCCACTACCACTGGGACTACCAATCACCACTCTACAACCACCGTCATCCCACCCCAACCACCAATCACGCTTGCACCAAATTCCAAACACCACCAGACCACCGCCATCGTCATCCCACCTCCACCACCATCACCAACTATCGTCTAATATCTAACACCCACAAACGCCATCCTCTAACCACCACCACCATCGTATATTGCCACAAAACTATTGTGATTCGGTCTACGCAGTATATTTCGTATCTTATTCTATGTAAAAAAATTAATAGAATAAAACAAATTATCTATTAAAGTCTTAATTTTTACAAAATGAAAGTAAGATACATATTTAATGTCTTTAGGATTTGTTAGTAAATGTAAAGCTTGACTCTTTAAATTAATTTGATTAATAAAAGTGATCATATCATTTTTCATAATATACTTGTTATACTGGGTAGCAATCTGGCCAGTATACAGAAAATACTGATTATACTGTGTACCAATCTAGGTAGTATATTCAATATTATTGATACTTTAATTGAAAATTCTGCATATATTTCATACTTGATACAAAAATTTAAACATTTTCTAGGTATATTGCATACCGATCTAGGTGTTAGGATTATGCCCTCCATGCCATAGAGGAATTAGATTAATTAGGCCATTTACATTTATGTTGTGCAAACTTTTATTCATTAATATAGGCATTGTTTTGTTCATATCAATCTTGATGTCATTAATATAAGTATTGAACAAATAATTCCTAAGTAATCAAGAGGGAACTTCTACTCCTCAATGGTTAGAGGAAAAGGACACTAGAGGTATCGGTTCCTTGTTTACTTAAACTAGAGTTCGCAAGTCGATGAAATCTTAATTGTGCATTAAGACCAGACTTGTCAGTCGGTCACGTTAGATGGTGGGAGCTTGGTCATAGATATATCAATGGAATTGATATATTCGAACACGGCTTGCCATAATTCAATAATATGGGTAATTACTGTTTGACTGTCAATGATTGAATTACTAGTCACGGTAGTGTGCGTGAGCTTTAGACCTGAGGATTCACGAAGATTGAACTTGTGACACTGAACAAGTTATTAGAGTAGTTAGATCCAATTCACCATTTGGTGGGATCAACCTCGAAGTGCGATTCAGAAGGACAAGTGGTAATTGTTCGGTGATTTCTAATAGGGGATTCATTGTCTCTGGTAGTAACGAGTTAATGTCCTGTACGATCATAGGTAAATGAAATTATAAGTCTTTGCCCAAAGCAAGAGAACTAACTTATGTATAGTACATAAGGGTAGTTCAGTAATTTCATCTTACTATGATTTATAAAGCAGAACATTGAGTGCTGTGAGTTTGACATAATTCATGACTCTCACTCGATCGGGATGTTACCGTAAAGGACTTATACTCATAGGGTGTCTGTGACCTAAAGGTTCGTATTTGATCTATTCATTTTAATTGGGTTTCAATGTGAGTCCACGAGACTGGCTAAATGACACTCACATCCTTGATTTCCTCCCAATGCTAATTGAGACGAACCTAGAGAGTCGCGCTTCAAAGGAATTGAGCGAAGAAAATTCTTTCATTGTCAGATATATAAAATAGGTAGTTTGCTATTGGATGAGCAAATTAATTTATTTGATTAATTGGATTAATGAAAATAAATTAATTATAATAAATAATTAGATTTATTTATTATACTCATTCTATTATTAAATAATTAGATTATTTAATTTAGAAGATTATTAATTAGTATTATATTTTAATTAGATTAAAATATGTTAGACCTACTTAACAATTGGACTAAGTTGAAAGTCAACTTAGCCCAACTAGGATGAGAAGGGCGTGTATGAGGTGCGTATGTGTGAGTTGGATGGGCTCAAGAAATTAGTTAAATTCCAAACCCATCACTCCTTATATATACCTAACTCCATGGTTCAGAAAACCCTAACTCTCACAATTAACTTGACAACAAAACAAGAAGAAGAGAAAAATCTCTCGCCCCTCCTTGGTATAGCCGTCAGCCCTTAGTCAAAGGTGGTGGATTTTTCTTCAAGCTTATTTCGGCGTGATATCTAGAGGTAGAAGTTTATCAATTGCTGTTATCCGGAAGATCAAGTTTTTGAATCAAATCAAAAGGTTAGTGAAAATATGAAATTAATTTCATCTTTTTTATAAATTTTGAATTTTGTGAAAATCATTATAACCCAAAAGTGATCCGATTGTAAATCCGGATAATGTATTTACGTTTCCGCTGCGCATGAACCAGGATTCACAATAGTGGTATCAGAGCTAGCTTTATGGCTTTTAATGATTTTATGATATGAAAATGTTCGATTTTATGTTTATGATGGAAAATATGATTAGATTATGATTTTTCAAAAATAGATTTATTTTTTAAAGTTAAATCTGAACCGTAATTTGCTTGCATGATTTATGTTTTGAATATAAATCAAGTTTTTTGTCTTGGATATAAATTTATACATGAACATGAATATGTGGTTTGAAAGTCTTTGGTTTTTGGCACGGAAAAGTCGGGACGACGTAGCCTAACGGGCGGCGCGTGCTCGACGGGCTTTGTGGCCCTTAAGGGCCACAAAGTGTAAGATCGGGTCGCGGATTTTTTTTCCAAAATAATTGACCGGGTTTTGTTGGGAAATTACTTCGAAAATAACCCCAAATTGGTATGCAGTGGAATTAAATAAAGAGCCTAGCTCTAGCGCATACATGCATGACATTAAAAAATTTTAAATCATACATACTATGACAAAAGATAACTAATTAAACAACTTAATTAATAATTATTGGTTGACTATAGCTAGCAATTAAAAGACTGAC
Source organism: Buddleja alternifolia (assembly GCA_019426215.1). Taxonomy (NCBI): domain Eukaryota; kingdom Viridiplantae; phylum Streptophyta; class Magnoliopsida; order Lamiales; family Scrophulariaceae; genus Buddleja; species Buddleja alternifolia. Next base: position 11,675,957 of record CM033398.1, read on the forward strand.
TAATTAAACAATTTAATTTAAAACCAAATAATTGTGTTCCATAGAAAAAATAATAATTAAAATTTAAAAAATACAACCTTTTGAAGATTGAAACTAGCCGGTGAAACGCACCGCAGCTGACAAACCCTCCTACTTGCCGGAGGAACTCGAGCTCGTGCACCGCAAAGCCTTCTACGCAATGCCTCACCAAACTTGGGAGAGTGGGCTCCCAATAAAAATTAATACTAAAATAAAATTTCTCAAAAAAAAGAAATTTTATACTTTGCAAGTATATTTTCTAAAGTAAATATATTACTTAGAAAATTCCTACGCAATTTTGTTGTGATTTTTTTGAACTTCAAAGGACCCCTATTTATAAAGTTTCAAAGGGATAAATTTAGTGAAAATCCAATGTGGGACAAAAGGCAAAGTGTAAACTAAAGAAGAGGGGCAAGGCTCAAGACAAGGCCACAATGGCAGATGGTGGCCAGGCCACCCTCACACAGCCGAGGCGCGTGCACTGCACCCGCACGGACATGTGGATGTCACGGGCGCGTGACAGTCGCGCGCGTGGCACCTACTCGCCCGTCCCTTTTTTTTAATTAAATTAAAATAAATTAAATTTAACTTTAATTTAAATATCTTTCTCTAAAGATATTTCCCAATATCTTTTCATCTAAATTCAAAACATTATGCATCCAATGGACATTTTAGTATTTAATTGAGTTGTTATTCGAGGCTTGCGAAGGGACCTTAGGGAAAAACTAATTCTAACTCCAAATGGGTCAAATCGAATTACCATCGCATGGTAATATTTGATTACCACTTAACAAAATTTAAATCCACTAAATAAATATTGTTTTAACTCTAGAATTAATTAAATTACTCAACAGTTCTCATACTTAAGAATATTACAACTAGCTCCTCTATCGAAATATCCATGAAGAAATAAAATCAATGCTACTATTATTTTATTCTTCACCTCTTATCCTAAAATTGCCGATTTGCTTATTGTCAACTTTCTTATACGAAAACTCATTTTTTGTTTAATTTTAGTGACACTTCACATGAAATACTTTGGCCAAAGTTTTAGAATAGTCAAACATTTCAAATCCATTAAAGAGAATATTTCTTATCTCTCATGGAGATTATAGATTCCTTAGAATGTCTGTCATAATCACATTTCATGCAATTACCCAATGTATAAAGTATATTGGCCACTGAAGACCTCACTTTTGAATGCATCAAAGTAATATACACTAAATGCATTAATTCACGACAGTCATAGGATTTAGAGTAGTCGTTTCAAATTATTTATTTTGATAGCAGCCAAAAAATAAATAACTCATTTGGTCCGGTTCAGTGTTTCAATCTTATTGATTTACTGACACGCTAGAAACTAATGTGCTTTGGTAGCAAGTGCACTAGTCGTGTGTAGTAATAGAAATGGACAATAAGTCCGGGTTGTCGAACCACGGAGACTTGAATTTTAGTTTATGATTTTCGATAACAAAAGGAAGTAAATTAGAGATTTAACTAAAAAGGAAAGTAAAATAAGCTAAAGCGAAAGTAAAGAGAGATTAAACTTCCAAGGTGGAGAGGTGACTAAGGCTCATGTTCGGGCACATGTTGCGTATTGCTATCCTAAGATCATTACCAATTCATTAGACATACATTGCTATGGTGAAAGCTCCTAAGGTAAAGGATAACCGATGTCTCGTGATAGACTCCTATACTTAATTGGTGGTTTCCTAAGTATGTCTACCCGGAAATCTAACCACTAAGCATGCATTAAAGAACTAGAGCTTTCTCGATTAAAATCGAACGACTTCACCCGGGAATCTTTACCTATGTCTAGGGAAATTCCTATTTGGTTGGTGATGTTGTGAAATTCTTGCACCCTAAGTCAACTTTCTCTCGAATAATTCACCTAGGCATGATATCAAACACATGGTGATCAAGTATATGTAAGGCATTCAACCACAAAATCACAACACATAGCAATATATGAATTGAAATGGAAAACGATCTTATTATCACAATACTAACAACATGGCCTTCTCATGGCCCTAGTTCAACAATTTAGCTCATAAAATGCATAAGAAAAAAGCTAAACATAAGATCCATGTTCATAGACAAAGATGAATCTAAAGCTAAGAAACTCCTTATGTTGAATTGATGATCGAATCTTTAATTGGAGGCTTGAATCTCTTCTTTCCCTTCTATTTTGTTCTTCTAAAGTGATGAAAAGTGAGGTCCCAATCCCAAAAAATCCCCCAAAATTCCTTTAGAATTCGAACCCCCTTTAATGTGCTGAAAATTTAGTTTTATAAAACTGAAATTCGGTTATATCGGCGCCCAGGCGCGTCCTGCGTGGCACAAATGATTTGGGGAATAAGTTGCGGGGTGCCCAGGCATGCATAATGGCGCCTAGGCGTGGTGGTGGCGGAGCCTAGGCGTGATAAAGTGGCGCCTGGGCGCCACAGTGCGAACACTGAACCGTTTTCTTGCTTTTCAGCGCAGCAATCGTGTTTTATTCATAACTTTCTCCAAAAACCTTCAATTTGAATGATTCAAGTTCCCAATTGAAGCTAAGACATAGAGATACAAATTTCTAGAAGGAAATGTTCTCAAATTCGGTCTTGAAACATACATAAATGGCGCTCAAACGTGGAAGATGTGGCAGATATAGCGCCCAAGCGTGAGGAAAAGGTGCCTAGGCGCCCATCTGCGTAACTCCAACTTATTTCATGCTTGTTTGGGCGCCCAAGCGTGATTATGGCTGCGTTTGGGCGTGGGGGTGCGAAACAGCTTCGCCTAAACTTGGTTTATACGTCGTTTTTCCGCCCTTTCTTCGTTTGCATCCATTTACAACCTGAAATCACTTCACACACGGATTAAACGCAAATGTGGTAAGAATCATTTACACGAATATATTATATATGGAATCCTCATTCCCATGATTAAGACAAATTATTGAATATAGTATATTATAGTCATTAGCGGATAAGACGCCCAATCTTATCACCGACTACAACCTATTTATTAACATATGACACATGTTACCCAAGTTTTTTCATGGACCAACACTTCCATTTGGATTATCATATATTATATTGGACTACTTCTATCTTATAGTACAATTTCTATAATACTCATAACTTGCAACAAAATAATAATAAAGATCAATTTCATAAACGAATATAAACGTTTCATATAATTGGATTTTTAGGGCACAATCCCTAACAATCTCCCACTTGCCCTCAAATCCAATTAGCTATATATCTAATACCCATCCCTTCTAAATGAGAATCAAAACTCTTTTGTGCCATTGTTTTAGTGAAGGGATCTGCTAAATTATTAGTCGATGCTATCTTGGTAACTACAATCTCCCCACGATCTACACATTCTATAATAATGTGATATTTTCTTTCAATGTGCTTTGAATGCTTATGGCTTCTTGGTTCTTTAGAATTGGCTATAGCACCAGAATTATCACAATGGAGTGTGATCGGTGTTAGCCCTTCTCTAACAACCTCTAGATCTATAAGAAACTTTCTTAGCCAATAAGCTTCTTTAGCAGCTTCAGAAGCCGCCACATATTCACCTTTCATAGTGGAGTCTGCGATGCAATACTGTTTTATGCTTCTCCAACTTATGGCTCCTCCACCAAGAGTAAACACATATCCCGAGGTGGAACATCTAGAATCATGATTAGATTGAAAATCTGAATCGGTGTAACCTATTGGTAACAGCTCCTCATTTTGATAGACAAGCTAATAATCTCTAGTCCTTCTCAAGTACTTCAGAATATGCTTCACTACTACCCAATGTTCTGGTCCGGGGTTTGACTGATATCTACTGACCATTCCTACACCATAACAGATGTCTAGCCTCGTACAGAGCATAGCATACATGAGACTACCTACAACTGAAGCATAGGGTATATATTTCTCATGTGTTCTTCCTCTTTAGGTGTTTTAGGCCACTGTTGTCGAGAAAGCTGGATTTCATGTCTAAAAGGCAATGACCCTTTCTTGGAATACGCCATGTTATACCTTGTCAATATCTTATTTATATGTTGCCTGTGATAAGCCTAGCGCCTTGTTCTTTCGGTCTCGCAAAATCTTGATCCCCAGAACATAGCTGGCTTCACCTAGGTCTTTCATATCAAATTGATTGGACGACCAAATCTTAACAGTAGACAATGTTCCCACATCATTCGCAATGAGTAGGATATCATCCACATAAAGCACTAAGAACATTATTACCTTTTCATGATGTCTTTTATACACACATGGTTCATTAGGTAACTGGTCAAATCCAAAAGATTTGACAACTTCATTGAACCTGATGTTCCATGATCTAGATGCTTGCTTAAGTCCATAAATGGATTTCTTCAGTTTGAATATCATATGCTCCTGGTTTTAAACTACAAACCTATTTGGTTGTATCATATAGATTTCTTCTTGAAGATTTCCATTCAAGAACGTTGTCTTAACATCCATTTGCCATATCTCATAATCATAATGAGCTGTAACGGATAAGAGAATCCTCATGGATTTAAACATGGCCACTGGCGAGAAGGTTTCATCATAATTGATGCCTTCTATCTGGGTATAAACCTCTCCAGTAGCCTTGCTTTGAAGGTCTCTACCTTCCCATCCACTCCTCTCTTTCTCTTGCAGTCCCATTTATACCCAATGGGTTTAATGTCTTCTGTCGCCTATACAAGTTCCCAGATATTGTTTGAATACATTGATTCCAACTCAGATTTCATTGCAGTGACCCATCGATCAGCATCTATATCTGCTAGAGCTTCGTCGTAGTTAAGAGGATCATATTCAAGTTCAGGTTCAACCGGAAGGGTTTCCTGAAGATATCTGACAGGGGGCCTGATAACCCTCCCACTATGACGTGGCTCATGTGTACTAGGTTCCACATCGGTAGTTATACTAGGTACATCATATGTATTATCTATGTTCTTAGTTATACTAAGCTGCGCAGATGTAGTATTTGATAATGCCATCTCTACCAAATACAAGCTTACTTCGACTCTTGTAGCCATTTAATAGTTCATCCTTAAGATACTTGGCATTTGTACTCACATATATCTTATGATCATTTGGACTATAAAATTCCCCTAGTCTCTTTAGGATATCCTACAAACAAGCATACTTCTGTCCTTGACTTTAAATTGTCAAGATCTTTCCTTAACATATGTGCTGGACATCCCCAAATACGGAGATAGTTAATATTAGGCTTTCGACCAATCCATAACTCCACAGGTGTTTTAGGAACTGACTTAGAAGGAACTAAGTTCAGTAGATAAGCAGCTGTTTCAAGTGCATATCCCCAAAATGAACTAGGTAGAGTCGCATGACTCATCATGGATCTTACCATTTCCATCAATGTCTATTTTTTCTTTCTGCAACACCAAGTGTACCCGGTGCAGTAAGTTGATATCTAATCCTATTTGCAGTTAAGAATGTTAGGGTTTATGCCCGAAAAACCCAATTGTATGATGCATTTATTATTGATTTATGAAATTGTTCTTTTACTACTATTGTTGCACGTTATGAGCGTAATTGAAATTGTACTATAAAATAGACGTAGTCCAGAATTACATATGATAATCCAAATGGAAGTGATGTTCCATGAAAAGACTTGGATTAAGTATATCATATCTTATTATAAATGGGTTGTAGTCGGTGATTAGAATGAGCGTTTTATTTGCTAAAGACTATAATATGCTATATTCGATGATTTGTCTTAATCATGGGAATAAGGATTCCATATATAGTATGTTGGTGTAAATTAATAAGGTTGAAACACTGAACCAGACCAATTAAATTATTTATTTTGACTAGTATCGAGAAACTCTTTTTTATTCCTTTCTTTCGAACTTCGTGAAGAATTCCATTAATTTGGAACAATAACTCTTAATCCTATGATTGTCGTGAACTAATTCATCTAGTGTACATTGCTTTGATGTATTCAGAAGTGAGGTCTTTGGTGGCCAATATACTTCACGCATTGGGTAATGACATAAATATGTGATTGGAAAGGGCATTCATGTGGAATCTATAATCTCCATGAAAGATAAGATATATCCCCTATAATGTATTTGCAATGTTTAACTTTTCTAAAACTTTGGCCAAAGTATTTCGAGTGAAGTGTCACTGAAATTTTATGAAAAATAGTTTTTCATTTGGAAAGTTGATAAGAAGCAAATTGAGCATTATAGGATAAGATGTGAAAAATAAATTGATAGTAGTTTTAATTTTATTTCTTCACGGATATTTCAATAGAGGAGTTAATGAAATATTTCTTTACAAAAGAATGGGAACTCAAGAATAAATTGAAGTTAATTTTAGAGTGCAACAATATTTATTTAGTGGAATTAAATATTGTTAAGTGGTATTAAATATTATCATGTGAAATTAAGATGATTTAATCTACTTGGAGCTAAAATTAATTTTCCCTAAGGTCCCTTCGCAAACCTCAAATTGAAACTCAACAAAATAAATACTAAAGAATCCATTTGATAGATAAGTTTGAACTTAGATGAAAAATATGTGGGAAATATCTTTGGAAGATATTTTAAATTTAAAAAAAGGGAGGCGTGTGACAGTCAAGTGCACTTGAGCGTCACGCGCACGTGTGCCAGCAGAGGCGGTGCCAGCTGGCGCGTGTGCCACAAGCGCCCAGCTGGCACCACCTAGAGTTTTCTATCTTCTTCTTTTTCACCCTTTGTTTTTCCATCTCTTGTTTTGCATCCCACATAGAATATTTAGTAAAGTTTCATCCATTAAGACCTATATATAAAGGGCCTTTATGTGATAGTTCAAAGAAAAACAACAAAGGCAAGTAGTTCTTGAATATTTTACGAGAGCAAGCTAGCTTTCAGAAAATAAAATTTCTCTCAAGGAGTTTTGTTTTAGTAGTATTTTTCTTTTTTGAAACCCCCACTCCCGAGTTTGTTGAGGCATTGCGAAGAAGGCTTTTTGGTAACGAGCTCTGATTTCTTCTTCTACCGGCGAGATCCAATCTTCAGTGTAAGGTTTGTTTTCTTCGTTTAATTATTATTGTTTTTATTGTTATGCAATTATTAGTTTTTTTTTAATTAAAACGTTTAATTATAGTCTTTTAATTGTTAGCTATAGATAGGCAATAATAATTATTAATTAAAGTGTTTAATTAATTGCTTTAGCCATAGTATGCATGGTTTTAAATTTTTTTGATGTCATGCATGTACACATAAGAGCTAGGTCTCTATTTTAATTCCGCTGCCTACCAATATGGGTTCGATTTTGAATCGATTTCCCAACAACTGATATCAGAGCTAGGCTCTTGATACGTATTGTGAGACATATTGGCATGATGACATTTTATTTATTATGGAATTTTGATTCTAGATATTAAAGCTTTTGACATGTATCGGTTATTATGGTATAAGCATTCTTGTATGATTGGATCAATTGTTTAAATTGTTTAATGAACATGAATGCATGATTATATTTTTTCAGCATGATAAATATGATTTGATCAATTGTGTTATTTAAAATTGTTTAAATAAATGTTGGATATCTATTGTCTAAACCATATGTTTAAAATCTTGTTTTTGACATGATGATTGAGTGGGAGTGTTTCCATTTTTTTGTAAGTAGTTCAAGTGTTGGATTATTGCTTAATTAATTTTGAAGTTTCAATTTGATTAGAACTCATGCTTTGTTTAATTATGCCGATGTTATCATTATGAGATAATGAAAAATCCACAAGTTTTAAAATGTCATGTGGGAGGGAGATTCAAGAGTTGAATTCTCATGGTCTCCATTACTAATCTAATAGTACAATGAGTAAATATTATTGCCTGAGGAAATTATTTGCTCACAGTTACAGGATTAGATCCCCAATGGTAGATTGAAATATGTGTAAACAAGTGTGATCATGCTGCCGTGGAGCATCTTGAATACCCATATGAATATGTAAGTAATGGTTTACACTTGATTGAGACAACATATTAGCCTCCCTGAGGAGTTCTGTTATGTCGTCTCAAAGGCTGAAGTTTGAAATGATGGGTTAATAATGTTTAGTAAGAGTTACAAGAAAAGAACATATTAACTAAGAAGTATTCTCGCTTGGACTTATTGTGTTTTTCGATCCTGCCGCCAGGAAGGAAAATGTATAAAGATAGGTTATCATTGCATGTATAAAATTATGGTTATGTGGATTTCTTTTTTTGTTCATTTGCTAAAATTTTGACTCATAACTTGTTTGTAATTTTACAGTTTTCATAAATGGCATCTATGAGTCCTCTGTAATCTATCCTTAAAGAAAATAAGTTACTAAACTAACTATGCTAAGTGGAAAATGAATCTCGAAATTGTGCTAACTCATGATGGGCACAAGTTTGTTCTTAGCAAACTATGTCCTCCAGTTCCTGCTACTTATGCATCACAAGCTGTTAGGGACGGTTATGAACGGTGGATTAATGCCAATGAGATGGCCAAATGCTATCTCCTAGCATCTGTGTCTAATATTCTCAAGCATCAGATGCAAGAGATGGTGACTGCTTCAATGATGATGCAACATCTCAAGGAGATGTTTGGTGGGGAGGATAGGGCAGCCATACATGAGCTCATGATGAAGATGCTTACTACCAAGATGTTTGAAGGAACACTAGTTCAAGAGCATGTCATGAAGATGATGGCTTATCTGAATGAACTAGAAATCCTTGGTGCAAAAATTGACAGTCAAACTCAGCAGGATATGATCCTGAACTCTCTGCCAAGTTCATTCAGCCAATTTAGGCTTAACTATTCAATGAATGCTAAAGATTACTCATTACCTGAATTGATGAATGAACTGTAAGTCGCAGAAGGTGTTATGAGGGCTAAAGGTAGTGTTAATTTTGCTCAGGCATCTGGTACGAAAGCTAAGAAATGGAAAAAAGGTAAGAATAATGGTGCTATTGTAGCAACAAAGATTCAAAAGAAAGCCAAGTCTGCGAAAGGAAATTGTTTCCATTGTAACGAAGATGGCCATTGGGAACCGAATTGCCCCAAATATTTAGCAAGTCTTCCTGCTAAATCTGGCAAGGCACCTAATCAATGTGTGATGATATCTTGTTTACTTGAAACATGTTTAGTTGGAAGTCCACCGGGTTCCTGGTGTGTGGATTCTGGATCAACTAATCATATTTGCAATATGTTGCTGGGGTTTCAGCTGACCAGGAAGCTATGTGATGGTGAAATGTACCTGATGATGGGAGATGGTACAAGCGTGCCAGTAGTAGCTATAGGACTTGTTAGTTTATTTTTCAAGAACAGAGTATTAGTGTTAAAAGACTGTCTTTATGTACCTTCTATTCGTAGAAATTTGATTTCTGTTAGTTGTTTGATGGATGATGGTTTTTCTGTCATTTTTGAACAAGGGTTTTCTATTAAGCATAATCAATCGTTTATTTGCAAAGGTACTAAGAAGGATGGTTTATTTTTATTATTTCCTGATACATACTCTGTTGGTAATTCTGAGGTTAATACAAGTAAACAAATCTTACCATTCAAAAGAAAGACTCCAATGACTGATGAAGCATAAAAGTGGCACTTGCGTTTGTGTCATATTAACTCTAATAGGATCCAAAGACTGATATCTGATGGACTTATAAGTCCATTAGACCTTAAAAGTTTACCAGTCTGCGAATCATGTTTGGAAGGTAAAATGACCAAGAGGCCTTTCAAAGGAAAAGGCAATAGAGCCACACAATTGCTTGAATTGATTCACATCGACCTCTGTGCTCCAATGAACATTCAGGCAAGGGGAGGTTTTGAGTATTTCATAAATTTTATAGATGATTACTCAAGGTATGGATATGTATATCTAATGAAACACAAGTCTGAATCTTTTGAAAATTTCAAAGTGTTTAAGGCTGAAGTTGAAAACCGATTAGATAAACATATCAAATCACTTAGATCAGATCGAGGTGGTGAATATCTATTAAGAGAATTCTTGGACTTCTTACCTGTAAATGGGATTAGATCTAAACTTACTGCACCGGGTACACCCCAGCAGAATGGTGTTGTAGAAAGAAGAAATAGAACGTTGATGGAAATGGTAAGGTCCATGATGAGTCATGCGACTCTACCTAGTTCTTTTTGGGGATATGCACTTAAAATAGTTGTGTATCTGTTGAACTTAGTTCCTTCTACGTCAGTTCCTAAAACACCTGTGGATTTATAGATTAGGCGAAAGCCTAACATCAAATATCTCCGTATTTGAGGATGTCCAGCACACTTGTTAAGGAAGGACCCTGGCAAGTTGGAATCAAGAACAGAAGTATGCTTTTTTGTAGGATATCCTAAAGAGACTAGGGGTGGTCAGTTTTATAATCCTAATGATCATAAGGTATTTGTAAGTACAAATGCCAAGTATCTTGAGGATGAGCTATTAAATGACTACAAGAGTCGAAGTAAGCTTGTATTAGAAGAGATAACAATATCAGATACTGCATCTGAACAACCTAATATAACTGAGAACATAGATAATACATATGATGTCCCTAATATAACTACTGATGTGGGACCTAGTATACATGAGTTACGTTGTAGTGGGAGGATTATCAGGCAACCTGGTAGATATCTTCAGGAAACCCTTGTGGTTGAACATGAACATGAATCTTATTATCTTAGCTATAAAGAAGCTCTAGAAGATATAGATGATGACCAACGGGTCACTGCAATGAAACCTGAGTTGGAGTCAATGTACTCAAATAATGTCTGGGAACTTGTAGAGGCGCCGGAAGGCATTAAGCCCATTGGATGCAAATGGGTCTACAAGAGAAAGAGAGGAGTGGATGGGAAGTTAGAGACCTTCAAAGCAAGGCTAGTGGCGAAGGGTTACACCCAAGTGGAAGGCATCGATTATGATGAAACTTTCTCGCCGGTAGCCATGTTTAAATCTATAAGGATTCTCTTATCCATTGTAGCTCATTATGACTATGAGATATGGCAAATGGATGTTAAGACAGCATTCTTGAATGGAAATCTTCAAGAAGAAATCTATATGATGCAACCAGATGGATTTTTAGTTGAAAAACAAGAGCATATGGTATACAAACTGAATAATTCCATTTATGGACTTAAGTAGGCATCTAGATCATGGAACATCAGATTCAATGAAGCTGTCAAATCTTTTGGATTTGAACAGATGCCCGATGAGCCATGTGTGTATAAAAGACATCATGAAAAGGTTGTAATGATCTTAGTGCTTTATATGGATGACATCTTACTCATTGGAAATGATGTAGGAACATTGTCTGTTGTTAAGATTTGGCTATCCAATCAATTTGATATGAAAGACCTAGGTGAAGCTAGTTATGTTTTAGGGATCAAACTTTTGCGAGATCGAAAGAACAAGACGTTAGGCTTATCACAAACTGCATCTATAGATAAGATACTGGCAAGGTATAACATGGAGGATTTCAAGAAAAGGTCATTGCCTATTAGACATGGAATCCAACTTTCTCGAGAACAGTGTCCTCAAACACTTGAAGAGGAAGAACACATGAAGAATGTACCCTACGCTTCAGCTGTGGGTAGTCTCATGTATGCTATGCTTTGTACAAGGCTTGACATTTGTTATGCGGTAGGAATGGTCAGTAGTTATCAATCGAACCCTGGACCAGAACATTGGGTAGTAGTGAAACATATCCTGAAGTACTTGAGAAAGACTAGAAATTATATGCTTGTGTATCACAGTGAGGAGCTGTTACCAATAGGTTACACAGATTCAGATTTTCAATCTGATCGTGATTCTAGACGTTCCACTTTGGGATATGTGTTTACTCTTGGTGGAGGAGCTATTAGTTGGAGAAGAGTGAAATAGTCTTGCGTTGCAGACTCCACCATGGAAGCTGAATATATGGCGGCTTCTGAGGCTGCTAAAGAAGCTTATTCGCTAAGAAAATTTCTTTTAGATCTAAAGGTTGTTAGAGATGGATTAATGCCAATCATACTCTATTGTGATAACACTGGTGCTGTTGCCAATTCTAAAGAGCCTAGAAGTCAGAAGCGTTCAAAGCACATTGAAAGGAAGTATCATATAATTAGAGATTATGTAGATCGTGGAGAGATTGTGGTCACCAAGATAGCCTCAACTAATAATTTAGCAGATCCCTTTACTAAAACATTGGCACAAAAGTGTTTTGATTCTCATTTAGAAGGGATGGGTGTTATATATGTAGCTAATTGGATTTGAGGGCAAGTGGGGGATTGTTAGGGTTTATGCCCTAAAAATCCAATTGTATGATGCATTTATTATTGATTTATGAAATTGTTCTTTTACTACTATTGTTGCAAGTTATTAGCTTAATTGAAACTGTACTATAAAATAGACGTAGTCCAGAATTACATATGATAATCCAAATGGAAGTGATGTTCCATGAAAAGACTTGGATTAAGTATATCATATGTTATTGTAAATGGGTTGTAGTCGGTGATAAGATTGGGCGTCTTATCTACTAAGACTATAATATGGTATATTCGATGATTTGTCTTAATCATGGGAATAAAAATTCCATATATATATAGTATATTGGTGTAAATCAATAAGATTGAAACACTGAACCAGACCAATTAAATTATTTATTTTGACTACTATCGAAAATAAATAATTTGGAACAATAACTCTAAATCCTATGATTGTCGTGGACTAATGCATCTAGTGTACATTGCTTTGATGTATTCAGAAGTGAGGTCTTCGGTGACCAATATACTTTATACATTGGGTAGTGACATAAAAATGTGATTGGAAAGGGCATTCATGTGGAATCTATAATCTCCATGAAAGATAAGATATATCCTTTACAATGGATTTGCAATGTTCAACTTTTCTAAAACTTTGGCCAAAGTATTTCAAGTGAAATGTCACTGAAATTATATGAAAAATAGTTTTTCATTTGGAAAGTTGATAAGAAGCAAGTTGAGCATTATAGGATAAGATGTGAAAAATAAATTGATAGTAGTTTTAATTTTATTTCTTCACGGATATTTCAATAGAGGAGTTAATGAAATATTTCTTTACGAAAGAATGGGAACTCAAGAATAAATTGAAGTTAATTTTAGAGTGCAACAATATTTATTTAGTGGAATTAAATATTGTTAAGTGGTATTAAATATTATCTTGTGATGATAATATGATTTAATCTACTTGGAGCTAAAATTAATTTTCCCTAAGGTCCCTTCGCAAACTTCAAATTGAAACTCAACAAAATAAATACTAAAGAATCCATTAGATGGATAAGTTTGAACTTAGATGAAAAATATGTGGGAAATATCTTTGGAAGATATTTTAAATTAAAAAAAAAAGGGAGGCGCGTGCGCCAGCAGAGGCGGTGCTAGCTGGCACCACCTAGAGTTTTCTATGTTCTTCTTTTTCACCCCTTTATTTTTCCATCTCTTGTTTTGCATTCCACATAGAATTTTTAGGAAAATCTCATCCATTAAGACCTATTTATAAAGCGCCTTTATGTGATAGTTCAAAAAAAAAAAACGAAGGCAAGTAGTTCTTGAATATTTTACGAGAACAAGTTAGCTTTCAAGAAAATAAAATTCCTCTTAAGGAGTTTTGTTTTAGTAGTATTTTTTTTGGAGCTCACACTCCCGAGTTTGTTGAGGCATTGCTAAGAAGGCTTTGCAGTGAACGAGCTCTGATTTCTTCTTCTACCGGCGAGATCCAATCTTCGGTGTAAGGTTTGTTTTCTTCGTTTAATTATTATTGTTTTTATAGTTATGCAATTATTAGTTTTTTTTTTAATTAAAGTGTTTAATTATATAGTCTTTTAATTGTTCGCTATAGATAGGCAATAATAATTATTAATTAAAGTGTTTAATTAATTGCTTTAGCCATAGTATTCATGGTTTTAATTTTTTTTGATGTCATGCATGTATGCATAAGAGTTAGGTCTCTATTTTAAATCCGTTGCGTACCAATATGGGTTCGATTTTGAATCGATTTCCCAACAAAGAAGTCCAAGAACTCTCTGGATAGATATTCACAACCTAGATCTGATCTAAGTGATTTGATATGTTTATCTAATAGGTTTTCCACATCTGTGTTAAACACTTTGAACTTTTCAAAAGTTTCAGGCTTATGTTTCATTAGATATACATATCCATACCTTGAGTAATCATCTATAAAGGTTATGAAATAATCAAAACCTCCTCTTGCCTGAATGTTCATTGGTCCACAAACATCAGTGTGAATCAATTCAAGCAACTGTGTGGCTTTATTGCCTTTGCCCTTAAAAGACCTCTTGGTCATTTTATTCTCCAAATATGATTCGCAAACTAGTAAATTTTTAAGGTCTAATGGACTTATAAGTCCATCAGATACCAGTCTTTGGATCCTATTAGAGTTAATATGACCTAAACGCAAGTGCCATATATATGCTTCATCAGTCATTAGAGTTTTTCTTTTCAATGGTAAGACTTGTTTACTTGTATTAGCCTCAGAATTACCAGCAGAGTATTTATCAGGAAATAATAAAAACAAACCATCTTTCCTAGTGCCTTTACAAATAAACGATTTATTATGCTTAATAGATAAACCTTGTTAAAAACCAACAGTGAAACCATCTTCCATCAAACAACTAACATATATCAAATTCCTACAGATGGAAGGCACATATAGACAGTCTTTCAAAAGTAATACTCTGTACTCATAATATAAACTAACAAGCCCTATGGCCACTACTGACACCCTTGTACCATCTCCCATCAGCAGGTACATATCACCATCACTTAGCTACCTGGTCAGCTGAAACCCCTACAACATGTTACAAATATGATTAGTTGATCCTGAGTCCACACACCAGGAACCTGGTGGACTTCCAACTAAACATGTTTCAAGTAAACAAGATATCGTTATACCTTGATTAGGTGCTTTGCTAGATTTCGCAGGAAGGTTTGCTAAATATTTTGGTCAATTCCTCTTCCAATGGCCATCTTCCCCACAGTGGAAACAAGTTCCTTTTGTGGGCTTGGCTTTCTTTTGAATATTAGTTGCTACATTAGCGACTTTGTTCTTACCCTCTTTCTTCTTCTTAGCATTCCATTTCTTAGCTTTCATACCAGATGTTTGAGCAACATTGAAGCTCCCTTTAGCTCTTAGAACACCTTCTTCGACTTGCAATTCATTCATCAATTCTGGCAATGAGTAATCCTTATTATTCATTGCATAGTTAAGTTTGAACTGAGTGAATGAACTTGGCAAAGAGTTCAGGATCATATCTTGCTGGGTTTGACTGTCAATTTTCGCACCGAGGATTTCTAGTTCATTCAAGTAAGCCATCATCCTCATGACATGTTCTTGAACTAGTGTTCCTTCAGTCATCTTGGTAGTAAGTATCTTCCTCATCAGCTCATGTCTAGCTGTCCTATCCTGACCACCAAACATCTCCTTGAGATGTTGCATCATCATTGCTGCAGTTACCATCTCTTGCATTTGATGCTTGAGAACATTAAACACAGATGCTATGATATAACATTTGGCCATCTCATTGGACATATGCCACCGTTCATAACGGTCCCTAACAACCTGTGATTCATTGGTAGCAGGGACTGGAGGGCATGGTTTGCTAAGAACAAACTTGTGCTCATCATGAGAGAGCACAATCTCGAGATTCATTTTCCATTCAGCATAGTTAGGTCCTAAGAGCTTATTTTCCTTAAGGATAGATTGCAGAGAACTAATGGATGCCATTCATGAAACTGAAAAATTGTAAACAAGTTAGGATTCAAATTACTTTAGCAAACAAACAAAAAATGGAATCCACATAACTATATTTTGTATATGCAATGATGACTTGTCTTTATACATTTTTCTTCCTGGCGGCAGGATTGAAAAATATAATAAGTTTAGGCGAAAACACTTATCAGTTAATCTATTTTTCTCTTGTAACTCTTACTAAATATCATTAACCCACCATTCAATTTTCAGCCTTTGGGATGACATAACAGAGCTCCTCAGAGAGGCTAATATGTTGTCCCAACCAAGTGTACACCATTACTTAGAAAATCCATATGGTATTCGAGATACTTCACGACAGCGTGATCGTACTTGTTTACACATATTTCAATCTACCCTCTAAGGATCTAATCTTGTAACCGTGAGAAAATACCTTCCTCCGGGAATATTATTCACTCGCTATACCATTAGACCAGTAATGGAGGCCGTGAGAATTCAACTCTTGAATCTCGTTCCCACTTGATATTTTAAAACCAGTGGACTTTTCATTATCACATAATGACAACATTAGTATAGTTAAATAAATTATGAGCTCTAATCAAATTAGAATTTTTCAAAATTAATCAAGCCATAATCCAACACTTGAACTATTTATGCTAAGAAAATAATATTGGAACCACTCCCACTCAATCATCATGTCAAAATCAATTTTAACATACGATTGACATAATATATATTCAATATTTTATTTAAACAATTTAAATACCACATTTATCAAATCACATCAATCATGTTGAATATAAAATATATTAACGCTATAAACATATATTCATTCTTTTAAACAATTTAAACAATTGATCTAATCAAATAAGCATGCTTTAATCATAATTAAAATTACATGCTATAAGCATTAATATCTAGAATCTAATTCCATAATATTCCATAAGATCATTAGATTTTAAAAAATATGCATACATGCCAACATGTCTCACATGTACTTATCAAGAGCCCTGCTCTGATACCGCTTGTTGGGAAATTACTTCGAAAATAACCCCAAATTGGTACACAACAGAATTAAATAAAGAGTAGCTCTAGCACGTACATGCATGACATCAAATTTTTTTAAATCATACATACTATGACAAAATATAACTAATTAAATAATTTAATTAATAATTATTGGTTAACTATAGCTAGCAATTAAAAACCTGATTAATTAAACAATTTAATTTAAAACCAAATAATTGCATGCCATAGGAAAAAAAACAATAATTAAAATTAAAAAAATGCAACCTTCCGAAGATTGAAACTAGCCGGTGAAATGCACCGCAACTGACAAACCCTCCTACTTGCCGGAGGAACTCGAGCTTGTGCACCGCAAAGCCTTCTACGCAATGCCTCGCCAAACTCGGGAGAGTGGGCTCCCAATAAAAATTAATACTAAAATAAAATTTCTCAATTTTTTTTTTTAATACTTTGCAAGTATATTTTCTAAAGTAAATATATTACTTAGAAAATTTCTATGCAATTTTGTTGTGGTTTTTTTGAACTCCAAAAGACCCCTATTTATAGAGTTTCAAAGGGATGAATTTAGTGAAAATCCAATGTGGAACAAAAGGCAAAGTGTAAACCAAAGAAGAGGGGCAAGGCTCAAGAAAAGGCCACAATGGCACACGGTGGCCAGGCTACCCTTACACAGCAGAGTGCACACGCACAGGAGCATGTGGTGTACGCGCTAGAGACAGCCAGCGTGAAACGCTAGCTAGGATGTCACACGCACGTGACAGTCACGCGCGCGTGGCACCCACACGCCCGTCCTTTTTTTTTTTAATTAAATTTGACTTTAATTTAAATAACTTTCTCTAAATATATTTCCCACATCTTTTCAACTAAATTAAAAAAAATTATCCATCCAATGGACCTTTTAGTATTTAATCGAGTTTCTATTCGAGGCTTGCGAAGGGACCGTAGGGAAAACTAATTCTTGCTCCAAATGGGTCAAATCGAATTACCATCGCATGGTAATATTTGATTACCACTTAACAATATTTAAGTCCACTAAATAAATATTGTTGCACTCTAAAATTAATTAAATTACTCAAGAGTTCTCATACTTAAGAATATTACAACTAACTCCTCTATCGAAATATCCATGAAGAAATAAAATCAATGCCACTATTATTTTATTCTTCACCTCTTATCCTAAAATTGCCGATTTGCTCATTGTCAACTTTCTCATACGAATCATTTTTCGTTTAATTTCAGTGACATTTCACATGAAATACTTTGGCCAAATTTTTAGAATAGTCGAACATTATAAATCCATTAATGTGAATACTTCTTCTCTCTCATGGAGATTATAGATTCCTTATGAATGTCTTTCATAATCACATTTCATGCAATTAACAAATGCATAAAGTATATTGACTACTGAAGACCTCACTTCTGAATACATCAAAGTAATATACACTAGATGCATTAATTCACGATAGTCATAGGATTTAGAGTAGTCGTTTCAAATTATTTATTTCGATAGTAGCCAAAAAAAAAAAAATAACTCATTTGGTCCGGTTCAATGTTTCAATTTTATTGATTTACACGAATATATTATATATGAAATCCTCATTCCCATGATTAAGACAAATCATCGAACATAGTATATTATAGTCATTAGCAGATAAGGCGCCTAATTTTATTACCGACTACAACCTATTTATAATAACATATGACATATATAATCCAAGTCATTTCATAGAACAACACTTCCATTTGGATTATCATATATTATATTGGATTACGTCTATCTTATAGTACGATTTCTATAATACTCATAACTTGCAACAAAATAATAATAAAGATCAATTTCATAAACGAATATCAATGTTTCATATAATTGAATTTTTTGGGCACAATCCCTAACTGGTTTGACTCGGGGGGGTCAAACCGTGATTTCGGCCTATGGGTTTGACTCACGGATCAACCCATGTATAGACCCATGGGTCAGCCCAATTTTTAAAAATTAAATAAAATATATTTTAAAATGGTTTGAAAATTAATTAAAGGATAAAATAATTTTTGAAGTTAGTTTTATGCCTAATTTTAAATTGGATTTAAAATTAAAATTAATCCTTGAACAAAGAAATTTATTTTGAATTAAATAAATTGGATTATTATCAAATAGGATTAAAATTGAATTAATTTATAAATTGAATTTAAATTAATTTGATTATTTTCAAACCACACTTAATTAAAATTAGATTTTAATTTATTTATTTTTGAAAGAACTCCAACCAGTTAGCTATCTTTTATAATCTTTTGATGAATGATATTGTGGGATGCCTCCATGGACTAGATTTGACTATGGGTTTTGTTTTTTGGGTTGTATGGGGTCTTTAGTACCCTCCAATTTGTATTTTAATTTTTGTAGATTTATGTATATGATGCATTTTTATCTATGTAATTAGAATAGGACCTTTTTAGAAGAACATCTGCTTGGAGCTGGAAGACCTGAAAGTTAGACATAGGTTAGGTCTTATAGGTACTCTAACTCTCGATTGAGCCATTGACTTGACTCAATCTAGATAAGTCCATGGAAAGCATGTGTGATAGAATTGCTAGGCGTTTTCTATTTTATAATCCATGTATGCGCGCTATAAATGGATAATGGGCAAAGTGAGACCAAATAAACGCAAAATTCTCCCATTGGATTAAAAACTGAATATAGAATAAAAGGGAATTGGATGTCCCCACTCTCCATCAAACTTAGGAGAAATTAAATTAATGTCAATATGCATAATTTCTTCCCAGTAAGTGGGGGTTATGCATTGTGACATTTATTTAAATTCTCTAAGTGCATTAGATGCCATCAATCAAAACAAATTCCACCTCATATATCGACAGAGGGTTGCAAGGTGAAATTCAATTGTTAGATTGATTGGAAGTTAATGGGCCCAAGTTCAAATAGATCACAACCTATATATCATTAAAGGGTTGCGGTCACGTGATCTATGAGCCGAATTAAAGATTGAATTGCATGTTAGACGATGCTAGCAAGGATTGCCACTTTAATAAAATTAGTGAGCCATATATTGTTAAAGGGTTGCAACTAACTAAATTTATTAAAGAACTCAATCACTCACTACGAAGTCTTTCCAACAAACAATTACACTAGATTTACTTGGCTTCTATCCCCCGGTATACTGATAAATATCCCTTTAGTGTGGTGCTATACTTCTGCTCTCGCCGCTACTCTCTCCTCTGTTTCCTATTGGAGATTTCAATTTTCATCAAGTGTTAGATAACTGAAGAGTTTTTAGTAGTTGTCAAGCATTTTTATTTGTTTGGCTGAAAGGGTTAAAATATAATACATTACCTCGAAAAGGAAAAAAAAATTTAATACAAGAAATGGTACCTGTTTCTTTCATGCTTTTACTAGGGGGTATTTTGGACATTGCCCATCGTATTAGCCGCCAAAAAAAAAAGGAAAAGAAAATCCCAAAACATAAGGGGTCTAAATTGGATAATATCTCGAGTTTTCAAGCAGTACCCTTTTGCAATCGTTATGCTGCAAACACTTTCAGTTTTTATATCATCAAAATGAAGAAGATGGTTACATATTGTTGTGGGTTTTTCTATCCACATTGGCACTACAACTAACAATATTGCCGACGTTTAGGCCGCAAAAATTGGGGGTTACAGCTGGCAGCAAGTCTAAAGTTACAAAATCTGATCATTAACACTGACTCTATGCTTCTATTTCGTGTTTTGTCTTGCAGGACGACACAGGACCCAGTGATGTCCACTCTCCTCCACAGTTGTCGGAAATTCTGGACTGAGCTTCAGGACCTCCAGATCCACTTTTGCTGTCGTGATGTAAATATGGTTGCAGACCACTTGGCGAAGGTGGGAGCTTCCCAGCCTGACTAGTCATGTTCGGCTTTTTTGATTGCGATGGTGCGTAGGGCCCTTGTAAATATTGTATATAGGCTTGTGCCTAGTGACATCCCCTGTACAAACGTGTGTACTCTCTTTTAATTCTATAAATGGGTTTTCTCTGTTCAAAAATAAAATAAAATGAAGAAGATGGTAAAATGAAAATGAAAATGAAAATGAAAATAAAATAGAGAATAGGGTAAGCATGCAAGTAGGACCACAGTGTAGGAGCCCACACCAAAAAACCCCATTTGATTTATAACCATGGGATTGAAAGCAAATCTGCGCGCATGCATTCGCTGTTATTATATATATATATATATATCGATTCCCAATTCCCACCGCCACCTTCTTCTCTGTGTCTCATTAACTTTTTGTGCTACGTAATTGAGTGTGTAGCCCACCCTCTACTCTACACCCCACCCCTCATATAATGGTGGAAGTCATATTGGGAGAGCAGAGTATAATTTGTGTGTTTGTCTTCTAATTTATACAATTTCTACTGTTAATCCTTGTACGCAACTCTCAGCAGCAGAGCCCAGTTGTTTTTCTTTCTGGGGGTAGGTGAAGATTTTATCTTCAGGAACATATATATATATATATATATTATGTTTTCTTTTTTAAGAAAAATTACTCTTCTCTCTTTTATTTGCCAATAAGATAAGATGATGGTGTGCTGATTTTAGCTGAAAACAGGTTAGGTGGTACTCGTAGGTTTGCGATTTCAGGTTGTACCTGGTACCTACCTACCTTGGTGTTTGTGTGTTTCTAATATTTGGTGGATGAGTCAGATCAGATGAAGTTTCTTTCTTTCATTTAGTGTAAACAGCACTTGCAGTGCAGATATAATAATAAACAAATGAAACAGAAAGAGAGAACCTTTTACATTCATTCCCTATCTGTATGTAGTATCTTTCTATTTATCTGGGGTTAACGTTAAACCCCCCCCCTTAACCTTGAACCTTTACATATGTATGTCTGTGATTCTTCTCTTCTTCCCCCTCCAATCTCCATTTATTATTAGGAAATATAAACTTCTTACTGTAAGTAAGTTTGATTTGGTTGTGTTCTGTATTTTAAGTGGTTCTACCTGTAGCTCCTTTTTCCTTTTTTTGTTAGTAGTCGTATCGTATCGAATCAACACTTTTTTGCATACGTAGTTGTAAGTTCCGGTTTCTTTATTCCCTTTTTTGTTCACCTTTTCGCTTGTTTATTTTGTCATTTAATTAGTGAAAGAGAAAAATGGCATCATGAAAAATATATATCTCTATGGTCGGACGTTTTGGAATTGCTCAAGTTTGCAGGTCCTTTTTTTTTAATAGTAACTAAAGATACCAATGTAGGTTCATAAAAGAAAGAAGATAAATATGTCATACCACGGGGTTGACCATATGGAGTACATGGTAAATGATCAAGAAGTCGTAGCAGACACTATAGACGGAATTGATGATGAATACCTTGCTGATGATGATGCAGACCTTGATGCGTATGATATGGTAGTTATTTCTGTGACATGTGTTCCCTTTCCTGCTTTCTTTCTTCTTTTCAGTGTGTGTGAATCGATTGGTAACAGATGTTAGAGTATGTGTGTCTGTGCATATATACGACATGTAATGTATTTCTTGATTATGCATTGTGTTAATTGGATCCTATTTGGTTGGAGTAGCTTATGAAAGCAACAGATACATCAGCTGCACAAGCAAGGAAAGGGAAAGATATACAGGGTATTCCATGGGATAGATTGAATATAAGAAGGGAAAGTTACAGACTCACTAGGCTTGAGCAGTACAGGAATTATGAGAATATGCCTTCGTCTGGGGAAGCTGTTAATAAGGTGAGAATTTTGAACAATTCTTTTCTCATTTTTTCTTATCTCTATTCAAAGTATGAATTCAGATAAGGTTCATTTTGGTTACTTGTTTATGTGATTGCTGTAGGGGTGCAAACCAATAAAGCGAGGAGGCAGCTACTTTGAATTCTTTCACAATACAAGATTAGTGAAGCCTACAATCCTTCATTTCCAGGTGGAATTACTTTCCCTTTCATGATTTTTATTGATGGCGTGACATTGCCTTAAAACTTGCATTCCGATGTGGTTCATTTGAATGTGTAAACAAAGATGGAGTTATTTCCCATATTCAGATATCAAGCATGTACACATATTTATATACACAAGCTACATCTAAAGTAACTAAGACAATAAAACTAATCCCTAGATTCCTTCCTTAATTTCTGCCATGTATTCCCCCACTTCCTTAATATCTGCCATATATCCTACCACTTCTTATTATTATAACACTCCCCCTCAAGCTGGAGCATAGATGTTAATCATGCCCAACTTGTTACAAAGATAATCAACCCGAATCCCATTTAAAGCTTTTGTGAAAAGATCCCCTAATTGTTCTCCAGTCTTCACATATTCCGTAGAAATGAGATTTTGTTGCACCTTTTCACGAACGAAATGACAGTCGATCTCAATATGTAGTTCGTTCATGAAACACAGGATTGGAAGTAATGTGAAGAGCAGCTTGGTATCACACCAAAGTTTTGCTGGCATTGAGACTTTAAGACCCACTTCAGTTAATAACTGATATATCCACATTATTTCACACGTAGACTGAGCCATAGCTCTATACTCTGATTCTGCACTAGAGCGGGATACAACACGTTGTTTCTTGCTTTTCCATGATACCAAATTTCCACCAAAGAAGACACAATAACCGTGGTAGATCTTCGATTTATTTAGATCCTGCCCAATCTGCATCTGAATAGCACTCTATACGAGTGTGACTATGATTCTTATACAGTATACCTCGTCCAGGAGCTCCCTTTAAGTAGCACAAGATGTGTTCTAGAGCAGCCCAATGATGAACCGTTGGGTAGACATAAATTGACTCACAGTGCTAACACAATATGCGATATCAGGACGAGTTACTGTAAGATAGTTCAATTTCCCTACCAACCTTCTATACCTCTCAGGATCCTCAAATAAGTCTCCTTCATTAGTGAGTTGTAGATTAGGTGGCATCGGAGTACTGCATGGTTTAGCTCCTATCTTTCCTGTCTCCGTTAACAAATCAAGCACATATTTCCTTTGTGATAAGAAGATGCCTTTCTTGCTTCTTGTTACCTCAACTCCCAAAAAATACTTCAACGACCCTAAATCCTTTGTGTGGAACTGGCTATGAAGAAAAGACTTCAAAGATGATATTTCCATAGCATCACTTCCGGTAATAATAATATCATCCACATATACAACAAGGAGAATAACGCCGGATGAAGAGTGTTTATAAAACACTGAATGATCAGACTTACTCATATTCATTCCGAACTTTTCAACTGCTTGACTGAATTTGCCAAACCACGCACGAGGCTCTGTTTCAAACCATATAGAGATTTTCGGAGATGACAAACTTTCCCATACTCCCCCTGAGCAATAAACCCAGGTGGTTGCTCCATGTAAACCTCCTCGAGTAGATCTCCATGTAAGAAAGCATTTTGATGTCTAACTGGTGCAAGGGCCAATCATGAGTGGCAGCCATAGATAGAAATAATCGAACGGAGGTCAATTTAGCGACAGGAGAGAACGTGTCAGAATAATCCACACCATAAGTTTGGGCATAGCCTTTAGCGACAAGGCGAGCTTTAAGTCTAGCCACAGAGCCATCGGGATTCATTTTTATCGCAAAGACCCATTTACAACCGATAGCCGTCTTACTTGCAGGTAAATTCACTAAATGCCAAGTACCATTAACATCTAAAGCATTCATCTCTTCTGTCATAGCCGCACGCCAACCAGAATGAGACAATGCTTCACGAACAGTTTTAGGCAAAGATACAGAATCAAGAGAAGCAATAAACGAGTATGTAGAAGATGATAAATGATCATATGAAACCAATGAGGAAACGGGATACGTGCATTGTCGTTTACCTTTTCGAAGAGCAATAGGAAGGTCACTAACATTGTCTGATGGATCAGATGACGAAGAAGAAACCGGTGCGGGACATATACTAGGAGGATCACGTCGTCTGGAGTAGACATGTCGAATAGGTGGAGGAGCCACATGCGGAGCAGGAGGAACACTAAGTGTAGGGGTAACAGTGGGTGACTGGTAAGTGATATGGTAAACTAACAAATCATCCGCCTCCCCCTTACTATCAGGAGGATCAGAAGAAGAAGAAAAGAATGGACAATGTTCCAGGAAGGTGACATCGGCGGACACAGATACTTGTTGAGAATAGGACAGTAACACCTATATCCTTTTTGTAATCGAGAATAACCCAAGAAAACACATTTGACGGACTTGGGATCTAACTTCGTAACAGTAGGACGAACATCGCGGACAAACAAGTACTACCAAATAGACGAGGTTCAATAGGAAACAAAGGTTTTGTGGGAAATAGAATGCTATACGGAATCTCACCACGTAGGACAGAAGACGGCATACGATTAATGAGGAAACAGGCTGTGGAGACAGCATCCGCCCAAAAAATCTTAGGGACATGGGTTTGGAAGAGCAAAGCTCGGGCTGTCTCAAGAAGGTGTCGATTTTTTCTTTCAGCGACTCCATTTTGAGATGGTGTATCAACACATGAAGATTGATGAAGAATTCCATGTTTACTCATATAAGCGCGAAATGATTCTGAAAAATATTCTTTTGCATTATCACTTCGCAAGGTACGTACACGAATACTAAATTGTGTTTGTATTTCAGCACAAAAGGCAGTAAAATGACCAAATAATTCAGATCGATTCTTCATAAAATAAATCCAAGTCATCCGAGAAAAGTCATCAACAAAAGTAACAAAATACCGAAAACCAATTTTGGATATAACAGGACAAGGACCCCAAACATCAGAATGAACTAATCAAAAAGAGAACCAACTCTTTTATTGACTCGAGAAATAGAAGACAAACGGTGATGCTTTGCAAACTGACACGACGCACAATCTAAAGATGGGAGACTCTGGAACTGAGGACAAAGTTTCTTCAACACAGGTAGAGACGGGTGGCCTAACCGACAATGGGCGTCAAAAGGTGTGACAACAACCGAGCAAGCAATGGACTTGGGCACCGACGCCTGAGTATCCAGAACGTAGAGACCTCCCGATACATGTCCTCTACCAATAATCTGCTTCGTCAAAAGATCCTGAAACAAACAATGATCCGGAAAGAATGAGACACAACAATTGAGGGTAGTAGTAATTTTGCTCACAGAAAGTAGATTAAATGAGAAATTGGGTAAATGTAAGACAGATGAGAGCAAAAGGGATGAAGTAGGATGAATGGTTCCAGACCCAAGAACGGTGGATGTAGAACCATCAGCTAAAGTGACATAGGAGGGAGAGGAGTATGGTTTAAATGTGGAAAAAATACTAGGATTACCTGTCATATGATCGGAAGCCCCGGAGTCAATGACCCATTGTGAGGAAGAGGAAAGGAGGCACGTAGTTGGATTACCTGACTCAGCGGTGGCAGTGACGGGATGAGAAGAGGGCTTTAATGTGTCTTGGTAACGAAGAAATTTAGCAAAGTCAGTTGCAGATACAGTAACAGTCTGATCAGGGGACGAGCCAGGGGGAGCAAGAGCAGTGGCAATATTAGCTGAGTGAGGGGACGAGCCAAGTGGAGCAGGAGCAACGGCAATATGAGCTGAGTGAGACTTGCGATATTTATTTGCAGCTTAGGACAAGTGCGTTTAGTATGACCCTCTTCATGACAATAACGACACTCAATTTTCTCTGTATCCTGACCAGCCGTACTTCCGCCACGATTATAATTTTGACGAGAATACCGCGGTCCATTATTGCGACTCATAAGAGCACTAGGCACGGAAGCAGAGGAAGGCATGGAAGCAATCGTATCAGTGCGAAGAACTCTACTAAACACCTCATGTAATGAGAAATGTCAGTACCAGAAAGGATATGAGATTTGGCAACCTCAAATTGAGAATTAAGTCCTGCTAAGAAACTCATAATGCCATCTTCTCCCGTTGAGCTTGTTGTACTTTAATATCAGGATGAAATGGTAACAAAACATTTAATTCTTCATAAATCTTCTTAAAATGCATAAAATAAGATTGAAGAGATTGATCATTTTGCTCTGGGCGATAAAACTCCTTACAAACTTCATAAATACGAGATATATTTCCTTTTCCCGAATATAAAAATTCCAAATATTCCATCAGTTCCTTGACATACTCACAGTGATTAATCAGGCTAACCACGTCAGTAGTAATAGAATTCCGAATTTGTAAAAATAATCTCGCATCATCTTTCAACCAGTCTTTGCGAGTATCATCTTTAGGGGGATCATCAGTAAGATGGTCATCCTTAGAGATACTTCGCAAATATATTCGAACAGTTTTACACCAATCAAGATAATTCGGACCAAGTAATTTATGTTCTGTAATTCGGGACATTACGGGAACTATATCAGGCATAACAACAGTTTTCTGTTCTTCACCCATGAGGTATTATCAGTGAAAGCAAAACACCCACACCACTTAAAGAAAAAAAAAAAAACAGAACAGAGGCAGCAGAGAGAGAGAGCAGCGGACAGAAAAATGCCTCACCAGGGTACTGTTCAAACCCGGACCAAAATAACGCAAGAGGTATCAAAATAAACTTGTGGGTGTGAGAGAGCAGAGGACGGCGACGCCGGGAGTGGTGACCGGAAAGAGAGACGGTGACGCACGCGCCTCCACGCGCCGGCGCGTGAAACGGCGCGAAATCTTCTGACGGCGCGTGAGACCCACGCGCAGCTCGGAATCGGAAACGGATTTCGTGGGTGCGCCGGAAACGGAACGGCGAACCTTCCTGGAGGGGTGGTGAGATCAAACGAGGCCGCGACAGTGGTGTTTTCGGACCAAAACAGTGTCTCGCACTGACAAACCGTCGGACGGCGCGTGAGCCTTACGCGCTGGCCGGACGATGCTCGGATTCCGGGTTCTGGCCGGAAAAGGGGTGGCGCGCCTTCTGGGGGTGGAGGTGAGAACCAGAGGGGACTCGAAAGTGGCGACCCGAACGTTGCACACTTGGGCAACTGAAAAAAAATGAAACCTAATTTTTGTTTTTTTTTTTTTTTTTTTCTCTTAACTAATTACTGGCTCTGATACCATGTAAACAAAGATGGAGTTATTTCCCATATTCAGATATCAAGCATATACACATATTTATATACACAAGCTACATCTAAAGTAGCTAAGACAATAAAACTAATCCCTAGATTCCTTCCTTAATTTCTGCCATGTATTCCCCCACTTCCTTAATATCTGCCATATATCCTACCACTTCTTATTATTATAACAGAATGAATATTTTTTCTTGTTTATAATCAGAGTTCAAGAATGAATTTTCTCATGCTGTATTTTGTTTGAAAGACATGTGTAGCAGCACACTGATTTATATATCCCATATTCTTGGAATGGATTTATGGGCTTACTTGTCAAAAGCCAGAATAAATAGAGTCAAACGAAGTTTGTAACAATTCACTAAGGCTGTGGTTTAAGTTTTCTTGGACAGATATTCTATGGACTCACATTAGTAGTAGTTTGGTTTGGGGTACTATGCTGGATTGGAATTCATGCATGCACACTTGGTAGGAGGTTGTGCAATTTTTGGCCTCAAGCCTCGAAGTATGCAAACTTGTTTTGAACTCATCTAAACATAATTCAAAGCTTAATTTCATTATCGGTCCACTTTTCTTGACTGGATAAACTGAACCTTAAAAACCCGAATAAATAATACAACAGGGAGATACTATTTGGTCACTATTAAATCATCTAAGTGAGTTATTTAATTAAATCTGATCATCCGAGGATTCATGTAGTATATTTTGATAATAGAGACTCTGATATCTTAACAAATATATGGTTACACTGATGCTTTATATCTTTACTTCCGCGGACAGTATTATCATGGACAAGAAAAGCCAGGACCTTCAATATACTCGATTGAGCAAGTGCACTTGTGGTTTAAACGTAGGAATCCTACCATCTGATTGAATGTGATAATTTTAGACCTTCTGAGTTGTGCTTACTTTTTTTCTTTTTTGTCCCCTGTCGTGTTGTCTTTCTTGTCATATGTTTTTTGCCTTTACTCTTCAAACCAGATTTATTTGTAAGTGGTTGTTGACATACTTGTGAATGTTAGGATGCTAATTATTTGTGGTTTCTTTTGATTGATCATATGAATAGCTTGTATATTTCTCTCTGTTTAGGCATTTTTTAGCCAAGGAAAATGATGCTTTCCATGTCAATGGCAACTGGTTAAACAATCGTATAATCTATACAACACTGTTAATAATTTGCTTGTTGTGTACAGCTAAGGAACCTGGTATGGGCTACGTCGAAACATGATATCTATTTCATTTCAAACTATTCGGTTATGCACTGGTCACCATTGCTCCAGACCTTGACTGAAGTCCTTAACTTCTCTGGGCATATTGCGCCAACGGAGGTACTTCATCAAATGTACCTGGATTTCATCTCATTTTACTCTGTCGAAAAGGAAATATATTTTTCCTTCTGAATTTTATATATTATTTCATGTTTGTTACATGAAAATGTGTGTTACTTCATCTTTGTTATTCAATTTTACAAATGTTTTCTTAATCTTGTTAATATAGAGAACTCAAGGGACCCTGCTGGAAGGTTTTACAAGAATGCAGTTGAGCACGTTGGCAGTCAAAGACCGGTTTCTGGTGGCCGGTGGCTTTCACGGAGAAGTTGTTTGTAAGGTGAGCTGATATGTAGGAAAATTGCGATTTCCTTTGTCAGATGCATCTATAAGTTCAAAAGACGCTACTTATTAGAAGGCAGTACCTATAAATTACCTAAATATTTGTGGCCTTAGTTAAGTGAAATATATGATTTAGAACTTGTTCGGGCCTTGATGTTCCTGGGAGCACTTGAGAAGTCTTCATAGGATCTTTCACTTATCAAATATGAAGTTTGCATGCTAGACTCTGCAACTCCAATATGAATTTAGGATTCAATTTTCTTTTGGGTGTTAAGTTTTGTTTCCTGCTATTGGAAAACTAATCACATTAGACCATGTCTCAAACAGGTCGGCAAATAAATTCACAAGCATGGTCTAGCATGCAAACTTCGTTTAGCATGGTCAAGTAGTCACATTATGTATAGTCTGCTATTGTAAGCCGGGCTTTCACAAATTACCTGCTTAGTATTTCTTCCGTTGTAAGTTATTCTTATCGAGCTACATTTTTTATACTGAAGTTGTCTTATTATAGTCATGTTATGCGAATCCTCAGTTTTAAAGAAGTGATTGGAAAAGGTTGTGGTGCTGCTCTAACAAACTGACATACTTCTAGCTTCTTTGCAGTGCCTTCTGTCTCATGTGGTATTAGGGTTTTGTTGGTCTCTTTTGCTTCCATTTATTCTATTTCTGATTACAAATGAAGGAAAATCTGAGATTTGGCTATGATAAGATTATATTTGATGTTAGTTATATATCAATCCACTATGTCACCATTACGAATGTTTAACCAGAAAGTATGTAACGAATGTGTAATACTTTGTGAGTAACGAGGTAGAGGTAGCTTTCGTGGTGGTGAAATGAGAGGATTTGAGTGTACAAGAGTGCTAATTGGGTGGGAAGAGTACATAATAATGTACGACGTTTTGAACCCAAGTAAAACTGTTTACTATTAAATTTTAAAATTAGAAATATGCAGTGTTATCCTTGCACCAGGAAGAAGCAGATGTTTTGAAGCCATGTGATGGGTGATAAAAATAAGGACAATTTATTAAACGAAAATAAGTAAATAACAAGAACAAATTGTTCTTGCCCCAAATATCAAGAACCACGTTCTTGATCCCAAAAGCCAAAGGCCCCAATGATCAGAAATCGTCTGAAAAAAAATAATAAAACCCTAGCTATCCTATTTATACTACTATTAACTCTAATTACTTGCCAAACTAGACTCCTAATAAAAACAGCAACTGACTTATTTAATAAACAATAACCATAATAACAATAATAATAAAATAGGACTCTTAATTAATTAATTGCTGATAAATCGCTCCACATCAATTCCCGCCCTCTCGAAAACAGCCTTGTCCTCAAGGTGATCATCAACTTCTGCCGTGAGATCAATTTCCTCCGCGACAACACTGTAATTTTCGTCGCTCAATTCATAGTTGTTAATGGCGAATGGCGTGGCGTGGCGACAAGGGTCCCATGGCGTATGGCGCGGCGCGGCGAGGCGCGGCGTGGCGACACCTTATCGAGGAAAAATATAATTATACTTATTAATAAAATAAATAATATGCTACTTTTTTAACAATAATAACCATAAATATAAATAACTAAACATAAATATACAAGTACAAGTTCAAGCAAAAATCAATATATAATCATCAATATAACACATTTTAACACAAACATAAATGTTATAAACACTAAACATATTATATAAAACTATAAATAAAGATAATTTAATAATAGCTAAGTATGGGGAAAAAAATAGCCTACCAAATTTCATTTTCAAGTTTTCAACACTACACAAACTAAACATATTATATATAGTATATTATTATATAACTATAAGATAATTTAATAATAGCTAAATATGGGGCCAAAAAAAAAAATCTGCCTTAGTAAGGCAGAAAGTTACTGCCTTACAGCCTTTAGCCCACATTTCATTTTCAAGTTTTCACAACACACACAAACTAAACATATTATAAATAGTATAAGACTATAACTATTAAACTATAGATAACAATAATTTAAGAAATAGCTAAAATATACGGGAAAAAAAAAGAAGGATAAAGAGATAAAGAGAGATCGCGCGATAGCTGGGCTGGGCGCAGCACACAGCGGGGGCGACGGCGAGGGCTGGGCTGGGCTCGGCAACGGCGCGCTCCGGTGGAGAGATAAAGAGAGATCGCGCGGGAGGGAGAGAGAAATCGCGAGAGAGAGAGAGGCAGAAGGCAGTAATTTTGACCGATTACTAAGCTAGGTTTAAATCAAATGTGTTGGGTAAGCTGGGTTTAATGTTAATTATCCCAATTTTGCCCCAATTTTTAATTTTGACCGAATTTGACTTGAATTTCCACCCCTTCTTCTGTTTGGCGCAAATGGCCTCGCCTTAGCGCCTCTCGCCATGGCGCTGATGGCGAGCATGGCGGCCGCCATAGTGAGGAGGGGCGCCACGCCACGATTCAAGGCGCCGAGGGGGCGCCACGGTCGCCTAGCGCCATGGCGCGCCATTAACAACTATGGCTCAATTACAACCTCTCCTCGATTGCTGCCAAACAATTCTCGCTGGTTCCCGTGCGTGTTTCAACCATTGTTTTGTGTCGGCGTAAGATCCGCAGGTCGGACCAAATTGATGGGTGATAAAAATAAGGACAATTTATTAAACGAAAATAAGTAAATAACAAGAACAAATCGTTCTTGCCCCAAATATCAAGAACCACGTTCTTGATCCCAAAAGCCAAAGGCCCCAATGAAGATTTCTGGAAAAAAATAATAAAACCCTAGCTATCCTATTTATACTACTACTAACCCTAATTACTTGCCAAACTAGACTCCTAATAAAAACAACTGACTTATTTAATAAACAATAACCATAATAACAATAATAATAAAATAGGACTCTTAATTAATTAATTGTTGATAAACCACTCCACATCACCATGCCTATGTTTTTAAATATATTGAGGTTATTAACACTTAGTCATTACTTTATTTGTTTGAATATTCATGTTACTGGATGATAGTCTATGCCAATATTACGGTTCTTGGCTAGCTACCTGCCCTTAAATGATTTTGTCTGGTGATTCTCATAGGCATTTCTTGCTTACTCTTAAACCTGTTCTGATGGTGAATTTTTGTATCCGTTTGAGAATCCAGTGTCTGGATAAACCAGGTGTAAGCTTTTGCACAAGGACCACGCATCAGGAGAATGCAATTACAAATGCCATTGAAATATTTGATAGCTCCAGGTAAGTAACTATTCTAGTGGGGTGGTTATGTTGGGTTAACCATTGCGTCATTTGATAGACTTTGATGCATAAATGATTATATTTGCAGTGGACTCCATTTCATGACATCCAATAATGACTCTGGCGTAAGAGAATATGACATGGAAAAGTTTCAGCTCTCCAACCACTTCCACTTCCCTTGGCCGGTCAATGTCAGTTTCTTTCTGCCATAGCTTTACTACTATAAGATCTCTTGCAATGTAGATTTTTGATATTGCTTGATAATTTTTTTCACATAAATTATTTTTCACAGATTTTGATACATATATTATTTTTTGCGGAAGGGAAAACATATTTTATAGATAAACCAAATACAGAATAAGAGGGTAGTGATTTCTAAATGTCTATTGCCTTATGAATATCATCATCCTTGGAGGCTATGGGTAAAAGTTCTCTTTGAAATCTTTACTTTTTATTTTTAGAGTGAATTGTACTACCAGGTAGTTCTGTATGTACAAGGAGGAATTACACAGGCAGTTTGCATAAGAGGTTGCATATTGTCTTTGATTTTGTTGCTGACAGTTTTGCTTTTGATGCAGCATACATCGATAAGCCCTGACCGCAAGCTTTTGACAGTCGTAGGAGATGATTGTGATGGATTACTTGTAGATGCCCTGAATGGGAAGGTATTCAAAGTTTTCTAGATGAGAGCTTTTCCAGCTAATTATAAATTCTCCCTATGTTAAGAAATGATGGATGTTGAGTAGTTCCCTCTTGTTTAGTATATAATTTGTTTATTAATGACAATCTTTCTCTATTTAGAGGTTCCAAATTTAAGGATTTAAATCATTGCCCGTTGCCTCATATTGTTTGCCCATAATCTTTACTAGACTGAACCCCATACTAGTTGATTCCATATAAATAAGTATAACATGTGTGGAAATTAACACTTTGTTTAGTTCAAGGAAATTGCTAGGGAAGTAAAAGAAAATACAAGGACTATCATTTTTTCCTTGTTTGGTTATTAGAGAAATGAAAATGAAAAGAACATAGGAGAGAATATCTAATAGAAATTTGAGAAATTCTTTTTCGAAAATGGTGGAAAACAAAGAACTCTTCTCACTTCACACATCCAACTTCTATCTTTCTCGACGTGATTTATTATTTTCTAATAACATTTGCTAAATTATGTTTTTAGGAAACATTTGAAATCAAATTAATAGTTTAGTTCCATAGTTATTTCTTTGTTTTGTTCTCATTTTCCTTGGGAGTTTTCTATAAGTTCTAGAAACCAAACTTACTTGAAAAATTTGGATATTCTTTTCTTCTTCCTAGCATTTCCTTTTCTTCACCAAAATCCTTGAACCCAACAGAGTATATGTATCACTTCCTCGTGGAATATCTTTTTGATACATTTCCCTCTTACTCTTTTCCATAGATGAGGTAGCACCTTGAACAATATAACTTTTCTCTACCCCCTCCCCTGTTCTTGTTCCCTTTCCTGTTAAAACAGTGTAGACTTAATGCTTAAAGGAGAGAAAAAAAAAATGGGTAATTGCATAAAACCCCCTGTGTTATTTCGAAAATGCTAGACCCTCCCTGTGTAAACGAAATAGGCTAATCACCCCCCTGTGTTCTTAAAAAGTGTGAAAAAAAGCCAAATTTATTAAAAAACGAGCGTGTTTTTCATATTTTTCACCTTTATTGACATGTTCATTTGTCATTTATATACTTTTCATTATTTATAAAAGGTAAATAGTGTTAATTCACCCAAAAAACACATTTTTTTCTATCATTTTAACAAAATTTGGCTTTTTTGCACACTTTTTAGGAACACAGGGGGTGATTAGCCTATTTCGTTAACATAGGGGGTTTTTAGTATTTTCGAAATAACACAGGGGAGTTTTATGCAATTATCCCAAAAAAAAAGAAGGAAAGAGATTTCATGCACCAGATTCAATGTTAAGAGCTACATGTCCTGCATTAACAGAGATGATATCATGATCCTTCTCTTTAAGACAAAATCTAGAAGATGAATTTTTCAGTTTATTGATACTATGTACTTTGTTGTTTTGTTAGACAGTTGCTTCGGTTGTTGGGCACCTAGACTACTCGTTTGCTTCTGCATGGCACCCAGACGGGAGGATATTTGCCACTGGAAATCAGGACAGGACCTGCAGAGTGTGGGACTTAAGGAATCTGTCGATGCCCACTGCAACACTAAAGGGAAATATGGGTGCAGTCAGATCCATCCGTTTCTCTGCTGATGGGCAATTTCTGGTTGTGGCTGAGCCTGCAGATTTCGTGCACATTTACAGTAATAAAGAAAATTATGAGACAAAGCAAGAGATTGATTTCTTTGGGGAGATAAGTGGGGTATCTCTCAGTCCAGATGACGAGTCCATCCATATTGGAATCTGGGACCGGACATATGCAAGCTTGCTACAGTATAATAGAAGGCATATGTATGGATATCTTGATTCTATTATGTGATTTCCATTGAGCTGTGCAGATAGATTAAGGAGACGTCTTTGGTTTCATTTGGTCTAATATATCAGCTTTAGATGGAACGAAATTTTTCGGCCTTTTTTATATTAGAGCACAAATGGTATGTGTACAGTTAACATGATCCTCGAAGAAGAAAGCATTCCCGTTATATGTGTACAGTTAACATGCTTTCTTTCTCTCTCTCTCTCTCTCTCTCTGTGTGTGCACGTGCGCGCGCTTGGTTCAATGATTAGAACTCTGTTGTAATATAAGGAAGACTGGGGAACGGAAGGTTCATGCTTCGACTGCTCCCAATAGTTCATTCATCATTTTCTTTTTCCTTTTGGGTTGACTGGTTCTCTAGTCATTTGATTATATTAAAGGGATAATTACACTCACACCCCCTCAATGTCAATGATGGGGTAATTATACAAATCTCTCCTCATTAATTGATAATTACAAACACACCTTTTCATGTTAAAGATTTCTTACAATTGTACTATCTGCGTATAACAATTTTTACAATTGTACTTTTTATAAACTTTACAAATAGACCTTTTGGGGGGTGTTTGTAATTATTATTTAGTGAAGAGAGGTTTATGTAATTACTTCATCATTGAGGGGTGTGAGTGGAATTATCCCTTATATTAAATAGGTTTAATTGTTGTGTGTTGGTGAGTATAACAATTTATTTTTTTTGATAAGAATGAGTAGAACAATTTGTTCATATGCTAAATCCTGATTTTGGATTAAATGAATAGTAGTGATCAGTTGGCTTGGCTTATCTTTTATTGCAATTTTAAGTATGTATATGATTAGACAGAAGATGTGAGAACAAAAAATGTGTCGTGAAAGCATCCTTTTGAAATACCAGATGTCACTCACAGATATGGTGAAGTTGC
This sequence comes from Buddleja alternifolia, assembly GCA_019426215.1. NCBI lineage: Eukaryota > Viridiplantae > Streptophyta > Magnoliopsida > Lamiales > Scrophulariaceae > Buddleja > Buddleja alternifolia. Next base: position 11,711,955 of record CM033398.1, read on the forward strand.
AGTTTGCAACATGTGAAGTTGCAGTTAACAGTTAGGACACCTTTTGAACAAGGGAATGTGGAAGTCAGAAAAGGAGATTTTCACTTTTTGAAACTCACTTTTTGTGGATAGTTTATTTTCACTAAAAGTGGGAATATTCATTTTTCATCCAATCACGATGAATTATTATTGCCACATAAGTGAGATTAAGTGAGAATCATAACAAAAAAGGAAATTTCAACTAAATATTCCCAAAATCATGGATTAGGATATGTATCAACAAAAATTAACACTTAACAAAAACCAACTAAATATAGACAAATATACACACTTATTTATATTATAAATATAAATAATATACATATTATATATAGAATACATATATGTATGTATATTTACAGTGTATTTATATACCGATAGAAATGGTATGTATATTAAAACTGTTAAATATACAAACATAAAACTTTTATACAATATATTCTTGCGGATACATATTATATATTTATTTGTAGTATATATAATTTTTTTTATAATATTAATAATACATGAATTATCTATAGATAAATGGATTTTTTTAAACTTTTAAAGATATATATATATATATATATATATTTGACACGTATAAATTCTCCATACAAGTGCATATTTGTATGAATACATATACACACACACATAAACAAGTCATATGTTCAACTACAAATTTTGGCTTAACTACTATATTGATGTACACCAAAAATGTCTAGGGGTATTATGGTAATTAGCATGCTTCCGGCTCGGGCCGGACGCCCCCCTTGGGTCCAATCCACGGTTATTATATTAGTCAAGCCCAAAAGGGCTGATGACCCAATAAGAATACTTGGGCTATTTTGTTAGTCTAACGGCTAATAAAGAGATTATTATTAAGCCTGATGAGCTGCTGATAAAGCTAAGCCCACAGCCCATGACCCACTATCAGCTCCATATAACTACCTTAGAGGAGGTGGGAAAGGCTCATTATCGACTCCCTCAGTAAAAATTCACAGGCTATTGAGAGTAATTCCATAAAAGAACTACGAACAGACTTGATCCCGATTGATCAGATACGTAGGCAGCTCATCACATTCGAGTGCAGTTTATACATTCATCAACCCCAAACCTAGTTTGTCGTGCGTTGGATCGGTTCCCTCACCCCACGTGGTCAATCACGTGTTATTCATTGATTGACGATTTTTACCATCATCAGATTGGCGTCGTCTGTGGGAACAGCGCTCCAGCCATTGAGCATGCAAACTAGGTCACAAGCACGTACTACCGGTCACAGGATGACTAGCCACCATCAGGCCGCTGCTGCCGATGAACTTCCTAACCCAACACCTGAAGATCGGCCCGACACTCAACTAGGTGAAGAGAAACCCCCCCTCCCCAACGGTCCGATTAACGGAGGGGGTCTTGGAATAGCAATGCCAATAAACGAGCAAAATGTGCCTTCCACGACACCAACAATGATTCCACCCCCTACTTCCAGGGTGTTTGAGATCACTCAAGAGACATTGCTTACCCTGGTTGAAGATGCCTCTGTGCGAGCAGCAGAGACGGCGATTCAGCAATACACCCAGGGACATCCATCTCGTGCACCACTTGCTCCGACAGAGGTTCCCAGGTGAGGAACGCCTAAGAGATGCCCCCAACTCAAGGAAAGGGGCCCCAAGATTCGCCATCTCAATTGGTTCGTCAGTCGGTTCATGAAAGTCGGGAGCATCAAGACAAAAGTTACCCCCACCAAGTAGCGCCTAACCAATTTCCCCACCGAGGTCAGGAATCCTTGACCCCCGGTGGGAATGGATCAAGGCGATCCGACTCCCCGGTGAATGGGGCAGCACGAGATAGAGAAGAGAATAGTGTGGTCTCACGCCCCGAGAGGTCACCAAGGGAAAGAGATAGAAGGCCAACGCCTCCTAGGTCTACATGCCGAGGTCAACTCTCATTGACCCTCGAAGAGACCTTGCCAAGGCAAGAGGGGTGAAGAAGGCGCGCACCTCGCCATGATGGAAATCTGGAGGATCATGTGTCATATGAAGACATGCGGCTGGTACCACTAGCTGTAGCACCCCCTAAGAGAAGTCCTTTCTGCCTGGCAATTTTGGCTGAGTCACTACCGCAAGGGCTCAAGATACTACACCTGAACGAGCATGAGGGAGTTGGAGACCCTCACGAACACGTTGGCAAGTTCAATGCTAAGGCTGACATGTATGACGTTAGTGACGCGACCTACTATAAGATTTTTCGGACCACCCTATCAGGTCGGGACCTTAGCTGGTTTAACTAATTACCGCCGGTAGCATTATCGGCTTCGAGTAGTTGACAAGACATTTCCTTAACCACTCCTTCATGAACTAGAAGTATCCAAAGATAACCTCATTTCTATTCACGGTGGTGCAAAAAGATGGTGAAGTCCTTGGTGATCAAAGCCCCCTCCACCTACAATGTCACTTTGGGAAGGCCGAGTTTAAAACTAATGCAAGCTGTCATATCCACCTTTTATATGAAGGTCAAGCTTTCCACCCCCGAGGGAATGGGGGAAGCTATTGGCAACGTGAAGGTAGCGAGAGAATATTATGCTAACGCCTTGAAGAAACCTGAAAGGAAGCATGACGGCATGGATCATAGTGACAAAAGGAAACAAGCAGTGATAAACTTGATCTCACTAGAGAAAGATCACTTGGGAGACAAGACTCAACCAGTCAGCACTTGGGCAACCTATTCACGATCAGCCACCCTCAAGAAGAGCGGAATCGCTTAAAGTCACCCCAAGGAAGAGCAACACACCCCAAGTACCTGACGCCTGTCACTAAGGGAGGAAGCTCCTGCGAATGTCAAGTGATACTAGCAAAGACTGAGGGAAAAGAACCAATGGCGGTGAAGGGAGCGTCGGGTCTGAGGTGCTGAGCACAAAATAACAACCACTTGGGAATACCCTAAAGTCGACTAACTCATTGTGCCAAGGGAGGCATCAACAGGTAACAAAAAACTTTAAACATTATCGTACTTTTTATATTCCTTGCTGAGCAGGGGTGCTCACTAGCACAACCTACCTTTACTAAAGTTTTAAGGTGCTCATGTGCACCCCCTCACCTTTTTGCACTAATGTGGAATATAAATTTCCGCTATTTGCTTGTTAAGTGCCTTAAGGCACCTTTCCCTTTACAATGTTGTGGAAGTTAAATTTATCTGATAGCATACTAACACATCATCTATGAATGTGTATGTCACCAACCAATGGGTGATTCAACAACACCTAAAACAATATGCCCCTTGGAACCATTGTTTCCGACCGAGGCTACTTCATAAAACTCAAGGGCCCCTTCTCGAGGCTAACATACATGGAGCAACAAACGTCCCCCGAACCCTTGAGAGCTCGGTCGAGACTAGCCCACCTTGTGATCCCTCCAGCATTACCGAAAGGGTATGAGGTTCTAAAAACAACCCCCCATCCGACATGGAATCTGGACCGAGATCATACCAATATAACGAAGGTGAAAACTCACCTCATACAATATAAGGTGAAAACTCACCTCATACAATCAAAGGTGAAAACTCACCTCATACAATCTAAGGTGAAAAAACCACCAGCGGTGAAAAAAATCACTAGCGGTGAAAAAATCACAAGCGGTGAAAAAACCACTAGCCGTGAAAAAACCACCAGCGGTGCGTTGGAATAGCAAAGTACCAAAGCTAAAACTCATGAAGCTGCAAGGTACTAAAGCAAGAGTAGAATAAATAATCTATCACTTAGAAAAGTACGTCCACGACGTGCTAAGATAGCTAAGAGGCATAAAGAGATAGCCAATATTAATGAAAATCCCAAAAGGCAACATACCAAAGAGATAGTAAAATATCCGACAGGCATCAAGTGAAATATATCAATATGGCCCCTTGGAGCCAAAAACGCCTCCAATAAAGGCATTAACAAATTATCCTTGACCCCGTTAGAGGTCAATATGGGTGGAACGATAAAAATCCCCCGAGTTACCAAAGATTCGAACGAGGATAGTCCACCCGATAATCCTTCCAGAAATACCAAGAGAGGTCGAGACTCTACAAAGGACCCCCCCTCCCACTAAGGTTCTGGACTGAGATTATACAGTTAAAAATAAGTGACAACCAATGTCACACTAAAAATAAAAACACGAGAGACAACCCAAGCCTCCACATAAAACGTGGCCACTAGTGTCACAAACCACGCCACTTGCTCAAAAGTCATAAGTATAGGGCAAAATCAAGCTCTAAGTTAGCCCCTCATTAGCAAAAAAGATGTCTTACTACTCCAAGAATTTCTCAATGAAAAATGCTAAGGTGTGGGGGGCAGGCAACCTTATGAAGCGCTCCATCCACCAAAATCGTCTGTCCACCCACCAAATCAAATCATGGGAGTAGTAACAATAAAACGTGCCATGAGCATAATAATGCCACCATTGACATCCATTGGCATCACACGTTGCTAACAAGTAATGCCACCACAAAGCACCCCACTAGCGCTCATGAAGCCAAGGGGTACAGAGCACCCCACTAGCGTTTATGAATCCAAAGAGTACAAAAAGCTCCGCTATTGCTCATGAAGCCACGGGGCACAACAAATCAATTAAGTAATTGGCCTAGTACTTGTGAAGCCATGGGGTATACCTCGCTAGAGCTCACGGAGTACAGTACACTTCTTATCTCCTAGTAGTGGACTTACAAAATATACCACAAGACTTAAAAGGGAAAAAATGAGTCGAAGTAATGACGACCACGAAGAATTACCCGGAGGCAAGAAACCTCGGGGAAAATCCCCAAGGCAACACGCCGCGACTCAGCCGTGGGGCCGAATTCCTCGCGGCACTAGTCCGCGAGGCCTTGTGCCTCACAGCACTCGGCCGAACACGACCGCGAGGCACTTGAGCAGCGAGGCCACTGGGGGTAGCTACAAGGCGCCCCTCTCGGCACATGAGGGCGATACGTCCGCCTACTACCGAAATCCCTTTCGAAGATGGGGAATGTCCTACCTAGTAAGTTAACAAATTTTTGTTTGATATGGGTCATACCTGCTTCATGGGTGTTTCATAAGAAAACATCCAACTAGCATAAAAGATTATAAAAAATAGATCTACCATTGTAATGAAGGACCTCACCACCTCACCTCAAGGCAAAAGACCTTGCTCATTCACCATAGAGGCTAAGGACTTTGCCCCCTCACCTCGAGGCAAAAGACCTTGCCCATTCACCATTGAGGCTAAGGACTTTGCCCCTCACCTCGTGGCAAAAGACCTTGCCCCTCACCTCGAGGCAAAAGACCTTGCCCATTCACCATAGAGGCTAAGGATTTTGCCCTTCACCTCGAGGCAAAAGACCTTATCCATTCACCATGGAGGCTAAGGACTTTGCCCCCTCACCTTGAGGCTAAGGACCTTACCCACTCGCCATAGAGCCAAGAACTTTGCCCCTCTTGAGTCAAAGGACCTTGTACTCTCACCTAGTAGCAAAAGCTCTTACCTCCTCACAACAAGTCAATGACCCTTGCCCCTTCACCTCAGGAAAAGGCCTATCTAATAAATTCTAAGTCCCCTCCGGAGTACAAATACCCGGATTGAGGTCTAGAAAATTATAGGACCCTTCTGGGTGCTAAAACCCCAAATAGAGGCCTCAAAATTTTAAGTCTTTTTCAAGATGACAAGCTTCTTGTGGGTGAAGTGCAAGCATCCCCTTAGTCCAGGAACACACTCTTCTCTTTCTGAAGCACATCTGACCAGTAAAAATTCCTCCAAAACACCTCATCAACTAACATAATAACTCCTATGAGGCTATTAACTAAGTGGGGTAGAGGTTCATAACTTAAGAGCTTCCCCCTAAGACATGAAATAGATGCTCAAATCGAGATACCTCGGACACTTTGGCATTGTAAGGTATCCGACACCCAGGAATCCAACCTCACGGCGCTCGACCCCGAGGCGTCAGACCCCAAGGTAGCTACGGATGTTGCTTTAAGTCAGAACCTACATTACCTCGATATCCCCCTTCAAAAGGGTGACTCGTTCGACCCCCCAAGGCGACGAAGCTTGCCATACACCTGAACATATTTGTACTACTGGGTATCCTATAGCGTACACCCTGGAGTGGGGGGCATTATGATGTGCACCAAAAATGTCTAGGGGCATTATAGTAATTAGCATGCTTCCGGCTCGGGCCGGCCCCCCCGTGGGTCCAATCCATGGTTATTATATTAGTCGAGCCCAAAAGGGCTGACGACCCAATAAGAATAATTGGGCTATTTTGATAGTCTAAAGGCTAATAAAGGGATTATTATTAAGTGCGATGAGCGGCTGATAAAGCTAAGCCCACGGCCCATGGCCCACTACCAACTCCATATAAATAACTTAGAGGAGCTGGGAAAGGCTCATTATCGACTCCCCCAGTAAAAATTCACTGGCTATTGAGAGTAACCCCATAAAAGAACTACGAACAGACTTGATCCCGATTGATCGGGTACGTAGGCAGCTCATCACCCCCCAGTAAAAATACACTAGCTATTGAGGGTAACCCCATAAAAGAACTACGAATAGACTTGATCCCGATTGATCAGGTACGTAGGCAGCTCATCACATTTGAGTGCAATCTATACATTCATCAGCCCCAAACCTAGTTTGTTGTGCATTGGATCGGTTCCCTCACCCCACGTGGTCAATCACGTGTTATTCATTGACTGAAATTTTTTACCATCATCAAATATATATTCTATGATATATATATGAACTACATAATTATATTTATAAGAATGCATGTACCACATATAGATAAAATACAAAGATCGTTTTTATATATAGATGATGTATATATAATATTTTGTTCAATAATATTTTATTAAGAATAAATATGGATACATATTTAATATCTTGATACTTATCATACATATTTAATTATTTACAGATACATATTCATATCTAATTGTATATATTTACATTAATATTTATTTTATTTATTATACATGATTTTTATAAGCGAATATATTGGTTTGTATTATAATTATTAGTATAGTTGAATAAGCATAATTTTATTTGAATCCAATTGTGCATTTAAGTGAACTAAACAAAGAAAATGGATAGACTACTCCAACACAACTTTACTCCATGTATGTAGCCAAATAGTGGATTGGGAAAAAACATTCCACATGAAATCCCTTTCCCCTGTACTGAGCTTTCCTAGAATAACTAGTCTGCATGCCAAACATGCCGTTATATCTTCCAAGACGATATGATGATTTCTCCGCCCAAATTTTTACGCTTTGTTTGGTTCAAGAAAATTGTTAGGGAAAGAAAAACAAAAAAACAAGGAAAATCATTTTTCATTGTTTGGTTACTAGGGAAAATGAAAAGGAAAAGAAAATATAAGATAAAATCTAATACTAATTTGAGGGAATAGTTTTTCTTCACCCTTTGGCGAGGGAAAGGGTGAGAAACGAAAAATGATTTTCCTGGTGAGGATATTTTTCCTATTTTTCTCATATTTTTAATTAAATTTCTTATTGTTAGAATAATGTTCAATAATAAACTATAATTTAATGTGCTCAAAATGAAGTATTATTTTATTTTTTTTCTCTTGATTTTTTCATTATCATTGATGATGTCAAAAATTGTCAGAGTATGAATATCACGTGTTTGCCCACGTGGGGTGAAGAAACCGATCCAACACATGACAAACTAGGTGGCGGTTGGTGGATGTATAGACTGCACTTGACTATGGCTAGCTGCCTACGTACCCAAATTGCTGGGATCAAGTCTATTCGTAGTTCGATGACGGGGTTACTCTCTATTGCCAGTGTATTTTTACTGGGGGAGTAGATAATATGATAGTCAACTGCTTTTTCTCTAGCACTCTTTTTGGTGGGGAGAGTCGATAATCCTCCTCTTTTCCAGCCCCTTTGAGGTATTTATAGGGAGCTGGTAATGGGTTATGGGCTTTATTTTGTCAATAGCCCAATAGGCTTAATGTTATTATGTTTAAGCTAATAAAACAGCCTTAGTATTCTTATTGGGTTGCCAGCCCTTTTGGGCTCGACTAATATATTAACCGCGGACTTTGATCTGCGGGATACGCCCCAACCCGAGCAGGTGACGTGCTAAATTACCATAATGTCTTAGACATTTTTGGTCCACATCATATGCCCCCCACTCCCGGGTTTATTCGGATGTTAGACCCGGGAGTATGAAAGACCCTATGTGCGGCGCTATACAGTCCCATTTGGATTGGGGTGGAGGCATTAAATGTTTCTCCACCTCTTTTTCTTTAGTTATCCCCTTGGAGGTATTTATAGAGTTGGTTATGAGCCATTGACTAAAGCCTTATTTTCAGCCCATTAGAATATATATTAAACTAATAAATATGTATTTCATATTTATCAATCTAATTATTATTGTTGGCATTAAGGAGTAGAATGTCAATTCAATTGACAGTGCGATTTGCTCCCCCCCTTTTATATATATACATATGTATATATATACATAAACGCATGTTTGCCTTGCTGCAATTAAACTGCCGTGAGGAGCCACGAGGCAAATTTTGCCTCGCGTCTAGTTGCCATTGCATGGTAATGCTTGCATGGCAATTAATTGCTATGCAATGGCAATTTTATTGCCTTGCTTTGCTTCAAGGCGATTATCTTGCCTTGGGGCAATTTGACTTGAGGTAATTTATTGGCCTTTATTCTCGAGGCTTGGGAGGAATTGATGTTTTTGGTCCAATTCTCATTATAAGTAATTTCTATCTTCGAATAGTGGTTTCAGTAGTGGGCGGACGTGTCGTCCGCACGTGATGAGAAGGGCGCCTCGAGATCATGGTACTCATGGTACTTGGCCTCGTGATCATGGTACTCATGGTACTTAGCCTCACGATCATGGTACTCATGGTACTTGGCCTCGCGATCATGGTACTCATGGTACCTTTCCTCGCGATCATGGTACTCATGGTACTTGGCCTCGCGATCATGGTACTCATGGTACTTGGCCTCGCTCTTCCCCTTTTAAGTTTTGTGGTATATTTTGTAAATGCACAACTAAGAGATAAGAAGCGCATTGTACTCTGTGGCTCTGTGAGCTCTAGTGGGGTATACCCATGGCTTCACGAGCGCTAGGTTAACTACTTAGTTGAATTGATGCGCCCCTTGGCTTCATAAGCACTAGCAGGGTGTCATGTACCCCTTGGCTACATAAGCGCTAGTGGGATATTTTGTACCCCTTGGCTTCATGAGCGCTAGTGAGGTGTTTTGTACCCCTTATCTTCATGAGCTCCAGCGGAGTACTTACTCATTTTTGACGTGCCAGTGGCAGGATTTAATGAGTGCTAGGAGTGGTATAATGTTTGGCGAGCGTCAGGCTATTTAGAGCGGAGGGGGGTCGCCTAATTTCGACCTTCAACATTATGGCCTCGCGGTCGCTTGTGCCTCGCGGCTGGCCTCGAGGCTGGCCGGGAGGCACGTGGCCTCGCGGTACCATGAGGCACGTCATCTCGCAGCTGTTCGCGAGGTTTGTGCTTCGAGGCGTGATTCCTCAAGGCGCCTTCTACCGAGGTGTTAACCGGGCTTATAACCTCATGGATTTTTACCGGTAGCGACTTATGGCTTTTTATATGACTTATGTACATATTCATGTACTTTATCTTACGATCACTTTCTTTCTTGTATGACTATGAGCTAGTCGAAAGCAGCAGCCTTGTTTTCGTCTTCGCACATTTGTGGGCTACTCATTAGCTCTTCATAGGCTTTGAGCAAGCCTCATATTTTTCTAACTCTATTGTCTCATGAGCTTTGGTGAGGTGCCCATGGTGACGTTATTTGTTAGCGCCGTGTGATGCCAATGGGTGCTAATGGTGGCATTATTATGCTCATGGCACATTTTATCATTTTTACCCCCAAGATTTGATTTAGTGGGTGAATAATTTTGACGGGTGGACTTAGCGCCTCATAAGGTTCCCTGCCCCCCACTCCTTAGTGTATTTGATGGTTAACATCTTAGGGAGTGAGGATTTTACGGGGTAGATGTTATCTTTCGCTAGTGGAGGGATAGCTTAGAGCTTGGTCTCACCCTTGATTTATGCCTTTTGAGTAAGTAGCGTTTGATTTGTGACACAAGCGGCCATATTTTTATGTGGAGGCTTGGGTTGCCTCTCATTTTATTAATCTTAGTGAAACTTTGGTCGTCACTTATTTTTAATTGTGTAATCTCAGTCCAGAACCTTAGTGGGAGGGGGGATGCTTTGCAGAGCCTCAACCTCTCTTGGTCTTGCTGCATGGATTATCAGGTGGGCATTCCTCATTCGAGTCTTTGTTAGCTGGGGGGGGGGGGGGGGGGGGTTTCACGGATATTGACTGTCTCTTTTTGCATACTCTAACAGTTAGCTACTTAGCTATTCTCCCCGTATGCCCCCCTACTCCTTAATTGTGCTAGTTAAATTTAGGAGTAAGTGACCATATAGCCAGGGAGTTAGAAATTTTTTGTTCTATTTGACATGTAATCATTGTCTACCCCCATGTTTAGGATGGTAGGGTTGAATAATATTTCCTATAGCCACTTAGTAACCGGCACCATAGGTAGCTCTTTATTAGGCGGCTACTAGCCTACAACTGGTATTTCTCTTGCTACTACTCACTTCATATACTACTCATTGGGGAGCATATGCGCGAGTAGTATCAAAATAATTGACATGTGGTGCCTTGACTATTCCGTATTGGAATTCATATTAAGGGGCTTAGATAGCTTTTAACATCATGCCTTGAGGTCATGATGTGAAGTCGCACCTTTGGCTAGCCACCTTTTTCTTGCCATCTCTTTGGTGTTTGGTTATATCAACACATGGAGCAGCGAGGCCTATTTGCATAATGTTTATTTAGTTGCGTGAGTAACACGGTTCGTGACACCAATGGTTACTCGTTATTGGGGGCTTGATTTCCTTATATTAATTTTGTTCACAATCTCAGTCCATAACCTTAATGGGAGTGGGGATACCTTTTGTAGGTCCTCAACCTCTCTCAGTATTTATGGAGGGATTATGGGGTCACCCATCCTCAAGCGAGTCGCATACGGCTGGGGTGATTTTAGCGGTGCCACCCATGTTGACCTCAAGTGGGGTCGCATGTGATGTATATAAAACCTCCAGTGAGAGCTTGATAGCTTCCAGGGGCTGTATTGATGTTCTTGTTCTCCGCACTTATTGCGGCAACTCAGAAATAAACTAAGTATTGAAACCTTGTAATAGCCTCGGTCGGAGTCAGTGACTCTGAGGGCTTTTGGTTTGCTATTCGACCATGACTTGAAAAAAACATTTAACATATATAAGGGAGAACGGTGATAATAAGCACTTAGAACAATATTCAATCATCCATGCAGAAAATAAAAGGGGAGTGCACCTAGGCACTTTAGAGCTTAAAGTAAAAGGTAGTCAGCGCTGGTGGGCATCCCCACTCAATGCTTCACTTGTTCAATAGTTATATATGAAAAAAAATGCTAGTTTTTGTTATTTGTTACCTGATAAGGCCTCATAAGGGGGATGTTTCCCAGGAGGGTCATCTTGTTAGTGGTATCCACTGCCAGCATGCCCGTCACGCTGGAATCTTGTCCAATAGCAGCAATTGCTGTATTTTAAAAATAGGCATTGTCTGCTTGGGGTGGTATGTCGTGGCACTTGTCTTGTTCATAGACATCTGACTGCTGGGATTTTGACCCAGTATGGACTAATTTGATCTTGCCCCCCAAGCAACTTTCCTCTAGCGAGATTCAGTTCATCATTACTTGCTTCCCTTTGTCGCTATGACCCATGTCATCATGCTTCATCTATTCCTATGCGGGTTGGAAATTTCACCCTCATGTGATAGATAGATATGTCGGCTTAGAATAAGTTTAAGCTCGGCCTCCCCAAAATTACATGTTATGTGGAGGTGATTTTGATCACCAAAGATTTTTCCATCTTCGCAGAGTGGGCTGGAAATGCACCCAAAGATGTAGGCGGAGACACCTCCCTTAATGCTCCCAACAGCTCACTCGTGAATCCAGTGAAGGGTGATGTCGACCGCTTGGAGCAGCGCATTGTCCACCCTAGTTGGGTGAAAGCATTGTAAAAGAGGATGATTGCTGAGCTCCCATTGTCGACCAGAATCTCCTTTACCCAGTAGTTGGAGATGGTTGCCGATTTTACTTTGGCATCACTCGTCAATGGGATGTTGTTTTCTAGGTCTTGTAGTCTAAACTCTATGGTTTGTGATTGAGAAAGCGCTTGGTCGGCTGCTCGAGGCCGGCGATGGTACCGGCGGGCAGTCGGTTGAACTAGCTAAGCACCCTTCCAGAAAGGACGGTTCAAAAAATCATACAGTTGGCAGCATTACTGAGGTCATACATGTCATCCTTGGCGTTGAACTTGTCAACATGCTCTTGAGGGTCTCTAGCTCCTTTATATTCACTCAGATGAGGTATCATAAGTCCTTTTGGCGAGGACTCTTACCAAAATCACCGGGCAAAAATGACTTCTTTTCGGGGGCACCTCGGCTAATGGCAGCAGCTGCATATCTTCGTATCACGCATAGTCCTCCAAATTTCCATCTTGGCGGAGTGTATACCCTCATCGGCCATCGTGCCTTGGCAGGGTCTCTACGGGGGTCAAGGATATGTGACCTCTGCGTAGTGACCTTGGAAGCGTTGGCCTTCTATCTCTTAGTCTCAGGAGCCTCTCGGGGGGTGATGCCTCACTATTCTCTCTTATTTATTGCTCTGCCCCCTTCACCGGGGAGTTAAGGACTCTCGACCTTGGCGGGTGTATTGGCTAGGCTCCACTCAGTGAGGGTGGCTTCTGTTCTGGGGCTCCCGGCCCCTATGATCCGATCGAGGGGGTGGATCTTGTGCCCACTTTTTCTATGGCGGATGCACCTCTTGAGTGTTCCTTCCCTGGGGACTCTGTCCCCCAGCTGTTGTCGGTATGGTTGCAGAACGTGATGGGTGTGCCTGGGAGTATTGCTGACTAGCCCGGGCGGCTGCGCACCCAGATGCATGTTTAACTTAGGCTAGCAGTACCTCTTTGGTGATCTCGAACACCCTAGTAGCAGGGAGTGGGATTACCGGTGGTGTAACAGGAGGAGCGGTCTGCTCGTTTGCAGGAGGTGGAGCGATGGGATTCTCACCATTGACTGGACCGTTGGGGGGATATTCTCTGTGGGTGACTCCCTGGGGGCGACTCCCCGGAGGTGACTTTCTAAGGTCGACTCTTTGGGGGCGTCTCCCTGAGGTAGACTCTCTGCACGAGGCTCTTGACCACCACGAATTGACTAAGGAGGTGAAATGAGTCCCCTTCTCTTGAGAAGGAAAGCCTCTTGAGTGTTTCTCACATAGGGGTCGTGCCCCTTTCTAGTCGATGGGACAGGTGTTGCCCTCACTGATGCATCCTCAACAAGAGTGAGTAGAGCCTCCTAAGTGATCTCGAACACCCTGGTAGCAGGGGGTGAAATCACTGATGGCGTCACAAGGGGTGCGTTCTACTCGTTCGTCGGGGGTGGTATGTCAGGACCCCCTGCTTTCAGCTTGCTGGGTCGGGGGGTCTTGAACACCACCCTCAGCATTGGGCTGATCTTTAGGCGTTGGGTTTGGAAGTTCATCGACAGCTGCTGGCTGATGGTTGCTAGTCATCCTATCACCGATCGTACCCGGTTGGGGCCTAGTTTGCATACTTAGTGGCTGGAGCGCTGTTTGCACAAACGGCGCCAATCTGATGATGTCAAAAATCGTCAGAGTATGAATATCACGTGTTTGCCCACGTGGGGTGAAGGAACCGATCCAACACACGACAAACTAGGTGGGGGTTGGTGGATGTATAGACTGCACTCGACTATGGTGAGCTGCCTACGTACCCAAATTGCTGGGATCAAGTCTATTCGTAGTTCGATGACGGGGTTACTCTCTATTGCCAGTGTATTTTTGCTGGGGGAATAGATAATATGATAGTCAGTTGCTTTCTCTCTAGCACTCTTTTTGGTGGAAAAAGCCGATGATCCTTTCCTTTCCCAACTCCTTTGAGATATTTATAGGGAGTTGGTAATGGACTATGAGCTTTATTTTGTCAGTAGCCCAATAGGCTTAATGTTATTATGTTTAAGCTAATAAAATAGCCTTAATATTCTTATTGGGTCGCCAGCCCTTTTGAGCTCGACTAATACATTAACCGCGGACTTTGATCTGCGGGAGACGCCCCGACCCGAGCTGGTGACTCGCTAAATTACCATAATGCCCTTATACAATTTTGGCCCACATCAATCATCATTATTTGTAAAGTAATTTAACATTCAAGCATTAAATTTTTAAGACCCTTTTATTGTGTGGGGAATGATAATTTTGTCAAAGTAAATATATAAGTTGATTCGTGGTGGACCTGGAATGACTAAAACCCTGGGGAAGAAAGAAGACCATTACATACTTTTGGGAATATGAATTTCTATGGGAATGGTCATACCAAATATAGGCTCAGAACGGATTTAAGAATGCTGATTCCATTCTCATCCATTCCAGTATAACAATCGGGATGTTGAATCTAAAATGAATACAACATGACTGAAAATATTTGAAAGTGTAATAAGAAATTCTAAGAAAGAAGTATTAATTAAACAACAACATTAAGATTGAAATTGAAGAAACTTGCCTTGTTCCATACTTTGTTTTGTTTTGTTTGTTTGAGACTTATATGTGCAATGCATGTGCTATGCTTGTGATTGCAATATGCAAGGGAATGTGACAAAGACCAAACAGATAGGAAAAAACAATAACGACAGAATGAAAACCCACTAATGCAATCAATATTTTAACAATTCATTACTCTTCATTAGAGGCTTGAACTATTCTTGCTTGGTTCTACGTCCGGTACCAATTTAGATGTCGGTGAAATAACTCCAACCAAGGTTTGGATATGTTGGGGTGGTGATACCTCATACATGGAGGAGTTGTAATTTAATGAATTTAGAAACTCATTAATGGAATCACTAAAAAATGTTATCAATATGAGATCTTTGAAACAGGAACGGATACAGGAATGAATGTTTCGGGGGACCGAATTATCATTATAGTTTTTTTTTCCCCTAACAATATTTACAAGTATATACTCAAGCTTATTTTAGTTTTATTAGATAAGTAAAATAATGATTATCACATGTAAGAAAAAACAAAATTAACTTTCAATAAACTTATAGTAGTTTCGAAATATATAAGCTATTCGTAAAATAATTTATTGAAGTATGCTAAAAAAATAGTTAAAAGAATGATGTGTTTATTACAAATCAATGTATAATTAATTGGCATAATAAAATAATATTAAATCAAAAAATAAAAGATAAATCAGTAGCAAAATTTTTAACAATTATATAATGAATTTCTCAAAAAAAAAAAAAGTAATAACTATTAACACTAATATAATCAATTTATGCAACCACAAATTTTCAACAATATTATGATACTTTTTGAAAAGATTATAACATAATATAATATCACTAGTTCGTACCTTATGGTGAATAAACTCTAGAGTCTAAACAATTGAATGATGAACCACTTTTTTTTCTTATCAAAAAAATAAAAATAAAAAAAAAGAACCACCTTTTTTTTTGTTTTTAGATTTGTTCATGTCATAATAAGTGTTTGCTAATTCTAATTCTAGTAAAGTGTAGAAGAGAAGCTCAAAAAGAAAATGTTAGTTAGTTCTTAATTTCTAATCCTAATAAGTATAAAAAGAAGTTCAAAAAAAAAAAAAGTTATTGTTATTTACAATTTAACTTTTTTAAATGATAATTACTTTTTTAATTACAAAACAAAGACATTGAAACACATGGTTGAATACATTAAAATTTGAAGTCATCCATTTTTAAATAGGCCTTCAAAAAGAAAAAAGAAAAAAACCGGAGCAAAAAAAAAAAAAGAATAGATAAAATGGGCCAAAATTGAATCGAACCCAAGCCCTTCTCACAAGATGGCTTTTACTGCCTATGCCTTACCAACTGGACTAAACAAAATCTTGTTCCATATGCATAACATTTATTTTATAATTGTTTTGGGGGGGTGGGAAGGGGGGGGGGGGGCATATCGTAAAATTATATGTACACGAGAACAAAAGTTCTAAGCCCCGCGCGCCCCAATCCGCCCCTGCTTAGAAAGATTTTATTTATAATATAAAAAATTCATTTGATGAAAATATAGGAGGGGTAAAAATAATGTAAGCTAAAGAGTAGTACATGACGTCGTCTAATGTATTGAAAAATGGTTATTAGAAATAAAATTCATTGTACTAATATAATTTATTTTTTTGTAAGACTTACAAAATCAATAATTTATATACATGTATTACATAATGAAAGCATACTAACAATTAACAAAATACTAAATTTGAAATTCAGACTTTTGAACAATTTATAATATGATAATATAATATATAAATACTTAACAAAAATTACATAATCAAATGAAAAACCATGAAAGAGCTAGTTCTCGTTTGCCTCGCCTGGGGTATTGAATTTTGACATCCATCATTCCTATGCGTAATTGGTACTTGGAGTATTAGTTCTATAGTAGATTTTTTCGAATCTCAACCGAGTTGTGAACCTACCACTTGAATTTGGATAGTTATGTGGTATTAATTAGTCTATTAGGTTAATTAAGAAAATACTTAGAGGCACGATGATTTGAGTATTTAAGGAGATCAACCTGGATCACGAGGAAAGAATGAAAAGGGCTAGCCTAATGAGGCTTTCGTACCAAATTCACGAGATAATTGGATTCTACTAAATTGCTATATTCAATCGATTGGTAAATCATTTATTGCTTTATGTTTTCTTTTCATGCATAGTCATGACCCGTCTTGGGCTGCATCAAAATAATAATTTTCTATTTTCGCTACGAGATGTTGCCCCGAGGTCCTATTGATTAGGAAGACTTGCAATATTAGTCCCATAAGATTGAGGCTGTTGAAATTTTAGTTCCATTGTTAACAAACTTGCAAAATTAGTCTTATAGGTGCAGTTGTTTGTAATTTTGGTCAAATCTGTTAAAAATTGAATGAAATTTCATGCGTGGAGTACATGCGCCATTAAGTTTATTACTGATCATGTGTCCGGCACGTGACCAAACTAACGACATCTGTCTGTTTTTAACCGTTGTGACTAAAAATGCATAAATTTACATCCTATGAGACTAATATTACAAGTTCGTAAACATTGAAACTAGAATTGTAATTAATCAAGTTAAGTGTGACCTTTTAAGTTCACAAACAATGGGTTCATACCATTGGCCCAATTAAGTATAACATAAATAATTAATTAAGTTTTGAATTAATCACCAAGCTTAATTCAAGCACCCACATATGGTGATTCCATATCTAACAAAGTCATCACGAAAACCTAGATACTAGTGATTAAATGGAAAACCTATATAGATTAAGATCTTTGCATGGGTAGAATCATTTCATCAATTTCCCGATCTAAGTCTAAGGTTTAGGTACAATCGAACTAACTCAGAACAGTAACTATGACTGTATTGCAACCATAGTGACACAATCATCTAAGTAGAAACCGCTAATCCCCCTCAATGATACCGATACTTTGGGGAGAGGCTTTTACTGTGTTTAGCAACAACATAGGAAAAATT
The DNA here is from genome assembly GCA_019426215.1 of Buddleja alternifolia. Classification (NCBI taxonomy): domain Eukaryota; kingdom Viridiplantae; phylum Streptophyta; class Magnoliopsida; order Lamiales; family Scrophulariaceae; genus Buddleja; species Buddleja alternifolia. The sequence continues at coordinate 11,729,597 of CM033398.1, forward strand.
CCGGTATCACACCGTGGATGGATCTCATATTGGTGTCACCTATTTCTTCGTACAACCACAATGTATCCACTATTATTTAGTATCTTGATTCTCCTAGAATTTGGGAAAAATTAAGACACAGTGGGCTGGACATGTCATAATTGTGACGCCTCAGGTCATTGAAGATTAACATGGAATTCTTGCAGGGTGTTCACTCTTACACCTCAAGGTGTAGACCCTTTATGCATGCACTGATCCTCGATCATTGGAGAATGCTGTACAAACAAGCCTTGATGAAATTATGATTTTCCATTTTGTCATGTCTCTATGACTTGGGACTTATTTAAGATCACGACCTTGAAGAACGTTCCACAATTGTCACCTCCTGTGCGCGATCATTCAATAGCTATTGATGATACTTTATCAATTGCTATAAAAGTAAGAAAGACGGTAAACAAGAAAAGCTCATTTTGTTGATATATGAAACAAAATTGTTTAACAGTGTTACAGATTTGGCAACCCCACTAAACAGCTAGCCTAGCACCTAATACTAACAATTTGATCATAGTAATTTGGCACGATTTTATCTACATATAATCCTAAATTCTATTTTTGTGTTATAGGTACCAAAGGGCATTCAGGGGTAGGGGTGAAAGACGAACCAAACTACTTGATACTCGACTCGAGCTCGATCGCTAAAAGCTCGTTTAAGCTCGGTTCGTTAACCTATCAGACCAAACTTGAACAACCTTTTGTGTTTGATAAGTTTTGAAGGTCGGCTCGAGCTTGGCTCAATTAATAAAAAATAATAAAAACATGTACAAAAAAATCAAACTACTCGAGCTCGACTCGTGTTCGGCTCGATTAAAGCTCGTTTGAGCTCGGCTTGATTAATAATCAAACAAGCTCAAACATAAACTTTGAAGCTCGATTGTATTTCACATAAGCTTGAACAACATTTCGTTCGACTCGTTTACACCCCCTATTCAGGGCTAACAAGAGATGCAAATATGGGCAAAAATGAAGCATTTAGAGCGCCGCGGCGCTTAAGTCAGAGGGCCGCAACGGGAAGCCCCTTTGCAACCAGAGCTACGCAACGCTCCAGTTCAAGCGCTGCAACAATGTTTTTGGAAAATTTTGTTATTTTGGACTCTTGCATTTAAAACCTAAAAGAACTTTACGCGGGAGTCCTATAACAAATCAAAAATGACTTTTCACCCATGAATACAAGAAAAATCTTCTCTTACACATCCCAGATGAAGAACTCACCAAGAGTGCGGATTCAAGGAATGAACTCAAGATGAAGACTTAAAGGAGAGAAAAGAATCAATTTTGGGAGTTTAATTCCATTGTTTTCTTCTCTTTTTACTTTTGTTTAGAGTGATGTCTAATTTTCTAAGTTGATTTACGACTTACTTAGCGATTATATATAATTTCCTAGAAACTAAGGCTATGTGAAGGTCGAAGTATGCTTTGCCTTGTTATGATATTTTAATTTTGTGAATTATTTTTACTATCTTAGTGTAAGTTATAGTTCTCTATGCTTGTGATTATCTGACCATTGATTATATGTTCTGATGTCTGATTTTGAATCCAAGAGGAAATTTACTAAAATAGCATCTCAAGTCTCTCACATCGCAATATAGGACTGACTAGAGATAGATTTGATTCCATTGTATGCCGTTCCATTAATTTCATAGTAATCGATTAATGCATGTTTATTAATTTAATTGTCATAGAGATATACAAAATTGTTAATATGCATAGAATTATTATGTCAAGAGATTTTTTTTTTGAGGAGGGGGGGGAGGAATAAGTACATTAGGGGATATTTTACCGTAGCATAATTGATCTAAAATCTATTAAGTTAGATATCACAATAAATCTTGGATAGTTCATTAGGATCATGTGCCTTAGTTGTCATTGTCTCATTGTTAAGTAATGGAAATTTTCTTAGTCAATTCACATTTAATTATTGTTACTTTGAAATAGTTATGGTAGTTCGATTAATTTCACTTGGGATAAGCGATAACATATTACAATATCTAGATAGTTCATCCTTGTGAGAACTATATCTGAATTCACATCTACTTTACTATTCGAATTAGTATATATACTTGCTTATGTTAAAAAAACATTCGTATACTTGCTAGGATTTTCGTGTATAACTTAATGAATCCAACTTACAAATTGGTGAGTTGATACTGGATATTTTCTTTTGTCTCAATGGAGTTTGAAATGCGAAAGGGAATGAATTGAAATTGTGAATGCATAAGGCCAAAAGATGAAGGAAGTATAGTAGGACCGTAACACCTTATAACTTTCCACCACTAAGTGGTCGAGCCACCCGTGACTTCCCATATGCATCATGTGAACTCATCTTTTGTCATGACTTATAAATTTATACATAGTTACATACACATACATGTATATATATGTGTATGTCATTTTTTATTTTTTAATCTTCTCCTATCATTTATTTTCAAAATTCCATATGTATGAGTCGTTGGCATGTGATATATGATATCATAAAAATGAAATGTTACATTAAGTAGGCACATATATCTTCTTAATCTGGCTGCTTGAGTCTCTCATAATATAAATATTTAGCTGATTCTATTTCTCAATATCACATTTCCCAACCCAAACGAACAATTTATCTAATTTCTAAACAGTATTTAATAACGTTAAATCACATGTCTTAATATTCAGATTTGTAACTTTCATACTATCAAAATTCTCGACGAGGCACTGTGATAAATGATCAGTACAGAATTACACAGCTAAACTTTATATTATGAAGATTGCTCTATAAATTACCATCTAATCTTTTACAATGAACATTGAACATTAATTATATAAATCTAATAAGTTATATTTATTGCATTTACTTCTTACAAAAATTAAAAAAATGATGAATTAAGATGTGAGATATATATATATATATATATAAAGTAGGGAAGATGTATTACATAATTATTAGTTTATTAGGTTTAGTAAATTGAAAATTTCAATACATTCCGTGGCAAAACAACAAGAATTAGTAGCTGTGTGGTAGAAGCACCCAGCACAAATGAGAACAAAGGAGATAAGTGCAGTGCAGCGAGCCCATCCATATATTAAAATTTTTAAATTGAAATGGTAAAAAAGGAGAGAGAAAGAAAAAGAAAAATAAATGAAAGTGAAAGGACGAAACAGCAGATGACATAATAAGCGACACACATTAAATTGAAATGTTTGAAGGGTGTCAGAGAAAATTTTGGTCTCACTCACTCAATTCCATACATACATACATACATTAATTAATTTTCTTTTCATCAAAAAAGTTAAAAACATTCTGCTTAGATTCCTGTTACTTCATTAAACACTCACAAAGTCCAATCCCCCGGAAATAATTCAAGGAATAAGAAAAACGAAAAATCAGTCCATTTCAATTCAAGTGAACAATCAAACCAAACTGTTATCAATATTTGGTCCTCTCTCTCTCTCTCTCTCTCTCTCTCAAAAACTCTCACTCAGTTTCCAGCCATTTACATGATCTAAAAACATTCCATTGTACCTCAAAAATAAGCTTAATTATTTCTAACTAAACAGCCTCTGTCAGTTGTTGTTCTCTTTCTCTCTCCCTCTCTCTCTCTCTCTCTCTCTCTGTGAAAATGAGGTATTGTGCAGTAGCAGTAGTATTGTATATAGCTTCATTTCTGTCAATCACATTTCTGACGGGGTTGTGTTCAAGTGAACAAACACTCCAACTAAACGACGATGTTCTCGGCCTCATCGTGTTCAAATCAGGTTTCCGGGACCCTTACAAATCCCTGGATTCATGGAATGAAGATGACAACTCCCCCTGTGCATGGAAATTCATCAAATGCAACCCTGGCAACAGCCGTGTTACCCAAGTTTCACTTGATGGATTAGCCCTGTCAGGAAAGATTGGAAGGGGCCTGGAAAAGTTGCAGTCTTTGAAGATACTTTCTCTATCCAACAACAACCTCACAGGTACCATCAATCCAGAGCTATCTCTCATACCGAATCTCGAAATGCTTAATCTCAGCAAGAATTCCCTTTCAGGCAACATCCCTTCATCCGTTTCCAACATTTCTTCTCTCCAGTTTCTTGATTTGTCGCACAATTCTCTGTCTGGCCCTCTCCTTGATAACATGTTTCAAAACTGTTTTTCGCTTCGGTATCTTTCTTTAGCTGGAAACATTCTTGAAGGCCCAATTCCAACTAGTCTTCCTAGATGCTCAACCCTGAATCACCTCAACTTATCCAATAATCATCTTTCTGGGAACCCGGATTTCTCGGGGGGGATTTGGTCACTGACGAGGCTACGGACGTTGGATCTTTCGAAGAACGTGCTTTCTGGATCAATCCCAGTTGGTATTTCTGTATTGCATAACTTGAAAGAGCTGTTTCTACATGGGAATCAGTTTTCAGGATCATTACCAGCTGATATAGGGTTGTGTCCACATTTGAGTAAAATAGACTTCAGTAACAATCTCATAACTGCAACACTTCCAGAATCATTGCAGAGGCTAAATGCACTCAAGTTGTTAAGTTTATCCAACAATTTTCTTACTGGAGAATTCCCTCAATGGATTGGCCAGTTGAGCAGCCTGGAATATTTAGATTTCTCGAACAACGGCTTAATTGGATCCCTCCCTACATCAATGGGAGACTTGAAATCATTAAAATTGCTCAGTTTATCTAACAATAAGTTGAATGGTAGTATTCCAGATGGTTTGTTCGACATGGAATTGGATGAACTCGATCTTTCGAGAAACGAGCTCACAGGGTTTATTCCACATGCTTCTAGTAAACTTTTTGAGAGCCTCCAAATATTGGATCTGTCAGCGAACAATCTCAAGGGAGATATCCCAGCAGAAATGGGGCTTTTTAGCAAATTGAGATACTTGAACATGTCTTGGAACCATTTGGAATCGAGGATGCCACCAGAGCTTGGTTACTTTCAAAATTTGACTGTGTTAGATCTTCGAAACAGCGGATTGATTGGATCAATCCCAGGTGATATATGTGATTCTGGGAGCTTGGCCATCCTTCAGCTTGATGTTAATTCATTAACCGGCCCAATTCCTCAAGAAATAGGCAACTGCTCATCACTCTACTTGCTGTGAGTTTTACAACTTCTCCTCTTCATTTTCTTTATCTTTCTTTCTTTTTAGTGACATTAATTTTAATCAAATGTTTTATTGCAGGGGCTTATCTCACAATGATCTGAGTGGCCAAATACCGAAATCAATGTCATTATTAAGCAAGCTCAAGATTCTGAAGTTGGAGTTTAATCAGTTGAGTGGGGAGATACCTCAAGAAGTTGGGATGCTGGAAAATCTTCTCATTGCCAATGTATCCTACAACAGGCTCGTTGGTCGACTACCCTCTGGAGGCATTTTCCAAACCTTGGATGCAAGCGCAATCGAGGGTAATTTGGGTATCTGTTCACCCTTGCTCAAGGGACCATGTACACTTAATGTCCCAAAGCCTTTGGTTCTTGATCCATACGCCTATGGCAATCAAATGGGAAACCATAACCGACAAAACGAGCATTCGAAAAACCACACAAACTTTAGGCATCACAGATTCCTCAGTGTTTCAGCTATTGTAGCAATATCAGCTGCAGCTGTGATTGCTGTTGGAGTAATGGTGATAAGTTTGCTCAATGCTTCGGCCCGAAGGAGAATAGCCTTTATTGACAATGCATTGGAAAGCATGTGCTCGAGCTCCACGAGATCGTCAAACATGGCTGCTGGGAAACTTATCCTTTTCGACTCGAAGTCTTCCCCTGATTGGCTTAGTGCTACTCTTGATTCCATACTGAATAAAGCATCTGAAATTGGGGAAGGAGTGTTTGGAACTGTGTATAAGGCTTCATTGGGAGGACAAGGGACAATAGTGGCTATCAAAAAACTTGTAACATCCAATACTCTTCAGTATCAAGAAGAATTCGACCGTGAGGTACGAATTCTAGCGAAAGCAAGACACCCTAATTTGATCCCTCTGAGAGGATACTATTGGACTCCTCAATTACAACTTCTAGTATCAGATTATGCAGTAGAAGGAAGCTTACAAGCAAGACTACACGAACCGTCCCCTTCCTCACCACTACTTAGTTGGCCTAACAGGTTCAAGATTGTACTAGGAACAGCAAAGGGACTTGCCCATTTGCATCATTCGTTTCGCCCACCAATCATACACTACAATATTAAACCTAGCAACATACTATTGGATGAGAATCTGAACCCCAAGATATCAGACTTTGGTTTGGCGAGGCTTCTGACAAAACTCGACAGGCACGTCGTGAGCAATAGATTTCAAAGTGCACCAGGTTACGTGGCACCAGAGTTAGCCTGCCAGAGCCTAAGGGTCAATGAGAAATGCGACGTATATGGGTTTGGTGTATTGATTCTTGAATTGGTGACGGGTAGAAGGCCAGTTGAATATGGAGAGGACAATGTTGTGATACTAAGTGACCACGTGAAGGTGTTGTTGGAACAAGGAAACATGCTGGATTGCGTGGACTTGAGCATGGGGCACTACCCGGAAGATGAGGTTCTGCCTGTCCTTAAACTAGCATTGGTGTGCACTTCTCAGATACCTTCGAGCAGGCCTTCTATGGCAGAGGTGGTGCAAATACTGCAGGTTATTAAGACCCCTGTTCAACACAGAATGGAAGCTTTCTGACGACACTATATGAGATCACGCACTTATCCTTCCTTCCTTCAGAAGATAGAGAGAGAGACAGAGCTTTTCATTGTACCTTTTCTATTGTTTTGTTATTAGTACGTTTCTGTCCATGTCCTTAATCAACAAACTGTACTACCACTAGCTTTTTATTGACATGTATAAGCAACTTTTTGGATTTTCTGTGAAACCTGCCATTCAGTAGCCTCCTTCACAATTAAGTTGCATTTGCGAGGTGGCAATATGATGACAATGTATGCCACTAATCTATCCTTGTTTGAAACAATTAATAAGCTTGTTTCCATTTTCCACAACACACTTGTGGGATTATGAAGCCTTATATAACGCAGTCAAACGAGAGTCTAGGCGAATTCGTGCAGAAGCTTGAACACCGCGACATTCAATTGTGGAAGGCCGCGTCTACAGGAGCAAATTACTCACCACCGCAACAGTGGAAACACCGTAGCAGAGGGTAATGTCGTAGCATTGGCGATAAAAGACAATGTTTTGTTTAGAGTTTTTGATAAGAGTAGGAAGTTTTCGACCATGTTTAGAATTTTTTGTACTACAAGTTTTACACAGGGGCTTATATATAGTACTATGTATTTGATATGCCCTATTTGGACTTCACAGTTAATTCACATAAAGGCCCCTCGAAAACTACAAAAGGCCTAAAATGGGTCGGATCCACGACATTTGTATGGGTCGGGTCGTTTGATCAGGAGTCGGACCCAACGACCCTCGATTGATAGCTGTTAAATCGCAGCACGTGTCATTATCTGAGTGATCCATGTGCCATATCCTAATCCGTACACGGCCCCATTTATGACTAAAGTGACATTACACAATTATTCTACAAAATCACTCTAGCATTTCTTATCTAGATTTTGAATAAGTTCTCAATATACAAATCATATTATAATATTTAAAATGAATACAAACCCATGGTTCCATCTTTTTCCTATGAGGAAATGAGGTGGATAACTTCATCTTTCAATATTCTTCTGCATGGATAATCTTCCATATTTAAAATTTGACTTTTGAATGTTTATTTTTTAAGAATAAATGTCTAATTCCACATGTTACTCCACAAAAATCTCTATTGTCCTTAATTTAATAATTAATATTATTATTTATGAAAGATGTTTGATTAGTTACAACTTCACTAAATATATATTCAAACTTTGCATCCTTTTCTTGCGATTTCAAAACTTGAGTTTTCTTTTCAAATTTTCATTTCTTTCCATTTTAAATTAAATTTATTTTTCTTTCTTTAGATAATAGGAATTTGATTTCCCCATAATTTATTTTCGTTTTCTCTTCCTGTTGTCCATGTTGATTCCAATTAAGTTTCCCTTTTCTTTTATGACTGATGATATATCTTGAAGTTTTATTTAATTTTGTCTAATTTCTTACTTTTTGATATGATTTGTGGTGAATTTTGTTCATCGCATTATGCAGCCCCTTTAGTTCTATTCTTTTTTCTTTGTTTAGTCCGTTTACACTTTATTGTCTTAATTGTAATTCAACATATTCATTTCTTTTATTCTTTGTTGTATGTATGCTCGATAGAACTTTATATGTACATGTAAATTGTCAAAATAAGGTATTTATCAGTTAAAATGAATTAACTCTCATGGTTCCATCTCTTTCCTATTTGTAATATGAGGTGGACACCTTATTCTTTCACTATTATGACACATAAATTACATTCCATTTTTATATTCAATGTTTTCATATAATTACTTTCTATTAATTAAAAATGTTTCTATTCTATAAATAAATCTGTAACTCTTATATATCTACATAAAATATGCATCACGGATTTTCATCCTTGATGATGGTAAAATTCACCAGTCATATAATACCATATGATTTACCACGTGGGAGGAAATCCGGTCCAACTCACGACAAACTAGGTTGGAGGTTGAATAATTTATAGACTGCACTAGCTGTTATGCGAGTTGCCTACGTACCCGAAGTGATGGGATCAAGTCAATTCGTAGTTCTATGGTGAAGTTACTCTTAGAAGTTGTTAGTGGATTTTTTCTGAGAGAGTAGATAATGAATGTCATCAGCTCCTTTGGGGGTATATATAGGACTGATGGTGAGCTATGGGCCGGGGCTTGACCATTGGCCCAATTGCCTATTTATTAAACCTAATACTTGGCTATCTTATATTAAAATAGCCTTCTTTCTTCTATGACCTCTCAAGCATAGCGGACCATATTCATAATGGCCCGCCATCCCTTTGGGGCTCAATTATTATACTAAACATGGACTTGGTCCACGGGTAGTGCCCCGGCCCGAGCCGGGGGTAGATTAATTACCGTAGTGCCCCTAGACATTTTTGTTGCACATCATAATGTCCCCCATTCCCGAGTGTGCCTAAGGGGATATCCGGGAGTAGAAGTTAATTTACCTGGGTCGTGCCAGTCGATTCCAATTTGTACTGAGTTAGGGGTCTTAAAAGCTTCCCAATTACCTTTTTGGCTAAGTATAGGAGGGTTGGTGATTTTCATTCTCACACCCTTTCATATCCTCCTCCTTTCAAAAATCTCATGAGAACTTTCTCTCTAGGAGCCTTCGTCCTTAGCCAACTATGGGTAGAAGCTAAGATGACCAAGGTAAATTTAAATCCTTTGCATTTGCTCCTTGTTTCATAGTGTCATGCTAGTAGTGTGGAGAATTGCTTGTTTTTTCACCAACACTTAATTGATTCAACTTATGACCGCCCCCCCCCTACAGAGTGCTTTTTTAGAGGTCATTGCCTTTTTACTAAGTGGGGGGCGTCGGAGGGTGCCTCCTAGGCCTTGTGCGTGAAAGTGTTATGTGCCCAGCGAGCCATCTATTGGCTTGAACATTAACACCGTGTCAGTCTTATCATTAAGATTATATCAAAACCTGTTAAGGAATACTTCTTTATTGTTATAACTAGTACAGATAAAGATCCCATGGATTACATATGGATAGGGGAGCGGTCGGGATACATATGGAATGCTCTCAAAGACCGTAATCCTAAATATGTTCAAAGTCATAGAGGCTGTGAGATGTGGAATATCACTGGCCTCCTCAAGACTTGTTCATGTGTGTAACTCTCCCAAGAAGTTGACGCGTTCCATTGTCGATAGCTGGTATGGCCAATGCATGCATGAAGATCCATACTTTGGTATGGGATTGAACGACCCCGCAAGGATTCCTCGTTAGTGCTGTCGAACTTGGGGTCCTTCGATTTTCGTAGTGTGAGATAATCCTTAGACCTGAGATATCATTGGAAAGGGTACTACCCACTCTTCTTTGATATGCACGTGCACTCCAAGAGAGTCATACGGCGTGTATGTTGGGTATAGTCTAGTAGTTACAATGGAACAATTGACAGTTGGAGGTGATTCATCCAAGGTCACAAGTACCTGGTATTTCCTATGATGTTGAGTGAAACTGAATGATCGAAAAGTCTCTGGCCAGAGCATTGTCTTATAAGAAGGATTGGTGATCCCTACTTAGAAGACCAGATCATTAGTTGAACCAACATCATCATAGTTTCTAAGGCTATTAGGGTTTCGATCGTCGCCAAACCCTAGGTCTTAAATGGGAAAAAGATGAAAAGATTCGACTCACACAAAGATCGAAATCTGGAGAGGTTTGCATTTTCATTGTTAACATCTAGGAAGTCGTGGCGACGTTGCTAGACATCGGACCACGACCAATAGGTGCCTTGGTTTAATTGGTGAAATTAATCCAAGGCCTAATTCATTATTATGAATAATTAATCTAGCCTTTGGAAGGACTTATTGTTAGCTTGTTAATGAGTCTAAGGGGTCACACACAATACTTAGCGTAGTACCTATTGCCTAATTAATTCTTTGTGGATTAATGGAGAGATTAATTAATTGGAATTAATAAATCGGGAAAAGGAATAAATTAATTAAGTGGTCTTAATTAATAAAAGTCTTATAGTTTAATATTGGATTATTGAATTGGGAAATACTAGTTAATTTAATTAGTGGTCTAATTAATTAATATATGAAAGAGGAAATAAATATATATATATATATATATACACATATATATATATATATATAATTTATACACATGGGGCGTGTACATATATATGTGTATAGATTTGGTGGAGGATTTTATCTTGTTCACCAAGTATATGTATATTGTTAGGTTTCATATTTTACATATTTTTATTATGATTTACCTCACATTTATCTTTATTTTATGCCTTGTTGTTAGTCTTTTTCTTTATTTTTAGCCTAATTTACGTATTTTGATTTCTAAGTCGTTTCAATGCTTTTGTGGGCATAAAAACGATGATTTTGATGAGTTGAAGGAGTATTATTATGAGAATAATGAAGGCTATCCAAGAGGATGTGAAGAAATGCATTAGAAAGGCCAAACGAGAATGTTTCGTTGAAGAAAAATGAAGAGATAAAATTCTGCACAGGCAGATTGCACTATCTGCACAACTGTGCAGCTGCAGATTTTTATATTTTTGTGGGCCGATTTTATGACTTGGATGGGCATAATTTATGTATCTAAAACTCCTTTTTAGTAAAATAAAGTGGCAAAAACGTTTTATAGGCTAGAGTGAGGTGGGAGAATAATTCATTCTTGCAAAAAAAGTAGATCTTGGAGAATAGATCTTGAAGAAGAGAAAAGTAGATCTTGGAGAGGAGTTCTTGGAGAAAAGCTTCATCTTCCCAAGTTGTATTCTTCCAATCCTCCATTGTTGAACATGAGTAACTTTATGTTTATGCAATTTATTTCTTGTTTTTCTTTAATTATGCATAGCTAAATTATTTTCTAGGGTTTAAGATGTAGTCTTGTGTATTGATTTGGATTATTGATAATTTATGGATGTGATTTCTTGTTTAGTTTATCTATTAATGAGTGTTTAATGCTTGTAATTGCTTGATCACCAATTGCATGATTTAAGATGAATTAAGAAGTACCGGGAGGTGAATTAGTTTATCGGTTCAGATTTAATAGACATGTGTAAATTGCTTAATAGGGATATTGGTAATTTTGCATGAGACTAGTTAAACAATATTCATAGAACTTAATGGATTCATCTAAATTAGTTTTTGATCATGGGAGTGACGTTAATTAATTTTGGTGGGTACTCATGAAGATCTCGGGAGAGTATTCATGTATTTAAGGAAATTGGGTCTTTAATTTAAACAAGAATGATAATCCATTGAAAGTCAATAATCCATAGAAATACCTTGATGAAATCTTAATCCCTAGGCCTTTTGTTAATTGATTGTTCGTTTTAATTATATTTGTGTTAATTATTTATAATTAATTCTGTTTTTATAAATTTATGCTTTTAATTAGTTAAAATCTCAAATCTTTGATAATCGATAGTCTAAATAATAAGATAAACTTTGTTTGGTACTTGATAACCTTCGCTGTGGAGACGATCTTACTTTCACTATATTATTTGTTCGATTCCGTGTTGTTACGGATGGTTAACAAATTGGCGCCGCTGCCGGGGAAGGCAACAAATAGTCAATATCAATAAAAAGTTAATTCTTATTAGTTTAGACATTTTTCTTTCTTTATTTCCTTTTGTTTTGGATTTTTATTTGTTTGAACTTTGATACTTGAGATTATTGTTTCAGAATGACAGATGACTTACAGAGGATTGAACCTGCTGCGCAGAGAACTCTCCGGGATTATGCTACACCAACATATCAGAATTTAACCTCCAGCATAGCGGTACCAACTGTTCAGGCCAATACCTTTGAGTTGAAGCCGGCTATTATTCAAATGCTACAGCACACTGCATTTGAGGGAGATATTGAGAGGGAGGATCCTCATTTCCATCTGGGGAATTTCTTGGAAATCTGTAGTACTTTCAAGATGAATGGCGTTACTGAAGATGCCATAAGATTGCGACTCTTCCCATTCTCCCTATCTAAAAGAGCTAAGCAGTGGCTGAAAAACCAGCCGGCAAATAAGTTCACCACTTGGGCTGATTTGTCGACTGCGTTTCTGACTAAGTATTTTCCCCCAGCCAAGACTGCTCAGTTAAGGAATGCAATCACAGGATTCATGCAAACTGATAGTGAAACCCTCTATCAAGCATGGGAAAGGTATAAAGAATTACTCCGAAAGTGCCCACATCACGGTATTCCTAGTTGGATGCTTGTGCAGACCTTCTACAATGGTCTGTCACATAGTATCCGGATGAATATCGATGAAGCTGCAGGAGGGAGTTTTATGGCAAAGAATCCGGATGATGCATTGGCTCTTATGGACGAAATGGCATCCAACAGTTATCAGTGGGCAAGTGATAGTCGGGCTGCAAAGAAAACACCGGGCATACACAATGTAGATAACATTACATTGCTTAATGCTAACATTGAAGCACTTGTCAAGCACATGGAGGGACTCAAGGGAAATGTTAGTGCAGTATCTCAGCCTACTTTAGCTTGTGATGTTTGTGGGGCACCTCATATGGCAACTGATTGCCCACTCATTGAGCAAGCTAACTATTTATCCTATCAGAATAAGCGGCAAGGAAATCCATTTTCGAACACCTACAATTCGGGTTGGCGAAATCACCCTAACTTTTCTTGGGGAGGTCAAGGGAACCAAGGAGCTCAAGCAAATCCTCCTAGACAACAGTTTCCTCCAGGTTTCCAACAACAAGGTCCTCAGAATTTTCAACAAGCAAATCAGCAAGGACCACCACCTCGAGAACCACAAGCTTGGGAATTAGCCATTGAAAAGCTCGCTAATGGAACAGCAAAACGGTTTGAGAATCTGGAAGCAAAAGTTGATCTGGTAGTGGGAGCAACGAAGAATCTGGAATTACAAGTTGGACAATTGGCAAGTTCTATGAATTCGAGGTCAAAGGGTACACTGCCTAGCCAAATAGAGGAGAATCCGAGAGGACAATGTAATGCAGTGACTCTGATAAACGAAAATATAATTGAAGAATTTGAGCCACATGCTGTACACAGAGATGAATTTGTGACGAAAGATAATTCAATCTTTGAATCTTCAGACAAGGTTGAACCAAAAAAGGTTATCCCGAAGCCATATGTGAAACCATATGTTCCTCCAATTCCATTTCCCCAAAGGTTACAACACAAGAGGTTGGACAAGCAGCAAGAGAAATTTCTTCAAACACTTAGACTGTTGAACCACAACATTCCGTATACAGATGCTCGGGCTCAGATGCCTGTTTGTGAGAAGTTTCTCAAAGAGCTGTTGAGCAATAGAAAGAAATTAGAAGACGTGGAAACAATCTCCTTGAATGAAGAATGCAGTGCCATAATCCAACGAAACATTCCTCCAAAGCTAAAGGATCCAGGGAGTTTTTCACTTCCTTGCACTATTGAAAAATTCCACATCGATAAAGCACTTTGTGATTTAGGAGCTAGTGTTAGTCTAATGCCTTATTCAATTTGCAGGAAATTAGGCTTTCAAAAGCTTAAAAACACAAAGATGTCACTTCAATTGGCGGATGGGAGCATAAAACGCCCTATGGGAATATTAGAAGACGTTTTCGTGAAAGTGGACAAGTTCTACATCCCATGTGACTTCGTGGTGCTTGAGATGGATGAAAATTCGAAAACACCAATCATCCTTGGAAGACCGTTTCTCGCAATTGCGGGAACCATCATCAACGTGCGTGCTGGCAAGCTAGCGTTGAACATTGGAGAGGAGAAGGTGGAGTTCGACTTAAAGAAGGTGATGAAATCTCCGCCTTTTGAAGAAAAATGTTATTCAGTGGATGTGATTGAAGAGGCCATCAAAGAAGAAATTGCTCAACGTAAAAGAGATCCATTAGAGTCGTATCGCGAAATATCTTCTAGACCTAAGGTAAAACTTAAATCTTTTCCACCATATCTCAGGTACGTTCTTCTTGGAAACAATACGTTTCTATCTGTTATTGTAAATGCTATAATTGGTACACTTGAAATGGACCGATGGTTAACTGATTTACAATGGAAGAAAGACGGAATAGGTTGGAATATATCTGATATGAAAATGATTAATCGTGCTTTGTATTTTTCAGGTGATGATATTCCTCGAGGGAAAGCAATTTCCCTCGCCAAAACTCAACAATAATTTTGTCTAAGTCGAGCTAATGACTTTAAACAAGCGCTACTTGGGAGGCAACCCAAGAGTTTTCGTTATTTTTGTCATTGTCGTTTTCTTCTTTCTGTTTATTTTGTTTTCAGTATTTTATGTTTGGAATTTTTATTTTATTTTTATTTTTCGGTGCTCAAATGCTTTACTAATGCAAGCTATTCTTGTTGCAGGTTAAAAATAAAAAAAAATGAAAAACGAGGTGCATGGGGCATTATACATTGTAAATCAGGTGCACAATTGTGCTAATTTTAGCACCACTGTGCAAAATTTTCGCACTTATAAGATTTTTAGGTACACAATTGTGCAATTTTTCAGCACAGTTGTGCAAAATTTTCGCACAAGATCCACACTCGCCATGCACAACTGTGCAATTTTTGTGCACAATTGTGCAGAATTTTCGCACTTTTGCATTGTACAAATTTCGAAAAAAATAAAAAATAAAATAAAAAAAAATCAAATTTTAACTTTTGGGTCAAAATCCCCCAAATTCAGTCAAACCCCTCACAACTACAAAAGAAATTTCAGCCAAACTATCGATCTCTCACCAGCCACCAATCACCATCTTCATCTCTCTCGGTCATCTCCCATTCTCCAGCCAACCTCCATCGCCGCTCACAGCCGCCTCCCTCCCGTCGAGTTCAGCAGCCATCATTACCATCCAGAAGCAGCGCATACCACTCTGCCACCGCCTGCTCTCCGCCGTTCAACCACCTTCCACCGGACTTGCAACCACCGCCGTCGAGCTTCTCCGCCGAAACCAGCGCGACTAAAAAACAACCGCCGTCGATTGTAAAGAACTCAATCCGTCACCGGGTCGTATACATCACCAGCGCCGTCTCTCTCTCTCGCTATGCCGCCGCCGCCGTTCGCCGTTCAGCCGCTGTTTGCCGTTCAAACACCACCGCCTTCGGCCAGAGCCACGCCGCCACCGTCGCGTTCCAATGACGTCGCCATCTCCGGGCGACATCTCTTCACAGCGCCGTCTCGGATCCAAAACCCAAATCCTCCGTCTGCGGCCACCACGATGTAGCCGCATCTCGTCCACACCCGCGCCACCGAGCGCGCCGGTCGATACCCGTTCAGATCTACTCCGCCGCCGTCTTCTCCCATTCACAGATCCACGCCGCCTTTGACCACCACCGTCTACTTCATACAACACCACTTCTCCACCGTCGTCTCCGCACCTTCGCCTCAAACGCCGACGCCCATCTCTTCAACCGCCGCTCGCCGTCGTCTTAGTCACCGCCGCCGTCCACCTCACAAGTCGTCGCCTCCATCGCCACCTCCACTCAACTCCGCCGATCGCCATACCTGCACCACCACACAGCCGTCACAAATCTGCCGCTTCTAGTTCCGATGCGCGCGACCGAGCGCCGCCTTTCGCTTTACTCCCGCCGCTCGCCGCGTCTCCACCGCCGACAACAGCGCGATTGCGCGCGATTCATAGTCTTCGCCGTTCAACTCACCGCGCCGCCGCACAGCCTTAATTTTCTGCTGCACTTCTGAATCTGCATCCTTACCGTCAGAATCTCTCCGCCTTTTCCGACTACTGTTATCGCAGCCGCACAACTCAACCAATTCACCGCCACTCCACCGTCTTCCTTCGTTGACCTCAGCCGTCTCAAAGCCGTCGGTTTCTCCCCTCACCAGCGCCGTCTGGTTCGGCAAAATTATTTGGGCAAAATTATTTGGTTATCACAAGCCATCGGTGGTCTCTTTGTCAATATGTCGAAGCGAGCTAGAAAAGAAACGGGGTCTTCCACTGACTACGCACTACACCCGATCACTAAGGCCACTACTAGCTCCCGGGCCATCACTCACATTCATAGGGGAGTATTTCTTTCACTATTCTTTTAATTACATTTTGCTTCCGTTCTTGATTATTGGTTTCACTTGATTACATTGAGCACAATGTGATATTTTAAGTGTGGGGTGATTGATTGCATGTTGTGAGGTTGTGATTGCGTATATTGAATTGCTCAAGTGTGGGGTGTTTGTGGTTAAATTGGTGAAAGGATCGGACATATTACATGGTTTTTTGTTGAGTATTGTGTCTATTGAATTGCTCAAGTGTGGGGTAATGAGATTAATTGGTGAAAGGATTGGGCATACGGCATTTTCTGTTGAGTTGTTGCTGAAATTTAGTTAACTTGTTCACAATATTTGTGTTCCCATATTTGAGCTCTTGACTATATAAACATATGAATCTGATTTCTATACATGGATACTCTTTTTATTGAGTTTGATCGCTGAGCCTGAAATTTGTAAAATTTCTATGCATCTTTACACACTACACACGAGTTCTAGTAAAGGGAATTGATCGGGGAGATAAAAGCAATTACATATTTTTTTGATACATGGTGATATTGGAGGAAAGTCGAGAAAATAGAAAAAAGAAAAAAAAAATCGATGAAGAAAATAAGGAAAGAAAGTTGATTCAATGGTTAATGAAAGCTAAAATCACCTAGTTTCGTTTCTAGCCTTTGTCACTTGAGTGATTAAGTCCATTGGGGTGCCTTGACACCTAGTGCCTTAAAACCGACTGGTTTGAGAGTCATTGGCCCAAAACTCGTTACAAGGGTGACATAGAAAGCTTGATTAGCGAGACATTGCACGGGTTGATAAATTTTGAATGAAGGAAAGTGAACGAGGACGAGTAAAGGTTAAGTGTGGGGTGTTTGTTAGGTTTCATATTTTACATATTTTCACTATGATTTACCTCACATTTATCTTTATTTTATGCCTTGTTGTTAGTCTTTTTCTTTATTTTTAGCCTAATTTACGTATTTTGATTTCTAAGTCGTTTCAATGCTTTTGTAGGCATAAAAGCGATGATTTTGATGAGTTGAAGGAGTATTATTACGAGAATAATGAAGGCTATCCAAGAGGATGTGAAGAAATGCATTAGAAAGGCCAAACGAGAATGTTTCGTTGAAGAAAAATGAAGAGATAAAATTCTGCACAGGCAGATTGCACAGTTGTGCAGATATTCTGCACAGCTGTGCAGCTGCAGATTTTTATATTTTTGTGGGCCGATTTTATGACTTGGATGGGCATAATTTATGTATCCAAGACTCCTTTTTAGTAAAATAAAGTGGCAAAAACGTTTTATAGGCTAGAGTGAGGTGGGAGAATAATTCATTCTTGCAAAAAAAGTAGATCTTGGAGAATAGATCTTGAAGAAGAGAAAAGTAGATCTTGGACAGGAGTTCTTGGAGAAAAGCTTTATCTTCTCAAGTTGTATTCTTCCAATCCTCCATTGTTGAACATGAGTAACTTTATGTTCATGCAATTTATTTCTTGTTTTTCTTTAATTATGTATAGCTAAATTATTTTCTAGGGTTTAAGATGTAGTCTTGTGTATTGATTTGGATTATTGATGATTTATGGATGTGATTTCTTGTTTGGTTTATCTATTAATGAGTGTTTAATGCTTGTAATTGCTTGATCACCAATTGCATGATTTAAGATGAATTAAGAAGTACCGGGAGGTGAATTAGTTTATCGGTTCAGATTTAATAGACATGTGTAAATTGCTTAATAGGGATATTGGTAATTTTGCATGAGACTAGTTAAACAATATTCATAGAACTTAATGGATTCATCTAAATTAGTTTTTGATCATGGGAGTGACGTTAATTAATTTTGGTGGGTACTCATGAAGATCTCGGGAGAGTATTCATGTATTTAAGGAAATTGGGTCTTTAATTTAAACAAGAATGATAATCCATTGAAAGTCAATAATCCATAGAAATACCTTGATGAAATCTTAATCCCTAGGCCTTTCGTTAATTGATTGTTCGTTTTAATTATATTTGTGTTAATTATTTATAATTAATTCTGTTTTTATAAATTTATGCTTTTAATTAGTTAAAATCTCAAATCTTTGATAATCGATAGTCTAAATAATAAGATAAACTTTGTTTGGTACTTGATAACCTTCGCTGTGGAGACGATCTTACTTTCACTATATTATTTGTTCGATTCCGTGTTGTTACGGATGGTTAACATATATATGTCTATATATATATATATATCCTATAATATATTTGGTAGGATCTATTTTAATTAATTAGGTAACTAATTGATATGGAAAGATCTTATAAATATATGTTAGGATAAATATTGAAGATATAGAAATATCTTATTTGATAAGATATGATATATTTGATATGTATCAAATATATGGAAATATCTTTTTAGTTGGAACGATATCTAATTAATTAGAGAAGAGAGTTTGAGAAAGAATGGTAACTAAATAAAATAATATAGATACATATATCACAAGTGTGAACACACACATTAAGGCGTGTGTGTGTTGGGTGTGTAGCCCTATATATGTATGTATGCGTTGTTTTATTTTTTAATCAATGAATCAATCACTCAAGTAATTTTAAGTTTCTCTCAAGAGTTTTTTATAAAAATAAAAACAAGGTTTTTAAGTATTAATTCTTTCTCTCCAACTCTTCCACCTCTTTCACAATATTCTTCCAACTCATGTGTTGAATACGAAGAACACCAAAATATATTCTTACCCATTTCATGAGCCAAGATTCAATATTGTCCTTGCTAGAACTGGTGAAGATAATCAAGGGTACGAGCTAAGATGTGGATAAACTTAGAGGCGCAACACTTGGGGCGCTAGGGCAAACCCAATCTGGAGAGGTGTAGCAGGGAGTTGCTTAAAAAGACGTTGCTGGTTTTTTGGTTTACAAGAGGTAAACACGAGTAAACTAACCTCTAGAATAGTTTTGAATCTGATGGTACCATGTCAACCTAGACCAAATTTCGGGGATGCCACTTTAATTTTTTAATTTAATATGTCTTCCGCTGAGCTCGGCGTCCTCGGGGGTTGTACCAATCCCAATAGTGGTATCAGAGCCAAAGTTTTGACATGACTCAGATTTTTTGTATGTGTTTATGTTTATGTGCTTTAAATTTTGTTTTATCGCATGTAAAATGGATTGGATTTTCTGATTTTATTTTTAGACCAATTAAAATAGTTTAAGTCTGAAAATTGATTTGGATCTGAAAAATGTATTTTTTGAAATATGAATATTGCGTTTTATAAATTTGGATATGGCTACATTTTTGATTCATGAATGTTCATGCGTATTTTGGGTTCGATAGTGGAAGAAAAATATTGTACCCGCGACAAAACTCATGTGACGTCGAGGATCTGTCGGACCCACCGCTGTCAAAGGACAACGGCAACTCGCGTGAAAAGGCGAACAGCCGCAACTGTTCACATAAGTCCGTCGCAGACGGCACTGTCGGATATAGTGCCATCATGTGCGATGGCGGGCGTACAGGGGCAGCGCGGCTGCTGACCCGGAGAATAAAAAATGGGCCACCGTCGAAGGTTTTGATCCTAGGGTTTTTCCAAATTTTATTAAATTGCAATTTGGCCCTTTGGGGTTATTTTGTAATTTATGTTCTGGGTTTAAAATGCAATTGAATATATTTTTGGGTTCGAACCTAAAAATGGACTTTTAAAAAATATGGCCTTTTATTTATATTTTGATAGGACGAAATAAAATTAGAATTTTATTGACTTTCGAGATTAAAATAAATTGAGTTTTTGAAAATGGGTTTTTATTTAAATTTTGAAGGAACGAAATAAAATTGGTATTTTATTGACTTTCGAAATTAAAATAAAAATGGATTTTCAAAAATATGATTCTTTTATTTATATTTTGAAAGGAAGAAATAAAATTGATATTTTATTGACTTTCAAAATTAGAATAAAATTGAATTCTTAAATTGGCCTCTCTCTGAAGAAATGGATTTCTTCATGTTTTTCCAAAATATGGATTTTCATTTAAATTTTGAAAGGACGAAATAAAATTAGTATTTTATTGAGTTTCGATATTAAAATGAAATTGAGTTTTCTAAAATTTGGGGCCTTTTTGATTAAACAAAGAAGTGGACTTCTTCATGGACTTTCAAAGAATATAACTTTTATTTGAATTCCAAGTATGAGATAAAATTGGTATTTTATGGACTTTGGAAATTGAATAAAATAAATAATTTGAAATTGGGCTTTTTCAGATTAAATGGAAAAGTGAACTTTTTAATTGATTTTTCAAAACGTGTATTTATTATTTAGTTCTTGGAAAATTAATATGAAATTAATTGATTCCTAGGATAGAATAATAGTAGGTTTTGGAAATTGAATTAATTTTCAGATAATTGGAGAATTATGATTCTTCATGGGATTTTTTGAAATTTGTTTTTAGAAAATAATTAATTAGTCCACTAATTTAATTATATTATCTTTAATTAAAGTTAGTAAATTTATGTTTATGAAAGCATGAAGCGAGCATGTATTATGTGATTATGTGGTGATCCGGGTCGAGCCATAAACCAGTCGTTTTAATTTGAGGCCTGCGTGCCATGTCTTCATTTTATGTACATGAGAGGGTGAGATTTTCTTTTGTACTGTATTGTTATAATTTGAAGACGAAAATGAAAACATCTTGAAGACGGTGATGGAGACATTCAAGCTCAAGGAGCTATGAAGAGCTTAGTGTAGGGTCCGTGTCCTTAGATTAGACTGGTCGACACCTTGATGGCTCGGGGTGTTTTTTTTTTTTGGATTGGTTTGACTAGGATCACATTTACCGCTTTTATGTATAGCATGCTTGTTGTTATTTATCGTTTGTATCTTGTATATGGTATGCTTTGTTGCATGATCACCTAAGAAAGATAAATAACTGAAAATGGTGAGACCTTGTATGTGAAAAACGCCAAATCCATATTAAGTCCATAAATGGATAAATCGGGGGCCCGGAAGCCCCTTGATTAGGTCCAGTGTCTTCCATCATTAGATGTGAGAGGGAATAGCGCCACTTGTCATCATTGACCATGAGTCGTGGAATGGTGGCAAGTTAAGTGTAGTAATCTCACAATTAGGCCTTCTACTATGACAGACGGTCATACTAGAAGTGCACACAGATCTCAGTCTACCTAAGGAGTTGACCATGAGTCGTGGGACCAACTGGGCACTGTTATTGCATGAGAATTTGATAGGTCGAACTTAAACGCAGATTAGTGTAAGGCTGCATCGTGTTCTCGGGACGTACATGAAATGTGAGGCAAACATCTCGAGAACCACCTGGATGTGGATCGGGCCGTCGTGCCTGTTCAATGTTACCACCCATTGACCATGAGTCGTGGAATGAGGTCAGGACATTTGATGCTTGAGCCCACTGGAAATGGTTGCATTTCCAGTCTTTCTGTCAGTGGGGTGATGGAAATCGAAAAAACAGTGGGAGCACACGTGAAGTTAAAATTCCCATAATTTCATGTGGATGTAATCTATGATTGAATGCTAATGTTTTTCTGTTTTCGTAAAGTAACAGCAAAATGGCTAAAACTCCACTGTCGGTAATCCTTGAAACTAATAAGCTAAATCGCCCAAACTTCCCTGACTGGTATCGCAACCTTAAGATTGTGCTGCAATCTGAAAGTCTTGACTATGTCTAAACTCAGCCTATTGAGCCGGCACCTGAGGCAAGTGCTCCAAGGGCTACTTGTGATGCGCATGAGAAATGGCGCAAAGATGATAGCTATGTGCGTTCTGGCCTCCATGACTAATGAGTTGTAGAGGCAGTCTGAGACTGTGGAACACGCATCAGAAATTATTGCTGCACTAGAAGAGCTATACGGCGTTAAGACACACCGTGAGAGGTTTGCTGTCTCTCATGAGTCATTCAGGGATCGTATGACTGAAGGAACATCGGTGACCGACCATGTCTTGAGAATGATTGCCTTGGTGAACAAACTCAATGACATGGAGGTTTCGATAAATCCTGACTTGGCTATTGATTTAGTATTTCAGTCGCTTTCTCCTGCCTACGATCAGTTTGTAGTGAATTTCAACATGAACGAATTGGTTGCCACTCTTCCTGAGTTGTTGGACATGTTGCGCACTGCTGAGGCAACGGTTAAGAAGGCTAAGCCTGTGTTGCTTGCTGACACTTCTTCATCTCCCGCTTTTGGTAACAAGAAAAGCAAGAAGCGAAGGAAGAAGAAGAAGGGCAACGAGCTGCAAGCAAAGGACGGTATCAAGAAGGTCAAAGGGAAAATAGGGAATTATTTTAACTGCAAGAATAAGGGACACTGGAAAGGTCAATGCCCTGAGCCTCCTCGTGAGCGCACTAAAGGTACATTTGTTGTAAAGTTAACTCATTAGTTAACTGTGCTTCTTAAGTGTTATGACACTGTTAAAAGTACTCACTTATGCAATGGATTGCAGATGGTGGGAAGAAGCAGAAAAGAAAGAAATAAGGTCATGGTCCTGAAGATGCCAAGGAGGAGAAAAACGCGGCTGAGGCTGAAGGACAAGAAATTATTTATTTTTCGTTTTTAAATTATGAGACAATGTTTTGAAAAATATTTTTTATCATGTTTTTTGAATTATTGTTATGAACCATGTTTTGCTCCACCTTGGTTTATGGGTGGAGATTCAAGTTTTAACTAAAATGCGTTTTACTATTTATGGTTCTACAATTAATTCTTATACATGCTATCTTCACAACATTTGACTCATATAGAACAACAAATTTATACATTGATCTAGCTGCCAAGGTAATAACCTAGGCAAGCAAACTAATCTATTAGACATAGAATAATTAGTGTAACCTTAAAATGGTCGCATTAGATGTGACATGGAAACCACACACATCAAGGATGTAAAAAGGTATTGCTTGTGTCAAGCAAACAATGGGAGCGATTGGGGATAATAAATCCTCTTGTCTTGAGTTTACGAGTATCTTCGTGTTCATTACACTTGGAATGAAAGGGACCGTTTCATAATATCCTACCTTCAAGGTGAAGGAGTTCCTTTATGAAATAATGAGGATAGTAATGAAAACTAAGGACTCAATAAACATAAACACCACTGGCAGTTGAAATGAATAAAGTAGTAAAATTATAAACCTATGAACACAAGTTCCATATCCTTCGAGCTGAAAAATGCTGACGGAGGATATGATGAAAGTCAAGAAATCTTGACAAGGAGTGGAGGCCGGCCTAACAACATAAGTGCTTCAAAGATCAATCTACTAATTGAATCTTTTCTGAACATAAGTTCTAAAGGTTAACAGGTATACTACTAGCTTCTTGGTATCATATGTTGGCAACGTTACATGAGTAACGTACATGTGATCATCATCTCAATTTTCCAAAATGGACTTGGAAAAGGAATGGCACCCCAATTGCACAAAGATAGCAATATGTGCGGGCCATTGGATTGCCATAATCCTTTTCAGTGCGAACCCATAGATAATATGTTGACTATGCTCAACATGGAAGAATTAAAAGGTAATTCTTCCTGTAAAACGCAACCGAAAGGTAGATGCAATTCTATGAGTTTAAATTGGTGCTGACTAATACATCTTATGTATAAAGTTGAACTCCTATTTGATCCAATAGATTGGATTGGTGTTGTTTATTGGATAACAACATGGGAAAATTGGAACTAGAAGCTCTAGTCTTACGACATGAACTTAAGTGATGATTGATGATTTGTTTTAAAGCCAAATGGGGAAATAAAGGCTGAGGACGTCTTTTGAGAAGAGACAGATGCTGACTCTACCATTCAAGTCACGCATAAGAATGCGGTGATAAAAGGTAATTAGATAGTGAACCTATGAGGTTCAGCCAATCGAATATTAAGTACATAAGTACTATAATTATTGATAAGGGTGTATGCTCTTTAAAAGGAGCAAAGGTCTCACCAACTATCTAGACATACCTAGTGGCAAAGTGAATAATCTAAGAGATTATTTGATCAGAGTCGACGTTCGAGTGGAACAAGTCAACTCGACGAAAACGTGGCAAAACCCTTTCACCAAACCCTTGAGTAGTAGATGTGATCAAATAGATCATCTGGACGATGGACCTGTGAGGGAACAGTAGGCTCTTGGGCAAGTGGGAGATTGAAAGTGTTATGTGCCCAGCGAGCCATCTGTTGATGTTAGGAAATTTCTTGTTAGATGTTTTGATGATGACAATTAGGATTCTATGTTAGACCCCAAAATATGTAAGTTTGATTTTATTAGAAATCATGTATAAGCTTTGAGCGTTAGATTTGTAATAGGATTTATTTATTAAATTTAGTCTGTTAGCCTAAGAAGTCTTAGACTGAGCGTCTGAGAATTTCTGAGTGAGCTTATCAGTAGTTAAGTTTGAAGACTCAAGCGTCAGAAGTTTGAATGATGAATGAAAAATCCAAGCGTCCAACTATTGAATAGGACCAGGATCATTCAGTGATTGAATGAACGTCTATCAATGACAAACATTCACCTGAATTTATTCCTAAGTCCAGAAGGAGTTTTAATGCAAATATTCTCAGATCATTAATTGCCAACGGGCATTTAATTTAAATGCATTAAATGCTGATAAGAGTATTAAAGGTGAGAAGCCACTCTATTGGACTATCAACTATTCAGAGATTGCAACACCAACTTTTGTGCGGCAGATTTTCAGGAAAAAGGACAAAAGTTGTTCACTCGCGAAAGTGAGAGACACGCGCCTATGCATGTGTCAAACGGACATTTTTTCCAAGAATGTCTATAAATAGGACTTCAACAAAAAGCCAAAAATAATCATCGAATTACAAGCCAAATTGCTGTTGCATTGAAGTCTCAAGTACTCGAACTCTTAGAAAAGCTAGAATATTCAAGCAAACATTCTCTTTACTTTTCTTCAATTTCTGAGACAGTCAACCAATATCTCAAACATTCTTTCCAAAGAAACCTACATTACTATTGAGATATTCCAAGTTGTTTGAACTTTTTCAAAATCAAACAAATCATTAGAAAAACCTATCCAAGCCTCGCGATCTACGTGAAGTCGAAATTGGATACTTGCAATATTTCTGGGTAAAAGAAGCAAGGGGATAGAAGTGTCTTGGAGTAGAAATCTGTGTGACCTAGGAGCTCAAGTCATCAATATCCATCTCTCCCTAATTTTTAGAAGATTCTGCGTGATTCTTTGAGAATCATTTTAGTGGATTGCCTCCGAGTGTTCGAGGAGAAGAAGGACGTAGTTGGGATTACACCACGCAGTGAACCTTACAAATATTGTGTTCTTTACTTAACAGTCAATTTCATTACTATCATATCATTGCATAAATCTGTTAAATAAACACAAACAAACGCTAAGCTACTAAGATACATCTTGTGACGCTAAAACTTTTAAAAAGAAGACTTTAAAATCATTCCGCTGTGCCAACACTGATTAAAGAACTGAACGCTTAAACCTAACTGGTTATAGTATTCAAATCTTGAAGTCTAAGTTAACTTTATAAAACAGTGTTCGAGTAAATGCTCAGCCAAGCGTCTACATCTTCAAGCGTCCAACCATAATTTAATACGAAACATTTTGAAGTCGAAAAGGACTTCAGGGTCTATTCAATCCCCCCTTCTAGACCCTTTCGTATGCCACTTGGGACCAACAAGTGGTATCAAAGCGGTTAAAGTTGAAATTTTAAAATTTCCAAGCACAACAGCTTGTTTAGATCCTTTTCAAAACTAGTTGCTTTAAAATTTTCCATGGCATTTGCTAAAGTTCCTAAATTGACTGAGTAAAACTATGACACATGGAAAGTCAAAGCATTTACTTATCTTTGTTCATGTGATGATGACATGTGTGATATTATTTCAGATGGACCTATTCAAATTCTCAAGGTTATCACTAGAGCGCCTGAAGCCACAGAAGAAACTTCGGATGGCCATGTGGAAAAGCCAAAGCAAGAATGGTCTCCAAATGAGCGTCGAAGAGCGAATTTGGACAATGTTGGTCGTAACGCTCTATATACGTGATGTAGGTCGAAATAGGCTCTTGGGCCAAGCTGGTAGCCCAACATGATTAAGGGCCCATGCCCAACAGCATAACAAACTCGGACTCCTTTAGAAGACATTATATTCAAGTCTGCCCCTCCGGAGGTTCACCCTATCCCGACCTGTCCAGATACAGCATTCTATATAAGGCAAGCCTGGAGATAAGGATCAGACAAGGATCAATCTAGGGATGCACTTACCATATCTGGATCTGCGGAGATCACTCTAACTGACCTGCCAATTATACCATAAAAGAGATGGCTCAAGATGGAAGGATTAGGATTTATTCTACTTTCCATTGTATATTTAGGAATAGTTAACTTACCTTATTAGTCACCCCCTCATAAACATGTATATATATCAACTCCAAACACTAATAAAGGATCGACTCTTTTACCCCGTAGACGTAGGTCATATTATTGGACGAACCACATAAATATCTCGTGTTCTTTACTTATAATTCGTGCTTTATATTATATTTTCATATCATATATCGCATATTATCATTGGTGTGCTTCCCACACACATCAATTGGCGCCGTCTGGGGAAATTCTGAGCAAAATAGGACGTGAGGTAAATCTATTTTTCGCAATTTTTTTTTCTTTAACGTTAACGTCTTACAATGGCAGCGGAAGATATGTTAATGATGGAGAATCTGATCGAAAATGGCGGAAATGGGAAGAAGACGATGTTTTCCCCATCTGGGATTGAGCAGGCCACACCTGCAACTCCGGCCAACTTGGTGAGGCGATTGGAGGATGATCTGCAAAACCAAGTAGGAGACAGAACTCCAGGAGAGCAAACAAGTGGGAAAGAGGCCTCTCCTCAAAGTGTACTTGATCTGGAGCAATTCATGGGAAGAATCGAAGGGGTCAATGACAAAGTTGTCAATAAGGTAGTAAGTTCTAAACTTGCAGGCATGCCAGATCTGATGTAGAAGGATGATGTGACCCCACCTCTCCCGAGGGGTACACCCAAGGTAGGAAACGCGGAGATGGGGGGTAATGGTAACGTTATCCCCGATGGCAATTCAGGCAAGCGAGTGGAACGACCTGAAGACCTAAAACAAGACGGAGGAAAGGATGACAACGTGCCTCCAAAAAAGTACTTAGCGCCAGCGGGACGTAACATGCGCCACCTAGACCTGGAAGAGGAAGATTTGGAAGGTTGGGTCCCCCAACCTAATCTCCATAAAGAACAACCACAAGAGGAAATGTCACATCTCCAAAGGCAGCACTCACGTAATGACATACCTGGGAAGGAGGACCTGCATGACAATCACGAGTCCGTACAAGACATGACAAGGATCTCGAGGATAATGCTAGTAGTTACATATCGACCCGATCTGGATGGGCAGATCAGGGCATGAAAGAGAAGGAAAAGGCACGACTTGAGCAAATGGAGAAAATAGCAAGACGAATGGAAGACCTGGAGCTTAAGACGATAGGAGGCTGGACCTCGGCAGATCGAGGCATTCCATTTACAGATTTCATTGCAAACGAGGAACTCCCATGGGATTTCAGGGTCCAATCCATTTCACTTTATGATGGAACCACGGATCCAGAAGACCATCTATATACCTTTCGCAATTATGCTCTGTTACACAGGTACTCTGATGCCATCAAATGTAGGGTGTTCTTGTGTACCTTAGCCAAATCCGCACAACAGTGGTTCAACCAACTCCCTGCTAGATCCATTGGATCTTTCTCGGAGTTTAGTTCGAAGTTTTTGCACCAATTCGCCAGCAGCAAGCGGCACGAGAAAACCCCTTTAAGCTTATTCAGCATCAAACAAAGAGATGACGAAACCCTACGTGCGTATGTCAAACATTTTAGCACGACAGCACTTGAGACACCAGCGGCAATATCGGACTTGAAGGCAAGTGCATTTACGACGGGCCTAAAGGAGGGCGACATATTCAAATCATTGACCAAAAGGCCCTCCCTGAGCTTTGATGAGTTACTAACCCGAGCTGAAAAATACGTCAACCTGGAAGACGCCCACATGATGCGAAGAGCTGAGCAAAAGACAGAAAAGCAAGACGATGGCAATAAGAACAGATCTCGAAAAGACGAAAGAAGTGGATTGATCCCCAACACAATTCGGGTGGCACCACCCGCTCCGAGTGCGCCCAGATCCTGACGCATTTCCCCGGAGCGACCATTTGATGGCTGTGGAGGTCAAGAACCTGATCCAATGGCCCGAAGGTGCAGACCAGGAACCCAAAAACCCTCCCAGTGCACTTTTCTGTAGGTACCACCGCGAGTACGGTCATGATACGGATGAATGTCCACAATTGATCGATGAAATCCAGCGATTAGCAAACATGGGTTACTTGAAGGAATATGTGTTAGACAACCGCAACACAAGCAACGCGGCCCCAGCACGAGGGGGGCATACCTGGAGAGGTCTGGGTAGAGGATGGCGAGGTGGAAGGGCCGAACCTGGAGGCAGAGGAAATTTTCCTCAACAAATCAATAAGGCACCCACCTAACAGGTTGCACCCAGGGAGGTCGACAACCACAACCGAGCAACCATTCATATTATATCGGGAGGCCTAGCAACAGGCGAATCAACGCGGAACCTAAAACAGCAAGCGAGAGCTATAGAAACCCAACCAGCGTTCTTTATAAATGTCAGCTAGACCTGACCTAGGAAGGAAATACAGTTCGGACCTGAAGACGCCCAAGCCATACAGATACCCCACTGCGACGCATTGGTAATAACTGCTGTCATAGCAAACTATGATGTACAAAGAATCTTTGTTGACACCGGCTGCTCGGTAGATATCCTCTTCTACCAAGCATTCAAGCAAATGAATCTGGGAATTAGAAAATTGGAGGTCGTGCGCACTGCATTGTTTGGATTCTCAGGGGAAGCGGTGAGACCTGTGGGTATTGTTTCATTACCCCTCTCCTTAGGCAAAGGATCTAACAAAGTGACAAAGCTGACTAAGTTCTTGGTCGTGGACACTCCCTCGGCCTACAATGTGATACTAGGTAGACCGACACTAGTTCTGTTTGAGGCAGTAGTCTCAAGACCGCATATGAAGATCAAATTCCCAGCACTCAATGGAGTAGGGGAGGTATCTGGTAACCAGTACCAATTTAAGAAATGTTACTTGGCCTCTATCAAATAAGAAGAGAAACCCAATGAAGAAAAGAAGCGCAAGCCCGAACCTATGGAGGTAGAAGATAAGGAGAGCACTAAGAAAGTAGTACCACCGCATGTGGAGCCGGTAGGTGAACTGATGAGCATAAAGCTCGTACTTGGAGACAAAGAGAAGATAATCAAGATAGGTTCGCACTTGAGTCCCGACCTAAAAGAGGAACTGATAACCATGCTGAGGCAACACACAGATGTCTTTTCCTAGTCCGCAAATGACTTGGTAGGAATTGCGCCAACAGTCATACAACATCACCTGAACGTAGATCCGAGTGCAAGACCGATCATTCAAAAGAAAAAGGCACTTCGGACCGGAGAAAGATGCCATCATCAAAGCTGAAATCGATAAACTACTCAAAGCTAAGCACATTGTAGAAATACAGTTCCTGGAATGGATATCCAAAGTAGTCCTACTACCGAAGGCGTGGCAAAAGTGGAGAATGTGCATCGACTTTCGCGACCTGAACAATGCTTGTCCTAAGGATCATTATCCCCTACCTAGGATCGACCAATTGGTAGATGCTATAGCTGGGTACGAGTTACTAAGCACTATGGATGCGCAGAGCGGGAATCATCAGGTACCCTTGGCTGAGGAAGACCAAAGGAAGGTCAGCTTCATCATCTCCTTCGGCATCTTCTGCTACATAGTCATGCCCTTCGGCTTAAAGAATACCGAAGCCACATACCAAAGATTGGTGGACGTGATGTTCCAGGAGCAGAGGGGAAAGAATATTGAAGTATACATAGATGACATGGTGGTTAAAAGTCGCATCGTCGGTACCCATGTACAGGACCTACAAGGGACCTTTGAAACACTTCAAAGATATGGGATGAAGCTGAACCCGATCAAATGTGCATTTGGAATCAAGGGAGGAAAGTTTCTAGGGTACATGGTAACAGAGAGAGGCATAGAGGCTAACCCCGCGAAGATCAAGGCTATCCAAGATATGGTAGCACCTAGGAGTATGAACGAAGTACAAAGGTTAAACGGGAGAATCACAGCCTTAAGTCGCTTCATATCCAAATCCACGGAGAAAAGCTTACCATTTTTCAAGATCCTACTGAAAGTTGATAACTTTAACTGGACTACTAAATTCCAGCAAGCTTTCGAAGACCTCAAGACATACCTGAGTAAGGTGCCGCTATTAACCAAACCTGTGCAGGGCCAGCCCCTGGTAGTCTACATAGCTGTGGCTGACCGAGCTATCAGCACAGTCCTAGTTCGAGAAGAGGATAAGAATGAGAAGCCTGTATATTACGTCAGCAAAGTCCTCACAGACGTTGAGTCACGATACCCGGATGTGGAGAAAACAGCGTTGGCGCTGGCTGTCACCGCCAGGAGACTCAAGCCTTATTTTCTGACATACAAGATCATCGTGAAAACCAGCCAACCACTTAAGACTGTGCTAGGAAAGGCTGGAACATCAGGTCGACTCGTTAAATGGGTCGTAGAGCTTGGGGAATTCGAGATAGAGTATACATCCCGAGCTACGATTAAGGCCCAAGTCTTGGCAGACTTCGTCACAGAAATGAACTGACCTGAACAAGAGAAGGAAGAAGATGAAAAGGTGTGGCTCTTACACGTGGATGGATCATCCACACAAAGTGGGAGCGGGGCAGGTGTAGTACTCACCACACCTGAGGAAGATCAGCTGGAATATGCTATCAAATTTGAATTTAAAGCAAGTAACAACGAAGCGGAATACGAAGCATTCATCATGGGGCTTAAAATGGCAATCAAGGGAGGAGCTAAGAGCTTGATAGTATACTCAGATTCGCAACTGGTTACCAAACAAATCGAAGGAGCCTATGAAGCTAAGGAAAAGAGGATGGTGAAGTACCTGAAAACCATAGAGGCACTGCGAGGACACTTCCACAAATTAGAAATATATCAAATACCCCGAGCTGAAAACACCAAAGCTGACTACCTGTCCAAGCTGGGTAGCTCAGTCGCTGATTGTCAAACCCGGAGTATTACCATTCAAGCTCAAACCAAACCGAGCACTGAGCAAGAAATCTTGCAGATAGAAGAAGGAGAAGATTGGAGAGCAGAGATAATTCAGTATCTCGCAAAGGGAACACTACCTGAAGAAAGGAAGAAGCGACAACAGTTACAGACCTGAGCCACCAAGCTCGTCATGATCGATGATGTGCTATACAAGAAGTCATTCGTACATCCCCACCTGAGGTGTACTTCGAAAGAAGAAGGAGATTATATATGAAGAGAAATACATGAAGGAGATTGCGGCAGCCACATAGGTGGAGCAGACCTAGCTGGGAAAATGGTAAGGGCTGGTTACTTTTGGCCAACCCTGAAGGAGGATGCAGCCAACCTGGTAAAAAAATGTGAGCAATGCCAGAAACATGCCGATCTCATTCATCAGCCGGTGGAAGCGATGTGCTCCATGAGTATCCCTTGTCCCTTCGCCATTCTTGTCCTAGTCAACTTGTTTATTTCTGCATCCCATTTTCTAATAAGTTCGCGTGAATACCCAAACCTCGGTCATAAAGACTGGAAGGAGTGGGTGGGAATTGGGTAGAAGAATTATTACCAGTACTATGGTCGTATCGAACTACCCCAAAATCCACTACAGGTGAAAGCCCATTTCATTTAGTGTATGGAGCCGAGGCCGTCATACCCATGGAGATCAGAGTGCAGTCCCATCGGGTAAGATACTTCGAGCCTGAGCAAAACGAGGAAAGGCTAAGGGAGGGGCTGGAGTTAATCGACGAAGTCAGAGACATGGCATGCTTAAGGATCAAACAATACAAGCAGCGTATCGTGAAGGCTCAAAGAACAAAAGTGAGGGCCAGATCTGTCCAGGTGGGGGATTTGGTGCTGAAGAGGGCAGATGCGGTGCGGACGGTGAAGAAATTGGACCCTAACTGGGAGGGCCCATACAAGGTTACTACGGTGTTAGCTGAAGGAGCATACGAGCTGGAAGATGGGGAGGGCAAGCCACTTCTTCGCCCGTGGAATATGCAAAACCTAAAAAAGTTTTACGTGTAACCGTGACGGTTGTACTATTCCTTTTATTTCCATTTTTAATATCTTTTGTGTCATTTCGTGTCATGTGAAGAGCTCAAGCTTTCCTAATAATCCTTTTTGGAAGTTGTGGTTGTTATGATTTTCAGGTGCAACCTAGAGATTGTAAAGCCTTCTTTGCAAGGCCGCATGCAAAGCTCCCATAATGTAGTAAGATTTTATTTTTTCAAAATTTTGAGATTGAGTTGTGCCTATATGTAAAATATGTATGATGAATTTTGAAGTAAAGGGTAGCTGGTGAAGTGGAGGTAGCCGGAGGTTAGGATTGTACCATCTGGGTGGGGACCCGGATCTGTCTAGGTAGGGATAATTCACTTACAGATCAAACGGTCTCCAGGCCAGGGAGAAATAAGAAGGGGTAGCTCCTCGAGAACATCTATGGGCCTACCCTAAGGAAGACCGGGGTTTGGAGCGACAAGGAGGAAGGGACAGTCATAAGGTTGGAGAAAGAATAAGGGGGAAAGGTATTGAGAATGCGGGACATAAGGAAGGATGCCTTCGGTATGGGCTGGCCACCCTAGCCCGTTAAGGAATATTTTGGACGGAGGGAGGAAAAAGGGGATATAAGGCAGGAGGTAAATGCAAGTCCCCACGATTGCATAGTTGTGGTGCAAGTTGACACGCTAAAAGCTAACGTGCTATA
The DNA here is from genome assembly GCA_019426215.1 of Buddleja alternifolia. NCBI lineage: Eukaryota > Viridiplantae > Streptophyta > Magnoliopsida > Lamiales > Scrophulariaceae > Buddleja > Buddleja alternifolia. The sequence continues at coordinate 11,763,096 of CM033398.1, forward strand.
ATAGCAAGTGCACTAGTCGTGTGTAGTAATAAAAGTGGACGAGAAGTCCGGATTGTCGAACCACAAGGACTTGAATTCTAGTTTACGATTTTATAACAACAAAGATCAATACAATAAAGGTAAAATGAGTGTGAAACGCGTAAGATAAGAACAAGGTTGCACAAGTGATTTAAAACAAATTATAAAGGGAGACTAAAGCACATGCTAGGTCCAAATTGATCAAATATACTTATAAAGGCTCTTGTTGTAGAATTACTCTTATATTGTTATGGTGAAAACTCCTAAGGTAGAGAATAACCGATGTCTCGCGTATAAACTCCTATACTTAGATCGTGATTTCCCAAATATCCCTATCCGGAAATCTAACCACTAAACATGCATTAATGTACTAGAGTTCACTCGAAATCGAACGACTTCACCCGGGAATCTTTACCTATGTCTAGGGCAATTCCTCATTAGTTGCGGGTCATGATGTGAATTTCTTGCACCCTAAGTCAATGTTCTCCCGAAATATTAACCTAGGCATAAGATTCTAACATATAGTGATCAAGCATATGCAAGATAGACAAAAACACAATTCACATCACATAACAATATAAGAACAACCTCAACAATAATCTATTGTAAGCATATATCACAATTTGGCCTTACATGGCCCTAGTCTTACGAATTTAGTTCATAATTGAAAGCATAAAAGACATAAGAGGAATATTCATAGACATAAATGAAATGAAAAGCTCTTAAAAACTCCCTAAATGGTGAATGATGATGGATCTTGAAGTTGAGCTTTCAATCCCCAAGCACTTTTCCTTCCTCTAGTTTCCCCCTCCAAGAGTGATGAAGAATGGTGATGAATGGTGGAGAAATCAGATTAGGGGCTGCCCCCCTCTCCTCCAAGAATCTGAAATTGATAGTGAATCATGAAGAGTATGGGTTCCCCCTCCTTTTATAGCCAAAATTCCACTAAAGTATGCATTAAAAATTCCCATTAAAGTTCCCCAATGAGAATTCCACCTAAGGTGATGCTTAAAGTTTGGCTTTTAAGATTAGAACCAGCTAAAAAATGCTAAACTTTCGGCCCTTAAGAATTCCACCATGCATAACCATGTGAAAACTTCAACAAAACACATGCATGCGGCCATTTTCTTGCTTTCCAGCGCAGTCTTTGTATTTTCCTCATAAAATTCTCCACAGATCTCCAAATTGGATGATTCAAGTCCTCATGTTCAGATAAAACATAGATCTACAACTTTCTAGAAGGATATTGTGTCCAACTCGGTCTCTAAGTATACCTAAATTACGTTTCAACATGGAGGTTGTTTCTGATTTGGCGCCCATAAAGTAAATCTACAAAGAAACACACTTATGACAACCCCTCAACACATGTGCTGAATTATGGCCAAAAGTGATTCTTACCCATCATATAATACTGGAATTTAGGCTGAAAAGAAGTAACATTTGGACTATCCACGCCTAGGCATGACTAGAAGGCGCTGAGGCGTATCTTGGCACGTGTACTTCTCTGTTCGGCGCAACAATTGTATTTCCTTCATAACACTTTCCACAGACCTCCGATTTGGATAATTCAAGTTGCCAAGTGAAGCCAACACAGAGATAAACAACTTTGTTGAAGGAGACGTCCTCAAATTCGAACTCAAAATATGCATAAATTCTGTATTTCCGTGAGTTATTCCTCTATTGTAGTGATTTTTCACCTTTACTCGATAAGCACACAAATTAAACGCAAATGTGGTATAAATCATGCATAAACCAATATAAATCCAATAAATATGAGGCTCTAAAACATGTAAATTGACACCCTATCAACACCCCCAAACTTACCCATTGATCGTCCTCGAGCAATGAGAGCTATAAGATAAGATCAACATCATTCAAAGGGAGAAAACAAAACAACTAACTAACTCACTTTCTTGGAGTAAACGATTGCACTTAGCGGGTGCAACAAGCCTTTAAACCCTTGAGGTACCTCAAAGGACGAGTTATAGTCTCGTGAGGGTTTGCATACGATATACCCACAAAATCTAACAAATTTTCAATCCCAACCAAATCAACACATCTCAATATGATCAACAAGAATGAATGACATAAAATCAACCTTTTAAAGTTCACAAATATATATATACATATCAACTACTTTTGCTCATGTGACATCAATACTTGAAACGACTCCCTAGGGTGTAGTGAAAAATAAATCTAGGGTATTATAGTCGAGAGGCATCCTTACCAAATTTTGGACATTAATCCCATATCTATCAACTTTCGATCAAACGCAAAGCATAAGATTATAGAAAATCTCATAGCCATTTAAATTCATTATCTCAAACATTCAACTTTCAATTCATATGAAATTTCTATTTAAACTTCATTAAGGCTAGATCATGTGCAATGTTTTATTCCATTAGGCTTTCTATGACACCCATGTAGCAAGCTTTAGACCAATGACTCTCAAACTAGATAGTTTTGGGGCATTAAGTGTAGAGACACTCCTAAGGGTTTAATCACTCGAGTGTCAAAGGCCACGAAATAAAACTAGATCTTTTAACCAATTCACTTTTTTTTGGCTTGAGCAAAGCTCAAATTGGCATAATAGTACAGTATGTAGGCATGAAACGTTTCACCTCCGGTACGTATTAGCCTGACCACTTTTGGTGATACCAAAATTCATCCTTTTCAATTCATTGTTTAGCATATAAAATTACTACTTAACTTATAACCTTATGAGAAATCTAAGTTAATATTTCCGGGAAAAACTCCTTAAGTGTCTCAAGATGGTTATCCTCTCAACTCCTCTACCCACGATTCATTGTGCAATGTGAATCATCTAAAGAATCAATCCTAGTCTAGTGTCTCCACGAGCAATTTCAAAGATATATATATATATATATACATATATATTCCATTAAATTCAAATTATTTCAAGAATTCATGCCATTTTTCCAAGTTAATCAATTTCAATGCATCAATTGGAAAGAAATTACATATAATTTTTTTATATATACATATGCTTGATTTTTCTCAAAAAGTTAGCACAAAACACATGCAATAGCAACGATTCCCCCAAACTTGAGCTAAAAACAAGATCACATGACAAATAAAATCAATAAGCACTACTCATACCACCCCCAAATTTAAACTTAACATTGCCCTCGATGTTGACTCAATCATACATACTCAAAAGGGGGTAAACGAGGGTACTTACAACAAGGGTGCTAAAAAGCAAACCTTACTCACGTGGAATCCATTTCCAACCTCAAATTCGTAACAAAAGATCTTCCAAAGCAAAACTCGGCTACTACATGTCATGTACTCACAATACAAACTATCAAGATTCAAAGAGAAGTATGCCAAAAGTGCATACTTGAACATAACAAAAAGAAACAAACTAAACAAGACAAAAATGAAAGCAAGAAGAAAAGAAAACTTACAAACTTGGGTTGCCTCCCAAGAAGCGCTCTTTTAAAGTCATTAGCTTATACAATTGTCCCCATGTTGTGATGGATTGGGGTGGTAGAGACTTGTACCACATGGTCGCCCTTTCCTTTAATGAGAAGTGGAAGACTCTTAGACGAATTGCATCAAGATCCCGTGGATGAAATTGGGTAGTCATGAGAGTGTCGTCTAAAGTCTCCAAATGCTCATGAGGTGATTCATGGGGCTCTCCATAGAAGGGTTCGCTTTGCACCATGCTAAAGATGTGTGACAAAATGTGATAATTTGGTGCATAGAAATTTGGAAAGATCATGGGTCCCGATATGGTGTGGACCCTTGGAGGTAGACTTTCCCCGACCGATGGAAGTCTTTGAGGAGGTGCCGGGTGCATAGCTTGGAAAAGATTTTGCAGCCATTCCCTATTTTCCGGAAGATTTATGTCGGGAAAATTCCCATTTGGATTTAGATTGTCGGCCATTTCTCGAGCTTGTCTACTAGATCGAAGAACACGCTCTATCTCCGGCTCAAAATTGTATAGGGGCTCGTTAGAAGAGCGGGTCATGCACCACAAATTACACCTAACAAATAACCACAAGAAAAAAAAATTAGAATAATAAAATAAAAGAAAGGTTAGAAATAAACGAAAAACTAAGAATTATGAAAATTTAAACAAAAAAATCAAAAACTAAAATGAAAAAGTCCCCGGCAACAGCGCCAAAAACTTGACACGCTAAAAGCTAACGTGCTATAATAGCAAGTGCACTAGTCGTGTGTAGTAATAAAAGTGGACGAGAAGTCCGGATTGTCGAACCACAAGGACTTGAATTCTAGTTTACGATTTTATAACAACAAAGATCAATACAATAAAGGTAAAATGAGTGTGAAACGCGTAAGATAAGAACAAGGTTGCACAAGTGATTTAAAACCAATTATAAAGGGAGACTAAGGCACATGCTAGGTCCAAATTGATCAAATATACTTATAAAGGCTCTTGTTGTAGAATTACTCTTATATTGTTATGGTGAAAACTCCTAAGGTAGAGAATAACCGATGTCTCGCGTATAAACTCCTATACTTAGATCGTGATTTCCCAAATATCCCTATCCGGAAATCTAACCACTAAACATGCATTAATGTACTAGAGTTCACTCGAAATCGAACGACTTCACCCGGGAATCTTTACCTATGTCTAGGGCAATTCCTCTTTAGTTGCGGGTCATGATGTGAATTTCTTGCACCCTAAGTCAATTTTCTCCCGAAATATTAACCTAGGCATAAGATTCTAACATATAGTGATCAAGCATATGCAAGATAGACAAAAACACAATTCACATCACATAAAAATATAAGAACAACCTCAACAATAATCTATTGTAAGCATATATCACAATTTGGCCTTACATGGCCCTAGTCTTACGAATTTAGTTCATAATTGAAAGCATAAAAGACATAAGAGGAATATTCATAGACATAAATGAAATGAAAAGTTCTTAAAAACTCCCTAAATGGTGAATGATGATGGATCTTGAAGTTGAGCCTTCAATCCCCAAGCACTTTTCCTTCCTCTAGTTTCCCCCTCCAAGAGTGATGAAGAATGGTGATAAATGGTGGAGAAATCAGATTAGGGGCTGCCCCCCTCTCCTCCAAGAATCTGAAATTGATAGTGAATGATGAAGAGTATGGGTTCCCCCTCCTTTTATAGCCAAAATTCCACTAAAGTATGCATTAAGAATTCCCATTAAAGTTCCCCAATGAGAATTCCACCTAAGGTGATGCTTAAAGTTTGGCTTTTAAGATTCCAACCAGCTAAAAAATGCTAAACTTTCGGCCCTTAAGAATTCCACCATGCATAACCATGTGAAAACTTCAACAAAACACATGCATGCTGCCATTTTCTTGCTTTCCAGCGCAGTCTTAGTATTTTCCTCATAAAATTCTCCACAGATCTCCAAATTGGATGATTCAATTCCCCATGTTCAGATAAAACATAGATCTACAACGTTCCAGAAGGACATTGTGTCCAATTCGGTCTCTAAATATACATAAATTACGTTTCAACATGGAGGTTGTTTCTGATTTGGCGCCCATAATGTAAATCTACCAAGAAACACACTTATGACAACCCCTCAACACATGTGCTGAATTATGGCCAAAAGTGATTCTTACCCATCATATAATGCTGGAATTTAGGCTGAAAAGGAGTAACATTTGGACTATCCACGCCTAGGCATGACTAGAAGGCGCTGGGGCGTATCCTCGCACGTGTACTTCTCTGTTCGGCGCAACAATTGTATTTCCTTCATTACACTTTCCACAGACCTCCGATTTGGATATTTCAAGTTGCCAAGTGAAGCTAACACAGAGATAAAAAACTTTGTTGAAGGAGACGTCCTCAAATTCGAACTTGAAATATGCATAAATTTAGTATTTGCGTGCGTTATTCCTCTATTGTAGTGATTTTTCACCTTTACTCGATATGCACACAAATTAAACGCAAATGTGGTATAAATTATGCATAAACCAATATAAATCCAATAAATATGAGGCTCTAAAACATGTAAATTCACACCCTATCACAAGTCCCCACGATTATACGCGCCTAGTAACGGGTGTTTGATCCCGTGTGCAAGTCCCCACGATTGCACGGAGGTGGTACAAGTCTCCACAATTGTATGCACCTGGAAAAGGGTGTTCGATCCCGATGCAAGTCCCCATGATTGCATAAGAGAAAGAGAATGAATGTAAGTCCCCATGATTGCACAGTTACAGTGCAAGTCCCCACGATTGTACATGTCAAGAAGTTACTAAGAAATTGACGGAGGTGATGATGCAAGTCCCCACGATTGCAAAAATTTGTGGACCACCTGACCCAGCTGGTGCTATAGCTCAGTGTAGGTCTGGTAGGTACCATCTGAGAACTAATGCATTTTTGTTTCTGCTTTCCTGTGAGGAGTGTTAGATAAAAGGTCCTACCCAGATTCTCTGAGAACATGTTTATGTTAACAAGAAGGAAGGTATGGTTGTAATATTCTCATAGAGGTGCCCCTCGGTCGAGGTATGGTCGTGATAACTTAATTCGTTATTTGTCCTAGTGAGTATCTCGTGGTAATTCAACAGTAAGGTTAGATCATTCCTTGGTTGAATTTGTGCAAACAATTACTCTAAAGCTTTTCTTTTATAAGACATAGCAGGTACACCATATGCAAGATGGGCATCACACATCCCAAAACAATGTAAGTAAACATGTTCGGCATATAAAACAAAATAAGCGCACCAAAATGTCAAAATGCAGGTAACAAAGCAAGAAGTACGAGTCTAACTTAACATGCATAATAAAAATATGTCAACAACCCAAACCTGGGTAGGTACAGCAAAACGAGCAAGGCAACACAGGCCCATCAAAACAGCAAAAACAAAAAGGTGTTTCGAAATACTAGGGCTACATATGCTCGTCAAAAACCAAGTCTTAAAAAGGAAAGCATCAAATTTTTCAAGGCTTCACGGGGAGAGTAGCCTGGGCATCAACTCCGGCACCACCTGGAACATCGACCTCAGCTGGAGCCTTGGCACCACCTACCGGCAGATCGGGCGACTCGACAACTGGTTGATCTGCGGATGGAGGAGGGGATGGACCTGAAGAAGCCAGATCTGAAACAGTCGTGGTATCAAGGAGAGCTGCGTCATAATCTAGAAAATCCGCGGAGACCCCTTCTGGAGGAAAGCCCTTCGCCTTGAATTAAGCAACGCATCCTTCGAAACCTTTGACAAAGAACCAGAAGATTTTGTCATCGGTGAGGCACTCAAATTCTTTAGGAGCCAGAAAGTCAGCCTTAAACTTGGCAACTAAGGCTTGACCCTCTTCAGATGAAGGCAACTCGGCGATCCAGGTCTCATGCGCCTTAAGTAGAGTGCCCTTCATGGCAGCGTCATGAGCAATCTCTATGTCTGAAAGGGTCGCCTCCAAATCCACCTTCTCAGCAAGAAGCTTGTTAAAGTCCTTTTGAAGAGCCTTCAGCTCCTTGTCCTTGCTGGAGCAATAATCCTGGACCTTTTTGAGTTGTTCCTGGACTCGGTTTAGCCTCTTTTGCAGATTCTCCACCTCTGTGCCCTTGTAGGCATCCAGCAAGACTTGACCAGCCAATAGCATACACTACAACACATTTTTACATAACGGGTCACGACCAGCGAAAACGAAGAAACATAATCAAGTCACGCACGTAAGGAACTATGTTACCTTAGGGAAAATGAGTGCCGCAGCTTCAGACCTCTTTTGAGGGGACATGTTTTCCAGGTGATGACGGTCCGTGGAGTTAGGGAGCCGCTGGAGGAAATCCACCATAATTCCCAAGCTCGTTGCTGGACAAAGCAGAAGTTGGAGGATCAGAGGCCCTGGACCTGGTGCGAGAAGCCGGGGGATCTGAAGTCTTAAGAGGCAGGCCAGGGATTATCTCTCGAATGGCTATGCCCGAGTTGTTGTGCTTTAGAGGACGTGTACTAGAGAGAGTCTCGATGGTCATGGGTCTTTTGCCAAGGATCTTCTCCTGGTTAGTGCGCGACCTGGAAGAGTCACCCTGACCTGAGGGAGGAGAGGTCAGAACGGTAGAGGGGGCACCCTGAGGCATCGACGGAGGAGGAGAAGGCAGAGCTGGTTCTTCTGAGGGAGGGCGCTGCCTCCTACGGCTCACAAACTCCCAGGCACGAGCTAGATCCATTAGTTTTTCTACAAAAATGCCCAAACAAAGCAAGGGTCAGTGCAAGATATGAAGAAGTAAAACAAGTCAAGCAAACACATGGGGACAGGCCAAAACCAGAAACACTACCTATGGTGACACCTTTCAGGTCAGCCCCCACGGGGCTATAACCAATGTTGTATAAAAGCCGATTGTCAACAAGTTTATTCATAAGGCGAGGAGGAAATTCAAATTGCACACCTGACGATGGTATTCAGAGCTAGACACAAACGGGTCCTTCCACTACGATCTACGCCCTACACACCGACACTAAGGGCGCACGACTACGCCCCAGGCCATCCCTCACCTTCATAGGGGAGTATTGCGTTCACGATCGTTTTAATTACATTTTGCTGTACCGTACTTGATTATCGGTTTCACTTGTTCATTGAGCACACTGTGATATTTTTAAGTGTGGGGTATTGATTGCATGTTTTAGGTTTGTGATTGCGTATATTGCCTATGCTCAATGGAAGGTGGTTGTGGTAAATGGGTGACACGGATCGGACATATTCCATGGTTTTTTTGTTGAGTATTGTGTCGATTGAATTGCGCAATGGGGGTACTGAGATTAATTGGTGCAAAGGATTGGCGCGCCGCATTTCTTTGAATTGTTCTGAAAATTTCAGTACTGGTTTCACAAGATTGTGTTCCATATTTGAGCTCTGCACTCGAAACAGATGATCGGATTTCTGTACATTGGATACTCTTTATGAGTGTGATCGCTGAGCCCTGAAATGGTAAAGTCGAGCAGCTGTACACACGACACACATGCGAGTAACGGAAGTGAGCGGGGAGATAAAAGCAATTACAGATTGCTGTGTGATACAATGGTGATATGGAGGAAAGTCGAGAAAATAGAAAAAAGAAAAAAAAAATCGATGAAGAAAATAAGGAAAGAAAGTTGATTCAGTGGTTAATGAAAGCTAAAATCACCCAGTTTCGTTTCTACCCTTTGTCACTTGAGTGATTAAGTCCGTTGGGGTGCCTTGACACCTAGTGCCTTAAAACCGACTGGTTTGAGAGTCATTGGCCCAAAACTCGTTACAAGGGTGACATAGAAAGCTTGATTAGCGAGACATTGCATGGGTTGATAAATTTTGAATGAAGGAAAGTGAACGAGGACGAGTAAAGGTTAAGTGTGAGGTGTTTGTTAGGTTTCATATTTTACATATTTTCATTATGATTTACCTCACATTTATCTTTATTTTATGCCTTGTTGTTAGTCTTTTTCTTTATTTTTAGCCTAATTTACGTATTTTGATTTCTAAGTCGTTTCAATGCTTTTGTAGGCATAAAAGCAATGATTTTGATGAGTTGAAGGAGTATTATTACGAGAATAATGAAGGCTATCCAAGAGGATGTGAAGAAATGCATTAGAAAGGCCAAACGAGAATGTTTCGTTGAAGAAAAATGAAGAGATAAAATTCTGCACAGGCAGATTGCACAGTTGTGCAGATATTCTGCACAGCTGTGCAGCTGCAGATTTTTATATTTTTGTGGGCCGATTTTATGACTTGGATGGGCATAATTTATGTATCTAAGACTCCTTTTTAGTAAAATAAAGTGGCAAAAACGTTTTATAGGCTTGAATGAGGTGGGAGAATAATTCATTCTTGCAAAAAAAAGTAGATCTTGGAGAATAGATCTTGAAGAAGAGAAAAGTAGATCTTGGAGAGGAGTTCTTGGAGAAAAGCTTTATCTTCTCAAGTTGTATTATTCCAATCCTCCATTGTTGAACATGAGTATCTTTATGTTTATGCAATTTATTTCTTGTTTTTCTTTAATTATGTATAGCTAAATTATTTTCTAGGGTTTAAGATGTAGTCTTGTGTATTGATTTGGATTATTGATAATTTATGGATGTGATTTCTTGTTTGGTTTATCTATTAATGAGTGTTTAATGCTTGTAATTGCTTGATCACCAATTGCATGATTTAAGATGAATTAAGAAGTACTGGGAGGTGAATTAGTTTATCGGTTCAGATTTAATAGACATGTGTAAATTGCTTAATAGGGATATTGGTAATTTTGCATGACACTAGTTAAACAATATTCATAGAACTTAATGGATTCATCTAAATTAGTTTGTGATCATGGGAGTGACGTTAATTAATTTTGGTGGGTACTCATGAAGATCTCGGGAGATTATTCATGTATTTAAGGAAATTGGGTCTTTAATTTAAACAAGAATGATAATCCATTGAGAGTCAATAATCCATAGAAATACCTTGATGAAATCTGAATCCCTAGGCCTTTCGTTAATTGATTGTTCGTTTTAATTATATTTGTGTTAATTATTTATAATTAATTCTGTTTTTATAAATTTATGCTTTTAATTAGTTAAAATCTCAAATCTTTGATAATCGATAGTCTAAATAATAAGATAAACTTTGTTTGGTACTTGATAACCTTCCCTGTGAAGACGATCTTACTTTCACTATATTATTTGTTCGATTCCGTGTTGTTACGGATGGTTAACATATATATGTCTATATATATATATATCCTATAATATATTTGGTAGGATCTATTTTTATTAATTAGGTAACTAATTGATATGGAAAGATCTTATAAATATATGTTAGGATAAACATTGAAGATATAGAAATATCTTATTTGATAAGATATGATATATTTGATATGTATCAAATATATGGAAATATCTTTTTAGTTGGAATGATATCTAATTAATTAGAGAAGAGAGTTTGAGAAAGAATGGTAACTAAATAAAATAATATAGATACATATATCACAAGTGTGAACACACACATTAAGGCGTGTGTGTGTTGGGTGTGTAGCCCTATATATGTATGTATGTATGTGTTGTTTTATTTTTAATCAATGAATCAATCACTCAAGTAATTTTAAGTTTCTCTCAAGAGTTTTTTATAAAAATAAAAACAAGGTTTTTAAGTATTAATTCTTTCTCTCCAACTCTTCCACCTCTTTCACAATATTCTTCCAACTCATGTGTTGAATACGAAGAACACCAAAATATATTCTTACCCATTTCATGAGCCAAGATTCAATATTCTCCTTGCTAGAACTGGTGGAGATAATCAAGGGTACGAGCTAAAATGTGGATAAACTTAGAGGCGCAACACTTGGGGCGCTAGGGCAAACCCAATCCGGAGAGGTGTAGTAGGGAGTTGCTTAAAAAGACGTTGCTGGTTTTTTGGTTTACAAGAGGTAAACACGAGTAAAGTAACCTCTAGAATAGTTTTGAATCTGATGGTACCATGTCAACCTAGACCTAATTTCGGGGATGCCTCTTTAATTTTTTAATTTAATATGTCTTCCGCTGAGCTCGGCGTCCTCGGGGGTTGTACCGATCCCAATAGTGGTATCAGAGCCAAAGTTTTGACATGACTCAGATTCTTTGTATGTGTTTATGTTTATGTGCTTTAAATTTTGTTTTATCGCATGTAAAATGGATTGGATTTTCTGATTTTATTTTTGGACCAATTAAAATAGTTTAAGTCTGAAAATTGATTTGGATCTGAAAAATGTATTTTTTGAAATATGAATATTGCGTTTTATAAATTTGGATATGGCTACGTTTTTGATTCATGAATGTTCATGCGTATTTTGGGTTCAATAGTGGAAGAAAAATATTGTACCCGCGACAAAACTCGTGTGACGTCGAGGATCTGTCGGACCCACCGCTGTCAAAGGACAGCGGCAACTCGCGTGAAAAGGCAAACAGCCGCAACTGTTCACATAAGTCCGTCGCGGACGGTACTGTCGGATATAGTGACATCATGTGCGATGGCGGGCGTACAAGGGCAGCGCGGCTGCTGACCCGGAGAATAAAAAATGGGCCACCGTCGAAGGTTTTGATCCTAGGGTTTTTCCAAATTTTATTAAATTGCAATTTGGCCCTTTGGGGTTATTTTGTAATTTATGTTCTGGGTTTAAAATGCAATTGAATATATTTTTGGGTTCGAACCTAAAAATGGACTTTTAAAAAATATGGCCTTTTATTTATATTTTGATAGGACGAAATAAAATTAGAATTTTATTGACTTTCGAGATTAAAATAAATTGAGTTTTTATTTAAATTTTGAAGGAACGAAATAAAATTGGTATTTTATTGACTTTCGAAATTAAAATAAAAATGGATTTTCAAAAATATGATTCTTTTATTTATATTTTGAAAGGAAGAAATAAAATTGATATTTTATTGACTTTCAAAATTAGAATAAAATTGAATTCTTAAATTGGCCTCTCTCTGAAGAAATGGATTTCCTCATGTTTTTCCAAAATATGGATTTTCATTTAAATTTTGAAAGGACGAAATAAAATTAGTATTTTATTGAGTTTCGATATTAAAATGAAATTGAGTTTTTTAAAATTTGGGGCCTTTTTGATTAAACAAAGAAGTGGACTTCTTCATGGACTTTCAAAGAATATAACTTTTATTTGAATTCCAAGTATGAGATAAAATTGGTATTTTATGGACTTTGGAAATTGAATAAAATAAATAATTTGAAATTGGGCCTTTTCAGATTAAATGGAAAAGTGAACTTTTAAATTGATTTTTCAAAACGTGTATTTATTATTTAGTTCTTGGAAAATTAATATGAAATTATTTGATTCCTAGGATAGAATAATAGTAGGTTTTGGAAATTGAATTAATTTTCAGATAATTGGAGAATTATGATTCTTCATGGGATTTTTTGAAATTTGTTTTTAGAAAATAATTAATTAGTCCACTAATTTAATTATATTATCTTTAATTAAAGTTAGTAAATTTATGTTTATGAAAGCATGAAGCGAGCATGTATTATGTGATTATGTGGTGATCCGGGTCGAGCCATAAACTAGTCATTTTAATTTGAGGCCTGCGTGCCATGTCTTCATTTTATGTACATGAGAGGGTGAGATTTTTTTTTGTACTGTATTGTTATAATTTGAAGACGAAAATGAAAACATCTTGAAGACGGTGATGGAGACATTCAAGCTCAAGGAGCTATGAAGAGCTTAGTGTAGGGTCCGTGTCCTTAGATTAGACTGGTCGACACCTTGATGGCTCGGGGTGTTTTTTTTTTTTTTTGGATTGGTTTGACTAGGATCACATTTACCGCTTTTATGTATAGCATGCTTGTTGTTATTTATCGTTTGTATCTTGTATATGGTATGCTTTGTTGCATGATCACCTAAGAAAGATAAATAACTGAAAATGGTGAGACCTTGTATGTGAAAAACGCCAAATCCATATTAAGTCCATAAATGGATAAATCGGGGGCCCGGAAGCCCCTTGATTAGGTCCAGTGTCTTCCATCATTAGATGTGAGAGGGAATAGCGCGACTTGTCATCATTGACCATGAGTCGTGGAATGGTGGCAAGTTAAGTGTAGTAATCTCACAATTAGGCCTTCTACTATGACAGACGGTCATACTAGAAGTGCACACAGATCTCAGTCTACCTAAGGAGTTGACCATGAGTCGTGGGACCAACTGGGCACTGTTATTGCATGAGAATTTGATGGGTCGAACTTAAACGCAGATTAGTGTAAGGCTGCATCGTGTTCTCAGGACGTACATGAAATGTGAGGCAATCATCTCGAGAACCACCTGGATGTGGATCGGGCCGTCGTGCCTGTTCAATGTTACCACCCATTGACCATGAGTCGTGGAATGAGGTTAGGACATTTGACGCTTGAGCCCACTGGAAATGGTTGCATTTCCAGTCTTTCTGTCAGTGGGGTGATGGAAATCGAAAAAACAGTGGGAGCACACGTGAAGTTAAAATTCCCATAATTTCATGTGGATGTAATCTATGATTGAATGCTAATGTTTTTCTATTTTCGTAAAGTAACAGCAAAATGGCTAAAACTCCACTCTCGGTAATCCTTGAAACTAATAAGCTAAATGGCCCAAACTTCCCTGACTGGTATCGCAACCTTAAGATTGTGCTGCAATCTGAAAGTCTTGACTATGTCTAAACTCAGCCTATTGAGCCGGCACCTGAGGCAAGTGCTCCAAGGGCTGCTTGTGATGCGCATGAGAAATGGCGCAAAGATGATAGCTATGTGCGTTCTGGCCTCCATGACTAATGAGTTGTAGAGGCAGTCTGAGACTGTGGAACACGCATCAGAAATTATTGCTGCACTAGAAGAGCTATACGGCGTTAAGATACACCGTGTGAGGTTTGCTGTCTCTCATGAGTCATTCAAGGCTCGTATGACTGAAGGAACATCGGTGACCGACCATGTCTTGAGAATGATTGCCTTGGTGAACAAACTCAATGACATGGAGGTTTCGATAAATCCTGACTTGGCTATTGATTTAGTATTTCAGTCGCTTTCTCCTGCCTACGATCAGTTTGTAGTGAATTTCAACATGAACGAATTGGTTGCCACTCTTCCTGAGTTATTGGACATGTTGCGCACTGCTGAGGCAACGGTTAAGAAGGCTAAGCTTGTGTTGCTTCCTGACACTTCTTCATCTCCCGCTTTTGGTAACAAGAAAAGCAAGAAGCGAAGGAAGAAGAAGAAGGGCAACGAGCTGCAAGCAAAGGACGGTATCAAGAAGGTCAAAGGGAAAATAGGGAATTATTTTAACTGCAAGAATAAGGGACACTGGAAAGGTCAATGCCCTGAGCCTCCTCGTGAGCGCACTAAAGGTACATTTGTTGTAAAGTTAACTCATTAGTTAACTGTGCTTCTTAAGTGTTATGACACTGTTAAAAGTACTCACTTATGCAATGGATTGCAGATGGTGGGAAGAAGCAGAAAATAAAGAAATAAGGTCATGGTCCTGAAGATGCCAAGGAGGAGAAAAACGCGGCTGAGGCTGAAGGACAAGAAATTATTTATTTTTCGTTTTTAAATTATGAGACAATGTTTTGAAAAATATTTTTTATCATGTTTTTTGAATTATTGTTATGAACCATGTTTTGCTCCACCTTAGTTTATGGGTGGAGATTCAAGTTTTAACTAAAATGCGTTTTACTATTTATGGTTCTACAATTAATTCTTATACATGCTATCTTCACAACATTTGACTCATATAGAACAACAAATCTATACATTGATCTAGCTGCCAAGGTAATAACCTAGGCAAGCAAACTAATCTATTAGACATAGAATAATTAGTGTAACCTTAAAATGGTCGCATTAGATGTGACATGGAAACCACACACATCAAGGATGTAAAAAGGTATTGCTTGTGTCAAGCAAACAATGGGAGCGATTGGGGATAATAAATCCTCTTGTCTTGAGTTTACGAGTATCTTCGTGTTCATTACACTTGGAATGAAAGGGACCGTTTCTTAATATCCTACCTTCAAGGTGAAGGAGTTCCTTTATGAAATAATGAGGATAGTAATGAAAACTAAGGACTCAATAAACATAAACACCACTGGCAGTTGAAATGAATAAAGTAGTAAAATTATAAACCTATGAACACAAGTTCCATATCCTTCGAGCTGAAAAATGCTGACGGAGGATATGATGAAAGTCAAGAAATCTTGACAAGTAGTGGAGGCCGGCCTAACAGCATAAGTGCTTCAAAGATCAATCTACTAATTGAATCTTTTCTGAACATAAGTTCTAAAGGTTAACAGGTATACTACTAGCTTCTTGGTATCATATGTTGGCAACGTTACATGAGTAACGTACATGTGATCATCATCTCAATTTTCCAAAATGGACTTGGAAAAGGAATGGCACCCCAATTGCACAAAGATAGCAATATGTGCGGGCCATTGGATTGCCATAATCCTTTTCAGTCCGAACCCATAGATAATATGTTGACTATGCTCAACATGGAAGAATTAAAAGGTAATTCTTCCTGTAAAACGCAACCGAAAGGTAGATGCAATTCTATGAGTTTAAATTGGTGCTGACTAATACATCTTATGTATAAAGTTGAACTCCTATTTGATCCAATGGATTGGATTGGTCTTGTTTATTGGATAACAACATGGGAAAATTGGAACTAGAAGCTCTAGTCTTACGACATGAACTTAAGTGATGATTGATGATTTTTTTTAAAGCCAAATGGGGAAATAAAGGCTGAGGATGTCTTTTGAGAAGAGACAGATGCTAACTCTACCATTCAAGTCACGCATAAGAATGCGGTGATAAAAGGTAATTAGATAGTGAACCTATGAGGTTCAGCCAATCGAATATTAAGTACATAAGTACTATAATTATTGATAAGGGTGTATGCTCTTTAAAAGGAGCAAAGGTCTCACCAACTATCTAGACATACCTAGTGGCAAAGTGAATAATCTAAGAGATTATTTGATCAGAGTCGACGTTCGAGTGGAACAAGTCAACTCGATGAAAACGTGGCAAAACCCTTTCACCAAACCCTTGAGTAGTAGATGTGATCAAATAGGTCATCTGGACGATGGACCTGTGAGGGAACAGTAGGCTCTTGGGCAAGTGGGAGATTGAAAGTGTTATGTGCCCAGCGAGCCATCTGTTGATGTTAGGAAATTTCTTGTTAGATGTTTTGATGATGACAATTAGGATTCTATGTTAGACCCCAAAATATGTAAGTTTGATTTTATTAGAAATCATGTATAAGCTTTGAGCGTTAGATTTGTAATAGGATTTATTTATTAAATTTAGTCTGTTAGGCTAAGAAGTCTTAGACGGAGCGTCTGAGAATTTCTGAGTGAGCTTATCAGTAGTTAAGTTTGAAGACTCAAGCGTCAGAAGTCTGAATGATGAATGAAAAATCCAAGCGTCCAACTATTGAATAGGACCAGGATCATTCAGTGATTGAATGAACGTCTATCAATGACAAACATTCACCTGAATTTATTCCTAAGTCCAGAAGGAGTTTTAATGCAAATATTCTCAGATCATTAATTGCCAACGGGCATTTAATTTAAATGCATTAAATGCTGATAAGAGCATTAAAGGTGAGAAGCCACCCTATTGGACTATCAACTATTCAGAGATTGCAGCACCAACTTTTGTGCAGTAGATTTTCAGGAAAAAGGACAAATGTTGTTCACTCGCGAAAGTGAGAGACACGCGCCTATGCATGTGTCAAATGGACATTTTTTCCAAGAATGTCTATAAATAGGACTTCAACAAAAAGCCAAAATAATCATCGAATTACAAGCCAAATTGCTGTTGCATTGAAGTCTCAAGTACTCGAACTCTTAGAAAAGCCAGAATATTCAAGCAAACATTCTCTTTACTTTTCTTCAATTTCTGAGACAGTCAACCAATATCTCAAACATTCTTTCCAAAGAAACCTACATTACTATTGAGATATTCCAAGTTGTTTGAACTTTTTCAAAATCAAACAAATCATTAGAAAAACCCATCCAAGCCTCGCGATCTACGTGAAGTCGAAGTTGGATACTTGCAATATTTCTGGGTAAAAGAAGCAAGGGGATAGAAGTGTCTTGGAGTAGAAATCTGTGTGACCTAGGAGCTCAAGTCATCAATATCCATCTCTCCCTAATTTTTAGAAGATTCTGCGTGATTCTTTGAGAATCATTTTAGTGGATTGCCTCCGAGTGTTCGAGGAGAAGAAGGACGTAGTTGGGATTACACCACCCAGTGAACCTTACAAATATTGTGTTCTTTACTTTACAGTCAATTTCATTACTATCATATCATTGCATAAATCTGTTAAATAAACACAAACAAACGCTAAGCTACTAAGATACATCTTGTGACGCTAAAACTTTTAAAAAGAAGACTTTAAAATCATTCCGCTGTGCCAACACTGATTAAAGAACTGAACGCTTAAACCTAACTAGTTATAGTATTCAAATCTTGAAGTCTAAGTTAACTTTATAAAACAGTGTTCGAGTAAATGCTCAGCCAAGCGTCTACATCTTCAAGCGTCCAACCATAATTTAATACGAAACATTTTGAAGTCGAAAAGGACTTCAGGGTCTATTCAATCCCCCCTTCTAGACCCTTTCGTATGCCACTTGGGACCAACAAGTGGTATCAAAGCGGTTAAAGTTGAAATTTTAAAATTTCCAAGCACAACAGCTTGTTTAGATCCTTTTCAAAACTAGTTGCTTTAAAATTTTCCATGGCATTTGCTAAAGTTCCTAAATTGACTGAGTCAAACTATGACACATGGAAAGTCAAAGCATTTACTTATCTTTGTTCATGTGATGATGACATGTGCGATATTATTTCAGATGGACCTATTCAAATTCTCAAGGTTATCACTAGAGCGCCTGAAGCCACAGAAGAAACTTCGGATGGCCATGTGGAAAAGCCAAAGCAAGAATGGTCTCCAAATGAGCGTCGAAGAGCGAATTTGGACAATGTTGGTCGTAACGCTCTATATACTACAACACATTTTTACATGACGGGTCACGACCAGCGAAAACGAAGAAACATAATCAAGTCACGTATGTAATGAACTATGTTACCTTAGGGACAATGAGTGCCGCAGCTTCAGACCTCTTTCGAGGGGACATGTTTTCCAGGTGATGACGGTCCGTGGAGTTAGGGAGCCGCTGGAGGAAATCCACCATAATTCCCAAGCTCGTTGCTGGACAAAGCAGAAGTTGGAGGATCAGAGGCCCTGGACCTGGTGCGAGAAGCCGGCGGATCTGAAGTCTTAAGAGGCAGGCCAGGGATCATCTCCCGAATGGCTATGCCCGAGTTGTTGTGCTTTGGAGGACGTGTACTAGAGAGAGTCTCGATGGTCATGGGTCTTTTGCCAAGGACCTTCTCCTGGTTAGTGCGCGACCTGGAAGAGTCACCCTGACCTGAGGGAGGAGAGGTCAGAACGGTAGAAGGGGCACCCTGAGGCATCGATGGAGGAGGAGGAGGCAGAGCTGGTTCTTCTGAGGGAGAGCGCTGCCTCCTACAGTTCACAAACTCCCGGGCACGAGCTAGATCCATTAGTTTTTCTACAAAAATGCCCAAACAAAGCAAGGGTCAGCGCAAGATATGAAGAAGTAAAACAAGTCAAGCAAACACATGGGGACAGGCCAAAACCAGAAGCACTACCTATGGTGACACCTCTCAGGTCAGCCCCCAAGGGGCTATAACCAATGTTGTATAAAAGCCGATTGTCAACAAGTTTATTCATAAGGCGAGGAGAGAAATTCAAAAATTGCACCACCTGACGATGGTATTCAGATAATTGGCGGGGGGTAGGATGGTGCTCATCCAACCACTCCAAGAACGTCCGACGAAAGTTCCATACCACACACGGGGGTGGGGCAATATAGAAAAAGTTATTCTTCCATTGCTTGTCCCCAGGGCGACCAGAAAGAAAAATGGCAGGACCTCGGGAGGTCAGATAAAAAACCCCACTGTCAGCAACACTGGAACGAGGATGAAAGAGGGCGTAAAAGAACTTGGCTGTGGGCTCAATCCCGTGATAACGAAGAAGAACGGCAAACCCAGCCATCATCCGAATAGCGTTGGGCGCGAATTGGTACAAGGGGATGCCGTACCTATTGGCTATGGAAATAAAGAAAGGAGGAATAGGGAACCTAAGACCTGCTTTTAGGAGGGCCACATGAAAACAAGTATGCCGAGGAGGGGGACGATGGGCTCTATCCTGGGGAGAGGGAACTATTATTGAATAATCGTCAGGGACGCCATACATATGGCGGAGGTTTTTCAATTTTTGCTGGATGAAAGAAGAGGGAGTCTCATTCCAATAATTAGGGTTTGGCTTTTCTCCCTCCCCCAATTCAAGATCAGATGGGTGTACACCGTCACCCCCTGAAGCAACCCCAGCATGCCCAACCCCAACACCCAAAGACGGAGGGACATTGGTGGTGTGTCGGCCGTCAGATTCGGTATCCGACAAGGATAATTCCACAAACTCTCTTCCCCCTAAAACAGGAGACCCACCATACAAATCTCGCACTTAAGAGGAAGTATTCCCCACCGAATCATGCTCTAACAAATTTTGGCGATCCTCTCGGTTTTGAGAATCCGAGCCTAAACTATTTGACATTTTTTGCAAAAAGAGGGGAAAGGGGAAACAGGGACAACAACAGCAAAGTAGCACCAAACACACAACACAAGACAAACAAATAAGAGGAAGAGAGGAAGCGCAGTACCTAGAGAAGGGGGGTGAACGCAGGAGAAAGTAAGAAAAGATGGGGGAAGAATGGAGAAACTCTGATTTTAAACGCAAAATGCACAAATGACAGAAGGAAATAAAATCTCAAGTTTCGGCAAGTTACTTTTTGAATTCTAATTTTCAAAAATAAACTGAAAATAAATAGGGAAAGAGCGGGCTTCAACCTGAGACATACACGTGTGCAAAGATCAACGGTTGCCAGGGCATGAAGATGGCGGCCTTAACTGACAGAAACAATGAGTGGCGCGATTTTTCAGGAAAAGCCTTCATAACTGCAAGTCTGGGGAAGTGCAACCGTCATGTCAGGTACAGCATATCGCCCAGAAACGCACCTGAGAACAAGATCCATACCTGAGAAGAATCTCCACGCAACTTTTTCCTAAGCATCTCGAGAATATACTCAGCTCGGGCCAAATATCTGTCTTTTCTCAACTCGCGCAGCTTGACTACGTCAAACTGCGGAGTTGGGGGGGACTATTGACGTAAGTCGAAATAGGCTCTTGGGCCAAGCTGGTAGCCCAACATGATTAAGAGCCCAAGCCCAACAGCATAACAAACTCGGACTCCTTTAGAAGACATTATCGTCAGGTTCGCCCCTCTAGAGGTTCGCCCTATCCCGGCCTGTCCAGATACAGCATTCTATATAAGGCAAGCCTGGAGACAAAGATCAAACAAGGATCAATTAGGGGATGTGGTGGTCCCAAGTGGCATACGAAAGGGTCTAGAAGGAGGGGAGGTTGAATAGACCCTGAAGTCTTTTTCGACTTCACAAATTTTCGTATCACGTTAGAAATTTGAACGCTTGGAAAGCTGAGCGCTTGGGTCAGACACTTCAGAGTAGTTAACTTAGAATCAGTGATTTCAGCAGTTTACAAAAGTAAGGCAATGCTTAGATCGCTTAATCAGGGTTAGCACAGTGGAAATAATGTTTAGCGTTCTTTTAGTTAAGTTAATCGCTTTGCAATTTTATTTGTCTTTTTCAGAATAATATACTGTGATGAATATAAGACAATAAAATATAAATGACACAATAATTTGTAAGGTTCACTGGGTGATATAATCCCAGCTACGTCATTCTTCTCCTTTTTCACTTGGAGGAATTTAATATGATGATTATCAAAGAATCACACAGAAACTTCTATAAAATAGTAATGAATGAAAAAGATCTTGGGCTCCTTGATCACACAGACTTCAGCACCAATGAAGATCGTCTTCTTCAAGCTTCTGTCACTCAAAAATACAGCCTGAAAGGTTTCAACAACTTTTCTCACTCAGATGAAAGGTTGAGGTTTGTCACTAGGGTTTGTTTGTTTTAGAGAAGATCAAACAACTTGGAATATCTCAGTTGGAGTTTGAATTTCTTCTTTGGAAGATATTTGAGATATTTGTGACTGTCTGGAATGTAGATAGAAAGCTTGAAAGGTTTTGGCTATGGGGTTTCTAAGCTTTTCCAAGAAAGAATGTACGTAAGATTTTTAGCAATAATTTCTCGTATATTCTCGTTGTTATTTTTAAGGTTTTCTGGAGTAAGATATTTATAGACAATTTCTTGGGATCTGTCCGTTGGACACATGTAGAAGCGTGCCTTTCATGTGGCGCGTGATCGTACCTAAAGTCTGACATTCCTGAAAAATTCACTGAATCCGATTGGACGGGAGCAGCTAAAACTCTGAAATTTCTGACAGTCTGGTCAAAAGGTGGCTTGTCCACAAGTCACAGTAGTTTATCACATTTAATGCTCTTATCAAGCATTTAATGCAATTTGAATTTATTTCCCGTTGGAAATAAATGTCCGTTGAATGATTGCATTTAAGTCCTTCATGACTTGAGAATTTATTTCAGGTGAATCTTACATCCATCGCTTGAGACAAGTTGAGCGCTTGATCCATATATCCTGAAATGGTCTTTTAGCGTTTGACAGGCGCTAAGAAGAAAATCTTTATCTCTGGTTGACTTCAGACACTGGTCTTCAACTTCTTCTCTAATAGACTCACCTAGAATTCTACTAGCGATTCAGTTACTAAAACTTAGTCTAAAATCTAAGAAGATAAAATTACAAGCCTAAACAAAATAGAAATAATAATTTACAAACTTTTAAACGCTTATACATCAATCTAGGAAAAATGGAAAGCTTACATTTTTGGGTTCTAACATTGAATCCTATCTTGTCATCATCAAAACATCTAACATGAAATTTCCTAACAGGATGCACTTACCATATCCGGACCTGCAGAGATCACTCTAACTGACCTGCCAATTATACCATAAAAGAGATGGCTCAAGATGGAAGGATTAGGATTTATTCTACTTTCCATTGTATATTTAGAAATAGTTGACTTACCTTATTAGTCACCCCCTCATAAACATGTATATATATCAACTCCAAACACTAATAAAGGATCGACTCTTTTACTCTGTGGATGTAGGTCATATTATTGGCCGAACCATGTAAATATCTCGTGTTCTTTACTTATAATTCGTGCTTTATATCATATTTTCATATCATATATCACATATTATCATTGGTGTGCTTCCCACACACATCAATACGGCTATTGTTGATAATGACAACTTACTAAACATGATCAAGTTGTGTAATACTACCAAGGAGATATAGGATAAGTTAGCTATAATCTGTGGTGGTTCAGCACAGATCAAAGAGAACAAGCTTTCCATTGCCAAGGAAAGGTTTAAAGGTTTTAAAATGTTGCCTAATGAGACTTTAGAGCAATTGGACATAAGATTTACATCTCTTGTTACAGAATTAACATCTTTGGGTATGGATTTACAGAACAGAGAAATGGTGGTTAAGATTTTCAAATGTCTACCTAGTAGATTTTTGATGAAGACAACAACAATGAGAGAATCGAACATGTTGGATCTTCTAAGTCCAGAAGATGCCTTTTCTGAGCTCAAAGCATTTGAGTTTGAGTTGAATTCAACCAGTGATATTGTGAGCAGTCCGGTGATTGAGTCTAGAGCGCTTATAGCATCAATCAAGGGTAAATCGGGTAACAAGGGAAAGGTTTCTGATATCAATGAGGATAGCGCTATTGAACAGATTTAGAAAGTTCCTAAGATATGAAAAGAAAGGAAATAGTCCTAAGCATCAAGGACAGAGTTCATATTAGGCGCCTACTCCAATACAACAACTTGTCAAGTGCCTCAATATTCTCCACCTTCTCCTTCAGCGCCGATTCAGTACAAAGCGTCTACTCAACAAAATCTCTCAGCGCCTATGGTATCAAAACTACAAACTGCAAGATTAACCAATGAACAAAAGATGAAAACTAATCTTTGTTATAATTATAGGAAACCAGGGCACTACCAGGTAAATTGCCCTTATCCAAATGTATCTAAGCCATCAAGGCAGAATTACGTGGATAGAAACCCATTCAGGGGCAACCTTTGTCAACAAGGTTTGCTAGCGGAATCAGAACCAGCGTCCGCACCTAAAGATCTGGAGTCTTCAGAGGAGAGTAGTGATGATGATGAGCCAGTGGATGACTCAGTGCTTATTTGTCTCTTGGTCAGAGATGATGAAGCACCCCCTGAGGTAAAAACTGAGATATATTACCCTCTCTTCTGAGGAATTACTTGACAAAGTCTAAGAATATTATAATGATTGTCAAGATGCTGCCAAATTATATCAAAATCACTTCGATATCATTTCATCACTCAAGAGTGATAATGTGACGCTCAAGGAAGAGTTGCAAGTTCAACACCAATGCATTGAGAAGAACACATCACTTGAAAGTGATATAATCAATCTGAAAAGTGATCTTGATTTAATAGTCAAGAGAGAAGCTGAGTTGATTGCTAGACTTGCTAAATCAGAGCAGCTCGTCTCATCATTGTCTAAAGCATCAAGAAAGCTATACAATGTGACTGAGGTAACAAGACTATTTGGTGAGAAGACTGGTTTAGGATGTAATAAATTCGGTAAACAACCAAATAAATCGAATGTTACGGCGAACAACAAAGGAAAGGGTGTTTTCTTTGTTGAGAAAGGTTCGAAAAGTCAAACATCTGTTGAACTAAGTGACAATGGTACGAGGCCAAATGAGAAGGCCAAAGCTGATTCAGGCAAGGAAAAGGCGAAATCAAATGATTCACAAAGAAAGGTTCATCCAAACGCTCAAAAGGCTAAGGATAAACCTAACCACTGTAAATCAAGCGCTAAGCGTCCAGCACCAAAAGTGCAACCCAAGCCAGCGCCAAGGAAATACCAGCATCAATATCCACAACGGTCTAGATCATATTATCGTTACTATGATGATTATGGTTATGACTATGATTATGATTACTATTATAACCGAGGATATTATTATACACCCAAAAATCACACACATCACAAGGTGAACAAAACGCACACACAACACAATGTGAAACCCAAGAATGTTAATCCTCCCACAATGAAGATTAAGCAAATATGGGTTCCTAAAGTTCTAGTTCAAACTAACAACGCTACTAATGTTAAAGGACCCAAGTCACAATGGGTACCTAAATAGAAATAGAACTGCCATTTTGTTTGCAAGTACCTAGAGCTAAAGCCAATACATCTGTTTGGTACATCGATAGTGGGTCATCAAGGCACTTGACAGGATCCAAGGATCTTTTGATCAACTATCGAGCTGCCAATGGTCCTCAGGTTGTATTTGGTGACAACTCCAAAGGTAAAACCAAAGGTATAGGTACTGTGAATAAGGGGGACATCATGATAAGTGATATTTATTATGTTGAGGGTCTTAAGCATAATTTGTTAAGCATAAGTCAATTTTATGATAAAGGCTTTGAAGTCAAATTCTCAAGCGACTGTTGCTATATAAACAACGCTAAGACTAAATCTACTAAATTGAAAGGTAAAAGAATAAACAATGTGTATCTAGTAGATTGGGGTTCAACAATAGATAACAACCTAACATGCTTTATGGCTAAAAATGAATCTAAAACGGGTTGGTTATGGCATAGAAAAATGAATCACCTCAACTTTAAGACAATCTCTCAGCTTATAACGCTAAATCTTGTAGAGGGATTACCTAAAGCACCATTTCATAAAGATTGCTTTTGTGACGCTTGTCAAATGGGAGAATAAGTTAAATCATCTTTTAAGAGAAAGCCTCTTCTATCTACCTCTAGGATACTCGAACTACTTCACATGGATCTGTTTGGACCTGTTCAAACGATCAGTGTGAGAGGTAAAAAGTATACTTTGGTGATAGTAGATGATTTCTCTCGATTTACTTGGGTGTAATTTCTTTCATCCAAAGATGAGACATGTGACAAGTTAACAACGCTTATTCGGCAACTTCAAACATTGAAAAATCTTAAGGTTGCAAGAATAAGGAGCGATCACGGTACTGAGTTTATTAACAAGGTTGTTAAGAAGTTTTGTGCAGAGAATGGAATACATCATAAGTATTCAGCTCCCAGAACTCCTCAACAGAATGGTGTTGCTAAGCGCCGAAACAGAATGCTCAAGAAAGCTGCTAGGACAATGTTAGCAGAGTCCAAGATTGCTCCTAGGTTTTGGGCCGAAGCGATCAACACTGCATGTTATACTCAAAACCGTTGCATGATCAACAAACAACATGGGAAAACTCCATATGAACTATGGAAGGGATGTAAGCTAAATGTTTCATACTTTCATGTCTTTGGTTCAAAATGCTTTATTCTAATAATGGATCCCAAAGCCTAAAGACATTTGATCGTAAAGCGGATGAGGGAATCTTTCTAGGCTACGCCAAGAATGGAAAGAATTTTCGTATCCTAAATAAGATCAAATCGAAGGTTGAGGAATCTATTCATGTTGTTTTTGATGATGCTAACCAAGAACCGAGTAAGGTTAATGTGAATGATGTAGGAGTTGAAGATCTGTGTCATCAAGCGTCTAAGGTTACCATTGATGATGATAGTGTCAACAACGATGAGATCTTAGTGCCCCCTCCTAAGATTACTTGGGAGGTTATTTCAGATAACAATTTAAGATATGCTAATGATCATGAAGAGAGTGATCATCAAGAGCAAAGTAGAATCTGTGAACTTGAAGCGCCTACGCAAGAGGATAGTCAAGTGCCTGAGCAAGTGAACCAAGCTCCTGTTCAATCTCTTAACCCATTCCAACCAGATAGACTATGGCTGCATGATCATCCACAAGAGCAGATTATTGGAGATGTTGAAGCGCCTGTTAGGACTAGGGCCGCTACATTCAATGAGGTCATGTTCGCAAACTTCTTATCTCAGATGGAACCTAAGAAAGTGGATGAAGCGTTATGTGATCCTAGTTGGATTGAAGCCATACAAGAAGAGCTTAATCAGTTTGAGCGTAGTAAGGTTTAGACGCTAGTACCAAGGCCAACTCACCAAGGAGTTATTGGGACTAGATGGGCTTATAGAAACAAGATGGATGAGAATGGCATTGTGATAAGGAACAAAGCCAGACTTGTTGCTCAAGGATATTGCCAAGAAGAGGGTATTGATTTTGATGAGACATATGCTTCTGTCGCCCATCTTGAGGCAATTCACATGTTTTTAGCGTATGCAGCGTTCAACAAGTTTATGGTGTATCAGATGGATGTGAAGAGTGCCTTCCTGAATGGTAAACTCTAAGAAGAAGTTTATGTGGAGCAACCACCAGGATTCATCAACAACCATGGTAAGGGTATGGTCTACAAGCTAGATAAAGCACTTTATGGGCTTAAATAAATACCCCGAGCATGATATGACACACTCTCTCTTTTCCTTATTGGTAAAAGCTTTTCAAAAGGCAGCGTTGATACAACATTATTTAAAATTACCAATGATGAAGATATTCTCTTAGTCCAGATTTATGTTGATGATATTATATTTGGATCTACTAATAAGCGTCTGTGTGAGAAATTTTCAAAAATGATGCAAGAACAATTTGAAATGAGCATGGTGGGTGAATTAACTTTCTTCTTAGGATTACAAGTTAAACAACTCCCAAATGACATATGTATTAACCAAGCTAAATATACACGTGATATGATTAAGAAATTTGGTATGGAAAATGCATCATCTTTAAAAATTCCAATGGGCCAAACGCTTAAGTTAGATAAAGATGAAAGTGGGAAAAAAATTGATATCACTAACTATAGAGGTATCATTCGATCACTTCTTTATCCTACCGCTAGTAGACCTGATATTATGTTTTCGGTATGCATGTGTGCACGATTTCAAGCTGATCCTAAAGAGTCACACTTAATTGCTGCCAAGAGAATCTTAAGTACCTAAAAGACACACAAAATGTGGGCTTATGGTATCCAAGGGACTTTCCTTTTGAACTAATTGGTTACTCAGATGCAGATTTTGCAGGTTGCAAAATAAATCGTAAGAGTACTAGTGGTATATGTCAATTTCTAGGTGATAGGTTAGTTTCATGGCATAGTAAGAAACAACAATCCATAGCTACTTCTACAGTTGAAGCCGAGTATGTAGCTGCAGGAAGTTGTTGTGCACAAGTGTTATGGATGAGGCAACAACTTAGAGATTATGGAATAATCCTAGGTCCAACCCCCATTCATTGTGATAACCAAAGCGCCCTAGCCATGACTCAAAACCCTGTTCTTCATTCCAGAACTAAATATATTGACATTAGATACCATTTTCTTTGTGACCCTGTTCAAAAGAAAAATTTCTCCATGCACTTCATTGGAACTGACAAACAATTGGCAGATATCTTCACCAAAGCGCTCAACGAACAACGCTTTATCACTTTAAGAAGTGAGCTAGGTATGATTGATTTAAACGCTTAATCATTATGCATCATACTTTAATTAGACAAATAATTTAGGGGGAATCCACTTTATTTATGTCTAAAAGATTTTTGAAAAGTGTTACAAGTTATCTAATTTAAGGGGAACCTTAAAATTGTACTTGAACATATTTGTAAGCGTAAATGATCAGAACTATTTTCATATGCATAGATCATCAACGCTTATCGTTATTTTAGCATGATATGTTGGATGCTCAAATATAAAAAGAATTTAATTTTAAGCGTCCACATAAATCTTACAAGTGGTATATGTTAAGCGTTGAAAATATTCCCTTCAACACTTAATATAAACTTTTATAAAATTCATGCATAACCTTTTCAATAACTAGTGACGTGATGGATAGACTCAAAGATTAATTTTGACCTTTATCCACATGCTTCTATCACATCAAACTGGCGGGTAAATTAAAACTTTTCAAAATGACGGTTCAGAGTTAGTACGTGTTTTTGTACGTGTCAGTGTACCATCAAGCACGTGCATCACACTCTGAAAATGCCAAACGTTGTAAAAATTTCACTCGGATGTCAAAGCATTATATATGGGAGTTACCAAATGTAACTTTCCTCTCTTACCAAAAACTCGCGTCCACGGTTAAAAACATTTATGACTGAGATTCAATAACTTTACACGTGTCAAAATCCTACTGAGAAGAGAGAACACAAGTTTCAAAATTTTAACTGTGTCATTTAAAACAAATTTTTGCAGAAAAATTATTCACTTTTACTCAAGCTATCTGCAAAAATTACTCCTTCTCTCTATCTCTTTCAAAGCAAATCTCAGTTCATCTGTTTCAAAAACATTCAAATGGCACCTAAGAAATCAGGGAGCACTGTTGAAGACACCATCAAGGTTACTGAAGGCCTTGTGATGGATTGAAATTTCTGTATGAACAGAGTCAGATCAACATGATGGACTCTGTGGCCAAGGCTGGGCTTCAGACGTTCTTGACGAAGCATTCATATCTGTTTGCCCCTGAAGTAGACACTTTCTAGAAGACTGCTAAACTCTCAGAGGACAAGCCATCTATCTCTTGCCTCTTCTCTTTGTCTAAGAAGAAGTCTCCGAAAGAATTTGTCCTTTCTGCTGCTACCATTGCCGAAAACTTCAATCTGCCAAATGAAGGTGAGGCATTGGACTGTGTTACTCAAGAACAAATCCAGGAAGCGTGGACAACTATGAGTGCATATGATGGTGGACCATACAAAACGTACTTCGAGAAGAAATAAATAGTGCCGAAGTACAGATTGATGGCTGATTTCTCCAACAAGATCGTAGAATGCAGGGTAGGTACCTTCGATAAGGTCAACCTGATGTAGTTTCAGATGATGACGGCCATACTCCTCAACATCAAGATTAACTGAAGCGAGTATGTATTCGGAAGGTTTAGGGACTGTTTAAGCACCACAAAAAAACCCTATGGAATTATTCTGAGTGATCTCTTGTATAGAGCCAAGTGTGTTCACTCGTCGGGGCTTCCTTTGGCTAAGGTCAAGCTGTTGGGGAAGAGAATTCTGACTAATCTTCTTCACCCTCCCAAAATTGGTGGTGCTGCGAAACCACTATCTGAGCGCCAAGTGGTGCATGAAGCATCCGATGAGGAAGCTGAGTGTTCTGCTCCAGTTGAAGCCGTGAAGCGTCCGGCTGTACAGAAGAAGTGGGCCCCTCGCAAGCTTAAGGCTCCTGTCGTTCCATCTCCTCCTAAGGCTGCTGATGAAGAAACTAATGAGGATGAGGAAGACAAGATTCCTTTAATCAAACGGAGGAAGTTGGAAGGAATTATTAAGAAAATCAATTTTGAGGAACCAACTGTTGCTTCTACAGCCCAAACACTTAAGCTTGTTGAAGGAGTTAACATCAAGAAAATTTTCAAGCGTTCCAGGACAGGCAAGCGTCAACATGCCCCTGCTCCTAAAGAGCCTGAGATTGTTGAGCCAAGCGCTCAAGAAACTGCTGCTTTTGAGACAAGCTCTCAGAGTAAATTTATTTCTTCCCACAGCGTTTCTTTTCCTACATCTATAGAAGATCCTGCTCTTATATAGGATAGCTCTTGTGCTACAGCTATTATTCCAACTACTGCTGAAGCACCAATCGACGTCCATCTGGATGCTGATTTAGAAGAAGTGGTGGCCATTGCCAAAGATATTGCAACTGTTAAGATAATGCCCTCAGATGCCATAGAAGATAGTATGAATAGGGCATCTATCTTGTATTAACTTAGATATTATTTATAATAAAAGGCATCATTTAAGTTTTCACATAATTCTTATCTGCATCTATAAGTTGTGTAAAATATTTTGTCCATGTTTTCAGTGCGATCCCTCTACTTCCTATGGGATAGGAAGAGTGGCACTAGAAAGATCGATCTTGATTACTTAAAGAAGTTCTCAAGTAATATGAAGTCTTTAATGGACAAATAAAGAGTTCGAATACTGGTACAATCTTAACTCCGACATGGGAGTGCCTGTCTAGTATCATGGGATGATAGGAGATTAAGGTTGTAAGCACATTAGTGGAACTGATATGCTTGAACACGACTCGCATCGATTCTGTCACATGGGTTTTCACTCTGTGATTGTCAATGACAGAACTGATTATGCGTAATAGGTACATGTGAACCTTTGACCTGAAGTATCAGGATGAAGATGCAATTGTGAAGTCAAGTATTTCACTAAAGTAGTTAGACCCAATTCACCCGTTGGTGGGGTCAACCTCGAAATGCGGATTTGATGAGCAAGTGGTAGTCTTCGCAGATATCTAAGAGGGATTTGTTCTCTCATAAGTGAATGAGAATGTACCCTATGTAATTATAAATAAATAAAGATCAAAGTCTTTGGCCAAAGCAAACAAGACGATTGTGCTAGGCACCAAATCGATCTCAATGATCTCGTATTATTATTATAATTTATATATATGGTCAAGTCCAGTGAGTTTGACATAACCATGACTCTCACTTGATTGGAGAACGTGAACGAAGGGTTTATACATACACGGTACTTACGATTGAAAGGTTGTGGAATGATCCATTCATTTGTATTTCATTTGGGCTACGAAGTGGGCCACATGACTGGCTAAGTGTTAACCACTTCCTTTGGTTTTCTCTCATTGCCAAATGAAACGAACCTAAAGAGTCACGCTAAAGAATTGATGAAGAAAATTGAAAAAAGGGATTTTCTATTTTCTATTTAATTTTGGAGAGATTTAATTTATTGGATAAGTTAAATAATTAATTGCTTATTGGATAAGATTAATTATTAATTAATTTCTTAGAGAAATATATTAATAAATTAATTTATCTAATTAATTTTATTATTTAATTAATATATTTATTTATTGGGTAAAATAAATAATTAATTGAATAAAGAAATTAACAAAACAAAAGAATTTCGGGCCCTATATAGGGTGTCCTAGCCTAGGTTGGATGATCAAATTGGTCTCTTTTGTTTAGTCTTGGTCAACAAGTCATTGAGTTATAAAAGGACTCTCTTAACTTTAACCTAGAGAAGTGAATACATTACATGAATTGTAACTCTCCAAAGAATAGAAGAAGAAAAATATCCTCCCTCTCTATACACCAAAGTTGTCGCCCCTATGGAGAACAAGAAGGGAATTTTTCGTCATCAATTCGCGCATGATAATTTAGAGGCAACATGATTCATTTTTGGATTCATCTACAACTTCAAGAATTGAAGAACACGAGGGTTGAAAAATTCAAGAAGTTCATCAATCTAAAGTTTTAAAGAAGAATTAGATTCTCCTACCACCTCGCTTCAACGGGTAAGTCGGATTTACTCGTTAATGTATGTTTGAGATTCAATTATGTGAATTAGAGTACACTTTTGGGTTTTTAATTAAATTTTTGAAATCCTTCCGCTGCGTTTATGTGTTTTTACGCGAAACCCAACAGCAACAAGTGTTGCATTGGATGCGGAGGAACCTACATCGGAAGGGGTCCAACCACTACTTTCTTCAGAGGTCATAACTGAGGCACGCTCAGAAGGTCAAAGCGTCGTTGTGGACGTTACAAGACCAAGGCACTTTTTCAAGATGGATCCTATCAAGATGATTGACCATTCAATCAACTATATTCCACTAGTGCTTGAAGAAGACTTTATTCCCCCAGGCTACAATGAAGAACGTTATATTAATGCGGAGAATGAAGTGGCCATGTTGAAAGAGCATAATAAACTTATCCGTGAGATACTATTTAGCTCGAAGCTTACAGATGTGGAGCGGGCATATTACCAAGCTATTGCCAATGATCAACCTACAGGACAAATTCCTGCTTCCATCGCTATTCATGAAGAAAGAAATGATGTCAGAATTCCTAGATCTGATATAGACTTGGCTTATTATCTAGATATGGGGCATAGCAAACCAACTGGTCTTGCTCCAAGAGTTTTCAATATCAGAGTCTATGAGCATATACCCATTAAGTTTCTAAATCCAACAGAGGAACTCTTAAACAGAGAAGGATACTCTCACTTTCTAGAAGTGGTGCACAGTGATGTGAATAAAAATTCAGTTAATCCACTTCCCCTTTGGAAAAATAAGGATGTTTATGTCGATGATTGTCCAGCGTCTCTAACAGACTTGATTTAAGAAGAAGTGGATGACTACTTCCAGAGTGTGTGGAATGCTAGCTATCAAACATACAGATACCGCTTTGAATCCATTAAAGATATTCAGCATAAAGACATTCGGGCTATAGTCAATGCAGGTGCCGATTACTGCATGAATGAAGTTAATTGGGTTGAAGTGTACATGGGAAACATGTATAGTTTCCAAGACTTGGTTGCTGCTCCTCACTTAATTGGCACAGGCATGCATGACAAAAAACGTTAGTTTGCTAAATATTGCCTGGAGAAGCGTCGATAGCGAGTGGGACCAATTGCTAAATTACCAAGCGTTCGCCAGCCAATAGAGAGGTTTCTGCGTCAAGCTTTACATAAGCCTGCAGTCACTCCTCTTAACTTCAATAGTCAAGCGTATAGTAGTGGAAGTTTTCCAGTATCAGATTTATCAATGACTCCCAGCTACTGTGATGACAACTTTAGGTTGATGGTAAAGATCATGGCTCCTATTCCTCACTTTGACAAGATCTTCACAGAAAACTTGGACAAGCCCAATGGCTGCAGGATTCGCAACTTCCATGGTTATCCACTCCTACCAACTATCAGACAAGAAGTAAGCGAACACTATGCGTATGTCCTTTCCTTGCTGGAACGGAATCTGGGCATCGCTCGAGCGGTTTATCCTTATTTGGAAGAGTACTACAGCATGTATGCGCCTGAAGCTCACAAATCTCAACATCTTCCAAAGGATAGAATCATTGGATTTTCCTTGCACTACTGCCCAGATATGTTATTTCTGATCCCCCAGACCGCAGTCAAGGATTTTTCTAAATCATATGTTGGACATCATGGGTCGAATGTATGTCAGGGCTAGGGATAGTCCTATCCGCACATTTATTCAGGGATCTTGCATTTCACGTTCACGACTGAACAAAATTCTTGAGAGTGCTTCAGAATTTTATGCAGATTTACCTTTAGCCAGGTTGAACTTCCAGTTCACTAACTTTCGTCAAGAGGAGTCAGCGCTTGTGGAAGTACCTGTGGAATTTCTTGAAGAGTCTGAACCAGAGTTTGCATCAAAAGTGCCAAGTATTCCAGCGTCTGCTGAGGAACCAGTTCAAGCGTCTTCACCAGAGGTCAATCCTGACGCTTCCGAACCAGATGTTCCAGATGTTGCTGAGTTACCGATTGAAGCGCGAGGCACCGTCTTTGATCTAGCACATAAAATCTCCCTTGACTCA
Organism: Buddleja alternifolia; assembly: GCA_019426215.1. Lineage (NCBI taxonomy): Eukaryota > Viridiplantae > Streptophyta > Magnoliopsida > Lamiales > Scrophulariaceae > Buddleja > Buddleja alternifolia. The sequence goes on from CM033398.1 coordinate 11,796,935, forward strand.
CTCAAGTACACATCAAAGTTTAAGCGACCGGCTACTCAAGCAGTTCCTTCAGATGTGAATCAAACTTTTGGGCCACTTTGAAATCAATTCTGGAGGAAGTGAGTGATCATGCTACTCAGAATGCTGAAGCCCTCCATTGGATCAAAACTGATTTGGCCAAGATCGGGTCTCAGAACATGAGCGCCCAAGGTGCTCCTATGCGCGGTGCAGCTCAAGCGGCAGTTGCTGATTGCCTTAAAGAATTTCAAGAGATGAATGACGCTACACCGGCAAATCAACTGTCCATGAAAGTGCACTTCGATAAGCGCATAGACAATTTAGAGGCCAGAATGGCTTAGATTTCTACTCAAGTCAGCATTTTAACAGAACACCTTGTAAAGGCTGATGATGGAAATAAGGGGGAAGAAAAGAGAATAAAGGAAATAGGGGTGAAGAGGAAAGCTTCTAGTTCAAGAGCTGTAAGTCCTCTAACCAAGCGTCAAGTAAACGCTCCTATTCTTATCAGTTTACCAGTGCCTTCTCGAGCATTACTCGAACAATTTGACGTTCCATTTGAACGAACGCCTATTCCAGAGTCTTCTGATCCCAAACTTATAGCTAAGGAACAGAGGATGTCAGATTTTAACAAAACGTTCAGAATTTGTTTAAGGCGTATTGGTATTGACCCAGGTGAATGGGATAAGCAATTTGTTGCTTATAGAGAGAGACAAAAGAAAGAGAAGAAGTCTGTAATTGACAAAGATCATGCTGCCATCATTAGACTTGAAGAGAGTATATCCGAAGCAATCAGGGCTGAAGTAAATAGAAGAGTCAATGCTCAAACAGAAGATTAAGAACTCTTCCTGACTTTGCATTATCTATATTCTTGTCTCTTTATTTTATTTTTTATTTAGTCGTAAAATGCCTGTACTCACCTTGATATATTAATGAAGTGCATTTTTCAGCTAAAACATCTCGTTGAGGCTTAACTAACCTTAACTAACTTTATCTAACCTTTATTCAACGCTAACTTTTACTTTTGGTTATCTAACTCTTAAACTATAAAATAGTAAGTATCGCCATCATCAAAATGGGGGAAATTGTTAGGAAATTTCTTGTTAGATGTTTTGATGATGACAATTAGGATTCTATGTTAGACCCCAAAATATGTAAGTTTAGTTTTATTAGAAATCATGTATAAGCTTTGAGCGCTAGATTTGTAATAGGCTTTATTTATTTTCATTTTAGTCTGTTAGGCTAAGAAGTCTTAGACTGAGCGTCTGATAAAATCTGAGTGAGCTTATCAGTAGTTAAGTTTGAAGACTCAAGCGTCTGAAGTCTGAATGAAAAATGAAGAATCCAAGCGTCCAAGTATTGAATAGGACCAGGATCATTCAGTGATTGAATGAGCGTCTATCAATGACAAACATTCACCTGAATTTATTTCGAAGTCCAGAAGGAGTTTTAATACAAATATTCTCAGATCATTAATTGCCAAAGGGCATTTAATTCAAATGCATTAATACTGATAAGAGCATTAAATATGATAAGCACTCCAGGACGTACGGAGAAGCCACCTTACTATCAACTATTCAAAGACTGCAACACCAACTTTTGTGCAGCAGATTTTCAGGAAAAAGGACCAAAGCTCTTCACTCGCGGAAGTGAGAGACACGCGCCTGTGCATGTGTCAAACAGACACTTTTTCCAAGAATGTCTATAAATAGGACTTCAACAACAATCCATAATAACCATCGAATTACAAGCCAAATTGCTATTGCATTAAAGTCTCAAGTACTCAAACTCTCAGAAAAGCCAGAATATTCAAGCAAACATTCTCTTTGCTTTTCTTCAATTCCTGAGACAGTCAACCAATATCTCAAACAATCTTTTCGAAGAAACCTACATTACTATTGAGATATTCCAAGTTGTTTGAACTTTTTCAAAATCAAACAAACCGTTAGAAAAACCCCATCCAAGCCTCGCGATCTGTGTGAAGTCGAAGTTGGATACTTGCAATATTTCTAGGTGAAATAAGCAAGGGGATAGAAGTGTCTTGGAGTAGAAATCTGTGTGACCAAGGAGCTCAAGTCATCAATATCCATCTCTCCCTAATTCGTAGAAGATTCTGTGTGATTCTTTGAGAATCATTTTAGTGGATTGCCTCCGAGTGCTCGAGGACAAGAAGGACGTAGTTGGGATTACACCACCCAACGAACCTTACAAATATTGTATTCTTTACTTTACAGTCAATTTCATTACTATCATATCATTGCATAAATCTGTTAAGTAAACACAAACAAATGCTAAGCAACTAAGATACATCTTGTGACGCTAAAACTTTCAAAGAGAAGACTTTAAAATCATTCTTCTGTGCTAACACTGATTAAAGAATTGAACGCTTAAACTTAACTGGTTATAGTATTCAAATCTTGAAGTCTAAGTTAACTTTATAAAATAGTCTTCGAGTAAACGCTCAGCCAAGTATCTACATCTTCAAGCATCCAACCACAATTTAATATGAAATATTTTGAAGTCGAAAAAGATTTTAGGGTCTATTCAACCCCCTCCCCCCTTCTAGACCCTTTCGTATGCCACTTGGGACCAACAATTGGCTTGAACATTAACACTGTGTCAGTCTTATCATTAAGATTATATCAAAACCTTTTAAGGAATGCTTCTTTATTATTATAACTAGTATAGATAAAGATCTCATTGATTATATATGGTTAGAGGAGCGGTCGGGATACATATGGAATGCTCTCACAGATCGTAATCCTAAACTTATTCCAAGTCATAAAGGCTGTGAGATGTGGGATATCACTGGCCTCGTGAATCCTTATTCATGTGTGTAACTCTCCCAAGAGGTCGACGTGTTCCATTGTCGATAGCTGGTATGGCCAATGCATGCATGAAGATCCATACTATGGGATTGAACGGCCCCGCAAGGATTCCTCGTTGGTGTTCTCGAACTTGGAGTCCTTCGGTTTTCGTAGTGTGAGATAATCCTTAGACCTGGGATATCATTAGAAAGGGTACTACCCACTCTGCTTTGATATGCACGTGCACTCTAGGAGAGTCATACGGCATGTATGTTAGGTATAGTCTGGTAGTTACAGTGGAACCATTGACAATTGGAGGGGATTCATCCAAGGTCACAAGTACCTGGTATTTCCTATGTTGTTGAGTGAAACTGAATGATCGAAAAGTCTCTGGCCAGAGCATTGTCTTATAAGAGATATTGATGATTCCTGCTTAGAAGACCAGATCATTAGTTGAACCAACATAGTCATAGTTTCTGAGGCTATTAAGGCTTCAACCATCGCCAACCCTAAGTCTTAGACGGGAGAAAGATGAAAAGATTCGACTCACACAAAGATCAAAATCTGGAGAGGTTTGCATTTTCATCGTTAACATCTAGGAAGTCGTAGCGACGTTGCTAGACATCGAACCACGACCAATAGGTGCCTTGGGTTAATTGGTGAAATTAATCCAAGGTGATAAGAGGTGTTTTTACGTGTTTTTAAGACCGTAATTCTTATGATTTGGATTCACTTATTGCTTAAATCATGTCACATTTGCATTTAATAGGTGTGTTAAGTGAATACAGGTAATAAATGAGAATACATGAAGAAAAGGGAAGAAAAACGATGTACAAAACAAGTTCAAGCATGTTTTTCAACACCTAGGCGGTTTATGCATCTCCTACCACATTCGAGCGACAATTCCGTACATTTTGAGACCGACTTAGACAAAGTTTCCTTCTACAAAGTTTTAGATGTATGTCTTAGCTTCAAATGGGAACTTGAAACATCCAAATCGGAGGTCTATAGAGATAATTGTGAAGGAAATACGATTGCTGCGCCGAACAGAGAAGTACATGTGCGAAGATACGCCCCAACGCCCTCCCAGTCATGCCTAGGCATGGATAGTCCGAATGTTACTCCTTTTTCAGCCTAAATTCCAGCCTTATATGATGGGTAAGAATCACTTTTGGCCATAATTCAGCACATGTGTTGAGGGGTTGTCATAAGTGTGTTTCTTGGTAGATTTACTTTATGGGCGCCAAATCAGAAACAACCTCCATGTTGAAATGTAATTTAGGTATACTTAGAGACCGAATTGGACAAAATGTCCTTCTGCAAAGTTGTAGATCTATGTGTTAGCTTCACATGGAGACTTGAATCATCCAATTTGGAGATCTTTGGAGAAGTTTATGAGGAAAATACTAAGACTGCGCTGGAAAGCAAGAAAATGGCAGCATGCATGTGTTTGTTGAAGTTTTCACATGGTTATGCTTGGTGGAATTCTTAATGGCCGAAATTTCAGCATTTTTTAGCTGGTTGGAATCTTAAAAGCCAAACTTTAAGCATCACCTTAGGTGGAATTCTCATTGGGGAACTTTAATGGGAATTTTTAATGCATACTTTAGTGGAATTTTGGCTATAAAAGGAGGGGGAACCCATACTCTTCATCATTCACTATCAATTGCAGATTCTTAGAGGAGAGGGGGGCAGCCCCTAATCTTATTTCTCCACCATTCATCACCATTCTTCATCACTCTTGGAGGGGAAAACTAGAGGAAGGAAAAGAGCTTGGGGATTGAAGTCTCAACTTCAAGATCCATCATTATTCACTTTTGAGGGAGTTTTTATAGCTTTTCATTTCAATTATGTCTATGAACATGTGTATTAATTCATTTATGTTTTTCATATTATCCATTATGAACTAAATTCATAAGACTAGGGCCATGTAAGGCCAAATTGTGATATATGCTTATAATAGATGATTGTTGAGGTTGTTCTTATATTGTTATGTGATGTGAATGTGTTTTTGCCTATCTTGCATATACTTGATCACTATATGTTAGAATCTTATGCCTAGGTTAATATTTCGGGAGAAAATTGACTTAGGGTGCAAGAAATTCACATCATGACCCGTAACTAATGAGGAATTGCCCTAGACATAGGTAAAGATTCCCGGGTGAAGTTGTTCGATTCAAATCGAGTGAACTCTACTACGTTAATGCATGTTTAGTGGTTAGATTTCCGGATAGGAATATTTGGGAAATCACGATCTAAGCATAGGAGTTTATACGCGAGACATCGGTTATTCTCTACCCTCGGAGCTCTCACCATAACAATATAAGCGTAATCCTTCAACGAGAATCTTTATAAGTATAATTGATCAATTTGAACCTAGCATGTGCCTTAGTCTCCCTTTCTATTTTGTTTTAAATCATTTGTTCAACCTTGTTCTTATCTTACGCATTTCACACTCATTTTACCTTTATTGTTTTGATCTTTGTTGTTATAAAATCTTAAACTAGAATTCAAGTCTTTGTGGTTCGACAATCCGGACTTCTCGTCCACTTTTATTACTACACACGACTAGTGCACTTGCTATTATAGCACGTTAGCTTTTAGCGTGTCAAGTTTTTGGCGCCGTTGCCGGGGACTTGTTCATGTTAGTTTTTGATTTTTCGTTTAAATTTTCATAATTCTTAGTTCTTCGTTTATTTCTAACCTTTCCTTTATTTTATTATTCTAATTTTGTTTTTTTGTGTTTAATTGTTAGGTGTAATTTGTGGTGCATGACCCGCTCTTCTAACAAGCCTCTATACAATTTTGAGCCGGAGATAGAGCGTGTTCTTCGATCTAGTAGACGCGCTCGAGAATTGGCCGACAATCTAAATCCAAATGGGAATTTTCCCGACATAAATCTCACGGAAAATTGGGTATGGTTGCAAAATCTATTCCAAGCTATGCAACCGGCACCTCCTCAAAGACTTCCATCGGTCCGGGAAAGTCTACCACCAAGGGTCCACACTATACCGGGGCCCATAGTCTTTCCAAATTTCTTTGCACCAAATTATCACATTCCGTCACACATCTTTAGCATGGTGCAAAGCGAACCCTTCTATGGAGAGCCCCATGAATCACCTCATGAGCATTTGGAGACTTTAGACGATACTCTCATGACTACCCAATTTCATCCACGGGATCTCGATGCAATTCGTCTAACAGTCTTCCACTTCTCATTAAAGGAAAGGGCGACCATGTGGTACAAATCTCTACCACCCCAATCCATCACAACATGGGGACAATTGGTCGATGTCTTTTTGAGCAAATTCTTTCCACCCTCCAAAATCAATGAGCTAAGGAGCAACATTAAGGAGTTTAAGCAGGGGAATCATGAGTCCTTAGCCGAGGCATGGGCTAGATATAAAAACATGCTCCGAAAATGTCCGGATCACAACCTAAGATTGAGCGAGCAAGTATTACGATTCCATGATGGAGTCCGTTCGCGCATCCGAAATAGGCTCAATGCCGGCGCCGGTGGTGATCTCCTTGGGCTCGATTGCCAAAGTGTGTGGGACAAGATTGAGCAATTAGCCCGGGAAGATGAACTCTATCCCGATGATGAAGAAATCACACCCACTAAAAAGATTGCTTGTGTTCAAGAGTTGGGCGAAGAAGTTGCTTTGGAAACAATGGTTGGCAATGTAAACTATGTTGGAAATGCCAATCGACCTCAATTGAACTTCCATGTGCCCGAAAATTTTCCAAGGAGGCCCAATCCGGCACAAAATGCCCATCCCGGCGTCTATCAAGCACCAAGGCCCCCATTCAACAATAACCAAGCTCAAAGGCAAGGTAATCCTCATATACAAAGGCAAATAAGACCTCTTACAACCGAAGAGCGTCTCGATGAACAAATAAAGAAATCGGATTCAGCAATCAACGAACTCCGTACTATGATGAAGGATATAATGATGGACATGAAGGATTTAAAGACACAAATGGGTCAAATGGCAAAGGCGATCAGTGAGAGAGCCCCGGGAACTTTACCAAGTGACACAGAAAAAAACCCGAAGGAGCAATGCCACGCCATCACCTTAAGAAGTGGCAAACAGGTAGTCAATGATGCTGTTCGCATTTTCGCGCCAGAGCGCCTCGATGAGAACGCCCAGGCACCGGAATCAATCCACAGTGAACGAATGCTTCGCAATTGTGCGCCCGAGCGTCCCGATGATCACGCTCAGGCGCCCGAGACCCAGCGCCCTGGCGCCGATTGTCGCGCCCAGGCGCCACCTCCTGAACCCTCCACAGCGGGCTCTTCAACTCCAACGCATCCTCCCATCGAGGTCCGTCTGCCATTTCCTAATGCACATAGAAAGAAAAAAAAGGAGATGGATCCAAGTTTCCTTCGAATCTTAGCAATTCTTCGTGAGGTTAGGATTAATATTCCTTTTATAGATGCAATTTTACAAATGCCAAATTACGTGAAATTTTTCAAGGATATTTTATCCAACAAACAAAAGTGGGAGGAAAACGAAACGGTGTGCCTAACCGAGGAATGCTCCGCCGTATTGCTTAATAAATTACCAATGAAACTTGAAGACCCTGGGAGTCTCACTATTCCTTGCACGATTGGGCCATTATCCTTCGAAAAAGTTTTGTGTGACTCGGGAGCTAGCATCAACCTCCTCCCGTACTCTCTTTTCAAAAAGTTGGGCCTTGGTAACCCAAAGCCGACTTCAATGAGCCTCCAACTTGCCGATAGATCAATCAAGAGACCACGGGGAATAATCGAAGATGTAATCGTTCAAGTCGACAAATTCTATTTCCCGGTTGACTTTGTGGTTCTTGATATGGAGGAAGATGTTGAGGTACCCCTGATCCTAGGAAGACCATTCCTAGCCACTGGTAAGGCGGTAATCGATATTGCCAATGGTAAGCTAACCTTAAATGTGGGAGATGAAAAGGTCACCTTTGATGTTTTTAAAGTGCTTAAACACCCATGTGATCCTGACTCATGTTTACGCATCGATGTATTTGATATGTTGATTGATGAGACTTTTCAGGCACAAATGGTAGACGACCCATTGGAGACATGTCTTTCCAAATCTATGGATGTCGATTCAGCGAGTGAAGAACAATTGGAAACCATGTTTAGCGTAGAGAAGCCACCTCTTTACCACGTCATTGGAGCTAAAAAATTAGAAAGATCACTCTTGGCTCCTCCTCGCCCTTCTATCGAAGAGGCCCCTATCCTTGAGCTTAAACCATTACCATTACATTTGAAATATGTATTTTTAAATGATAATGAGACTCTACCTTTAATTGTCTCATCTTCTTTGACAGGAGAACAGGAGGAGCGACTCATGAGAGTATTGAAGGCCAACAAAAAGGCCTTCGGGTGGAAAATTGCGGATATAAAAGGCATAAGTCCAGCGGTGTGCATGCACAAAATACTCATGGAGGAGTCCGCAAAACCTACACGCCAACCACAAAGACGGTCAAATCCACAAATACAAGAGGTGGTAAAGAAAGAGGTTATAAAACTACTCGATGCAGGTATAATCTATCCTATCTCTGATAGTGCATGGGTAAGCCCGACTCAAGTAGTACCCAAGAAGGGCGGAATAACTGTGATAGAAAATGCGAACAATGAATTAATCCCTACTCGAATGCTTACCGGGTGGCGTGTGTGTATAGATTATCGCAAGTTAAATGATGCCACTCGTAAGGACCATTTCCCCCTCCCATTCATTGACCAAATGCTTGAAAGGTTAGCTGGACATGATTTTTATTGTTTTCTAGATGGGTATTCCGGCTATAACCAAATTGCCATAGCCCCCGAGGACCAAGAGAAAACAACTTTCACTTGTCCCTATGGCACGTTTGCTTATAGGCGGATGCCGTTTGGATTATGCAATGCCCCGGCCACATTTCAACGATGTATGATGGCGATCTTTCATGACATGGTTGAAGAATTCCTTGAGATTTTTATGGATGATTTTTCTGTTTTTGGAACCTCATTTAACACATGTCTTGATCATTTGGACCGTGTTCTAAAACGCTGTGAGGAAACAAATCTTGTTTTGAATTGGGAAAAATGTCATTTTATGGTCCGGGAAGGGATTGTGCTAGGTCACAAAATCTCCCAAAAAGGGATTGAAGTGGACCAAGCCAAGATTGAGGTAATAGAAAAGCTTCCTCCACCTACATCGGTGAAAGCCGTGAGGAGCTTTCTTGGTCATGCCGGCTTCTATAGGCGATTTATCAAAAAATTTCCAAAATTGCAAAGCCGTTATCTAACTTGCTTGTCAAAGATGCACCATTCAATTTTGATTCCCTTTGTTTACAGGCCTTCATAACTCTTAAGGAGCTATTGATATCTGCTCCCATCATGGCACCTCCCGATTGGAGTTTGCCCTTCGAATTGATGTGTGATGCTAGTGATACCGCGGTGGGTGCGGTCCTTGGCCAAAGGAAGGATAAGGTATTTCGAACCATCTACTATGCTAGTAAGACTTTAAATGATGCACAAATGAATTACGCAACCACGGAAAAAGAATTACTAGCCATAGTATTTGCATTTGACAAGTTCCATGCTTATCTCATTTTGAATAAAGTAATTGTGTACACTGATCACTCCGCATTAAAATACTTGCTTGCCAAAAAGGATGCCAAACCTAGACTCATTAGGTGGATTTTACTTCTTCAAGAATTTGACATAGAAATTAAGGATAAGAAAGGAGTAGAAAATGTTGTTGCCGACCACTTGTCTAGGATAGAGATTCCTAAGCCTGAGTGCGTGTTTGATAAACCTATTTGTGAGGAGTTTCCCGATGAGCAATTGTATGCTATACTTCATAATGATGCTCCTTGGTATGCCAATTATGCAAATTATCTTGTCACGGGAGTTCTTCCTCCGGATATCACTTATCATCAAAAGAAGAAATTCTTATTTGATGTGAAGCGATATTTGTGGGACGAACCATATCTATTTAAGATTTGTGCAGATGGCCTCATTCGACGATGTATCCCCGAGGAGGAAATAGCATCAATTCTCGCCCATTGTCATGATATGTCGGTAGGTGGTCACTTTGGACCCTCTAAAACAGTGGCTAAAGTGCTTCAATCAGGTTTCTTTTGGCCTACTCTTTCTAAAGATGCATTCTTGTATGTTCAATCTTGTGATAGGTGTCAACGAACAGGTAACATCTCTAAAAGACACGAAATGCCATTGAATAACATGCTTGAATGTGAACTATTTGATGTATGGGGTATTGATTTTATGGGACCCTTCCCTAGTTCTTGTTCCAATAAGTATATTCTTGTTGCGGTCGACTATGTCTCCAAATGGGTCGAAGCTGAGGCTTTACCAACTAATGATGCTCGGGTGGTTACTCGATTTTTAAAAAAAAGGATTTTCACTCGTTTTGGAACTCCTAGAGCAATCGTTAGTGACGGGGGCACCCATTTTTGTAACAAACAATTCGAGCACTTACTGAACAAGTACGGGGTACGGCATAAAATCTCAACCCCATATCATCCTCAAACGAGTGGTCAAGTGGAGGTGTCGAATCGGGAGATTAAACGCATTCTTGAAAAAACGGTTAACGCATCTAGAAAAGATTGGTCCCTTAAACTAGATGACGCCTTGTGGGCATATAGAACCGCGTTTAAAACTCCGATTGGCATGTCCCCATATCGCCTTGTCTTTGGAAAAGCATGTCATTTACCGGTTGAGCTCGAACATCGCGCTTTTTGGGCTATTAAATTTCTAAATTTTGATTCTCAACTCGTAGGTACCAAGCGATTACTCCAATTACACGAACTTGAGGAATGGCGCCATCAAGCGTATGAGAACGCCAAGCTTTACAAGGAGAGAACGAAAACATGGCATGATAAGCGTATTATTCCCCGAGAATTTCATGAAGGAGACAAGGTTTTACTATACAATTCTCGCCTTCGACTTTTTCCCGGGAAGCTCAAGTCAAAATGGTCGGGACCATTTGTTGTATCTCGTGTGTATGCTTCTGGTGCCATTGAACTTATAACGGATAATGGACGAACCTTCATGACAAACGCCCAAAGATTAAAGCATTACATTGGGATTGACGGGTCGAGGGATAAAGTGACCATTCCCCTCCAGGATCTTTAGCGATTCTTTATCTCAAGTCGAGCTACCGACTCTAAACTAGCGCTTCTTGGGAGGCAACCCAAGTTTGTAAGTTTTCTTTTCTTTTTGCTTTCGTTTTTGTTTTGTTTAGTTTGTTTCTTTTTATTGTGTTCAAGCATGCACTTTGGGCATGTATGTTTTTCTTATGCTTGATGGTTTAAAAAGTTGAAGTGTTAGATATGATGCACATTTGGACCCCACCTTTAGAGATTCTTATTTTACTCGATAAGAGGAGAAACTTTGTAAGGATGCATTGGAAGCTTAAGGATGTTCTTCAATATCCTTGGTTGTAAGTGTTCTTTTACCTTTGTGTATGCATGTTGTAACAACATTGGGGACAATGTTGGATTTAAGTTTGGGGGTAGAAGAGTATCTATTTTGAATATTGAAAATGCAATCCTAATTTTTAACTTGAATTTGGGGAAAGTTTGTTTGATATCATGTTTATATGCTTCTTTGTTGAGAAAATCAAGCATGAAAAATTTTTAGTCCTTCCAATTGATGCATTGAAATTGATTGACTTGAAAAAATGGCATGAATTCTTGAAATAATCTGAATTTAATGGAATATATATATATCTTTGAAATTGCTCGTGGAGACCTTAGACTAGAATTGATTCCTTAGATGATTCACAATGCACTTAAATCGAAGGTAGAGGAGTTGAGAGGATAACCATCTTGAGACACTTAAGGAATTATTCCCAGAAATATTAACTTAGATTTCTCATAAGGTTATAAGTTGAGTAGTAATTTTATATGCTAACAATGAATTGGAAAGGTTGAATTTTGGTATGACCAAAAGTGGTCAGGCTAATACGTACCGGAGGTGAAAAGTTTCATGCCTATATACTGTACTATTATGCTAATTTGAGCTATGCTCAAGCCAAAAGAAGTGAATTGTTTAAAAGATCTAGTTTTATTTCGTGGCCTTTGATACTCAAGTGATTAAATCCTTAGGAGTGTCTCTACACTTAATGCCCTAAAACTATCTAGTTTGGGAGTCATTGGTCTAAAACTTGTTACATGGGTGTCATAGAAAGCCTAATGGAATAAAACATTGCACATGATCTAGCCTTAATGAAGTTTAATGGAAATTCCATATGAATTGAATGTTGAATATTTGAGATAATGAAATTTAAATGGCTATGAGATTTTCTATAATTCTTGTGCCTTGTGTTTGATCAAAAGTTGATAGATATGGGATTAATGTCCAAAATTTGGTAAGGATGCCTCTCGACTATAATACCCTAGATTTATTTTTCACTATACCCTAGGGAGTCGTTTCAAGTATTGGTGTCACATGAGCAAAAGTAGTTGATATGTATATATATATTTGTGAACTTTAAAAGGTTGATTTTATGCCATTCATTCTTGTTGATCATATTGAGATGTGTTGATTCGGTTGGGATTGAAAATTTGCTAGATTTTGTGGGTATATCTTATGCAAACCCTCACGAGACTATAACTCGTCCTTTGAGGTAACTCAAAGGTTTAAAGGCTTGTTGCACCCGCTAAGTGCAATCGTTTACTCCACGAAAGTGAGTTAGTTAGTTGTTTTGTTTTCTCCCATTGAATGATGTTGGTCTTGCCTTATAGCTCTTATTGCTCGAGGTCGAGCAATTGATAAGTTTGGGGGTGTTGATAAGAGGTGTTTTTACGTGTTTTTAAGACCGTAATTCTTATGATTTGGATTCACTTATTGCTTAAATCATGTCACATTTGCATTTAATAGGTGTGTTAAGTGAATACAGGTAATAAATGAGAATACATGAAGAAAAGGGAAGAAAAACGATGTACAAAACAAGTTCAAGCATGTTTTTCAACACCTAGGCGGTTTATGCATCTCCTACCACATTCGAGCGATAATTCCGTACATTTTGAGACCGACTTAGACAAAGTTTCCTTCTACAAAGTTTTAGATGTATGTCTTAGCTTCAAATGGGAACTTGAAACATCCAAATCGGAGGTCTATAGAGATAATTGTGAAGGAAATACGATTGCTGCGCCGAACAGAGAAGTACATGTGCGAAGATACGCCCCAACGCCCTCCTAGTCATGCCTAGGCATGGATAGTCCGAATGTTACTCCTTTTTCAGCCTAAATTCCAGCCTTATATGATGGGTAAGAATCACTTTTGGCCATAATTCAGCACATGTGTTGAGGGGTTGTCATAAGTGTGTTTCTTGGTAGATTTACTTTATGGGCGCCAAATCAGAAACAACCTCCATGTTGAAACGTAATTTAGGTATACTTAGAGACCGAATTGGACAAAATGTCCTTCTGCAAAGTTGTAGATCTATGTGTTAGCTTCACATGGGGACTTGAATCATCCAATTTGGAGATCTGTGGAGAAGTGTATGAGGAAAATACTAAGACTGCGCTGGAAAGCAAGAAAATGGCAGCATGCATGTGTTTTGTTGAAGTTTTCACATGGTTATGCTTGGTGGAATTCTTAATGGCCGAAATTTCAGCATTTTTTAGCTGGTTGGAATCTTAAAAGCCAAACTTTAAGCATCACCTTAGGTGGAATTCTCATTGGGGAACTTTAATGGGAATTTTTAATGCATACTTTAGTGGAATTTTGGCTATAAAAGGAGGGGGAACCCATACTCTTCATCATTCACTATCAATTTCAGATTCTTAGAGGAGAGGGGGCAGCCCCTAATCTGATTTCTCCACCATTCATCACCATTCTTCATCACTCTTGGAGGGGAAAACTAGAGGAAGGAAAAGAGCTTGGGGATTGAAGGCTCAACTTCAAGATCCATCATTATTCACTTTTGAGGGAGTTTTTATAGCTTTTCATTTCAATTATGTCTATGAACATGTGTATTAATTCATTTATGTTTTTCATATTATCCATTATGAACTAAATTCATAAGACTAGGGCCATGTAAGGCCAAATTGTGATATATGCTTATAATAGATGATTGTTGAGGTTGTTCTTATATTGTTATGTGATGTGAATTTGTATTTTTGCCTATCTTGCATATACTTGATCACTATATGTTAGAATCTTATGCCTAGGTTAATATTTCGGGAGAAAATTGACTTAGGGTGCAAGAAATTCACATCATGACCCGTAACTAATGAGGAATTGCCCTAGACATAGGTAAAGATTCCCGGGTGAAGTTGTTCGATTCAAATCGAGTGAACTCTAGTACGTTAATGCATGTTTAGTGGTTAGATTTTCGGATAGGAATATTTGGGAAATCACGATCTAAGCATAGGAGTTTATACGCGAGACATCGGTTATTCTCTACCCTCGGAGCTCTCACCATAACAATATAAGCGTAATCCTTCAACGAGAATCTTTATAAGTATAATTGATCAATTTGAACCTAGCATGTGCCTTAGTCTCCCTTTCTATTTTGTTTTAAATCATTTGTTCAACCTTGTTCTTATCTTACGCATTTCGCACTCATTTTACCTTTATTGTTTTGATCTTTGTTGTTATAAAATCTTAAACTAGAATTCAAGTCTTTGTGGTTCGACAATCCGGACTTCTCGTCCACTTTTATTACTACACACGACTAGTGCACTTGCTATTATAGCACGTTAGCTTTTAGCGTGTCACAAGGCCTAATTAATTATTATGAATAACTAATCTAGCCTTTGGAAGGACTTATTGCTAGATTGTTAATGAGCCTAATGGGTCACAGACAATACTTAGCGTAGTACCTATTGGCTAATTAATTCTTTCTGAATTAATGGAGAGATTAATTAATTCGGGAAAATGAATAAATTAATTAAGTGGTCTTAATTAATAAAAGTCTTATAGTTTAATATTGGATTATTAAATTGGGAAAGACTAGTTAATTAATTAGTGGTCTAAATAATTAATATACGAAAGAGGAAATATATATATATATATATATATAATTTATACACGTGGGGCGTGTATATATATATGTGTATAGATTTGGTGGAGGATTTTATCTTGTTCACCAAGTCTATGTGTGTATATATATATATATATATCCTATAATATATTTGGTAGGATCTATTCTAATTAATTAGGTAACTAATTGATATGGAAAGATCTTATAAATATATGTTAGGATAAATATTGAAGATATGGGAATATCTTATTTGATAAGATATGATATATTTGATATGTATCAAATATATGGAAATATCTTTTTACTTGGAAAGATCTCCAATTAATTAAGGAAGAGAGTTTGAGAAAGAATGAAAACTAAATAAAATAACATACATACATATATCACAAGTGTGAACACACACACTAAGGCGTGTGTGTGAGTTGGGCGTGTAGCCCAATATATATGTATGTGTTGTTTTATTTTTTAATCAATGAATCAATCACTCAATTAATTTTAAGTTTCTCTCAAGATTTTTTCATAAAAATAAAATATCGGTACAACCCCCGGGGATACCGGCGCAGCGGAATACATATAATTTTAAAAATTAAAGCGGAATCCCCGATATTAGGGCTAGGTCAACATGGTACCATCGGATTCAAAACTATCCTAGGAGAAAGTTTACTCGTGTTTACCTCTTGTAGACCTTAAAGTAGCAATGTCTTTTTAAGCTACTCCCTGCTACAATCTTCGAATTGATTTGCCCTAGAGCCCCAAGCGTTGCGCTTCTGAGATGTATCCACACCCTAACTTGTACCCTTAATTATCTCCTCCAGTGCTAGCAAGGAGAATATCGAATCTTAGCTTGTGTTTGGAATTATTTAAGTGTTCTTCGCACTCAACACATGAGTTTGAAGAAATAGTATGAAAGAAAATTAGGAAAGAATAATAGAAAAAGTGTTTTTCTCAAAAACTTATTTTTCTTTCAAAAACCAAAACTAATTCAAAGTCACTTTTTCCATTAGATTTAAAAGAGGTAAAATATACATATATATATATAGAGAGAGTCCACCTAGGGTTAAAACCCTAGGTGGGTACACGACTACTTCTCCCCTAAAAATTAGGGAGTAGGCGTGTACATATGTATATATGTACATGTATTTCCTTTTTTTATTATTCTCTTCCTTGTTTAGTTGGACTCTTTCCAACTAACTAGATATTACCATATCTAATAATATCCTAACATATATTAAATAGAATCCTTTCCATATCCATTAATTAACTACTTTAATTAATTTAGGATTCTACCAAATATATTTATAGGATATTAATTAATATATATATTTAACAAACTTGGTGAGCAAAATAAATATTTCCACCAAATCTACACACATAATACACACGCCTCACACGTGCACTATGTATATATATATATATATATATCTATTATTTTATTTTCTTTTCCCTAATTAATTAATTAGTCCTTCCCAATTTAATATTCTAATATTAAATTATAGTACCATTAATTAACTAGTTAAATTAATTCCTTTTCCTTGATTAATTAAATCCAATTAATTAATCCCACCATTAATTCACAAAGAATTAATTAGCCAATAGGGACTACACTAAGTTATGTGTGTAACCCCTCAGGCTCGTTGTCAAGCTACTAATAAGTCCCTACAGGCTAGATTAATTATTCTAAGTAATTAACTAGTCCTTGAATTAATTTCACCAAATTAATCCAAGACACCTATTGGTCATGGTTCGATGTCTAGCAACGTTGCCACGAATACCTAGATGTCAACGATGAAAAGAAAACGCCTATCCGAGTTCCGATCGTCATATGAGTAGAATCCTTCATCAATTTCCCATCCATGGTCTAAGGTATGGTGACAGTAGAACCCTAATAACCTTGGAAACTATGACTGTGTTGTGACATCTAATGATCCAGTCTTCCGATCCGGGATTACCATTCCATCTCAGAAAACAATCGCTTTGATCAAAGGCTTTTCACAATCATTTAGATTCTCGCAATAGCATAGGAAATACCGGGTACTCGTGACCCTGGATGAATCCCTCTCCGACTGCCATTTGTTCCACTGCACTACCAGACTATACCCAACATACACGCCATATGACTCTCCTGGAGTGCACGTGCATATCAAAGCAGAGTGGGTAGTGCCCTTTCCAAATGACGTCTTAGGTCTAAGGATTAATTCCACACTACGAAATCCAAGGGCTCCATGTTCGACAGCACCAAATAGGAGTCCTTAAGCGGGGCCGTTCAATTCCATAATCCAGTATGAATCTTCATACATGTATTGCCACACAAGGCATCGACAATGGAATGCGTCGACCTCTCGAAAGAGTTACATGTATGAACAAGTCTTGACGAGGCCAGTGATATCCCACATCTCACAGCCTCCATGCCTTGGAACAATATTTAGAATTACGGTCTTTGAGAGCATTCCATATGTTTTCCCTGACCGCCTCCCCTAACCATATGTAATCCATGAGATCTTTATCTATACTATCAATAATTATAACAATAAAGAAGCATGCCATAATTAAAAGATTCAATATATTTAGAACAAGACTGTCATAGTGTTTACATTTAATATGGCTGAGCCTAAACAATTGGCTTGCCGGGCACCTAAAACTATTAATTCTTTCTCTCCAACTCTTCCACCTCTTTCACAATATTCTTCCGACTCATGTGTTGAGTACAAAAAACACCAAAATATATTCCTACCCATTTCATGAGCCAAGATTCGATATTTTCCTTGCTTGCATTGGTGGAGATAATCGAGGGTACGAGCTAAGGTGTAGATAAACTTAGAGGCGCAACACATGGGGCGCTAGGGCAAACCCAATTCGGAGAGGTGTAGCAGGGAGTTGCTTAAAAAGACGTTGCTGATTTTTTGGTCTACAAGAGGTAAACACGAGTAAACTAACCTCTAGGATAGTTTTGAATCCGATGGTACCATTTCAACCTAGCCCTAATTTCGGGGATGCCACTTTAATTTTTTAATTTAATATGTCTTCCGCTGCGCTCGGCGTCCTCGGGGGTTGTTACGATCCCAACAGTGCATAGGTCTCGCGGCCATGCCGCGAGGCTTGGTGTTTTGCCTCGAGGGACGTTGCGCGCCCTCAGGGCTATTTTTTCGGGAGACCTAGAGGTCGCCTTAGCCCTTGTTAGTTCTTTTTGACTTGTGAAAAACTATTGTTTGTGTTATCGTTTTTTATACCATCTTTGAGGGACTTGTTTCTAATTGGACCCCCTATTTTTTATAGGATTAGGGAGCTCTTCCTCCCCCGATAGTGAGGGTCCTTCTATCCACAAGGATCTCGCGTTTGACTCTTGTGACTCTACTATAGCTGGAGATGAACTCTATACACTTTTTGAGGATACCGCGGTGGACCTCGAATTACTAATGCTCATAGCAGGATGTCGAATTTCCATTCCCCTTAAGGGACACGTGACTCTTTACTTAGAGTATTGTTGCTCAGGGTTTACCATCCCTTATCACATAGTTTTTAGGGAAATCTTAGCCCACTACCAAATTTGCGTTAGTCAATTAACCCTCAATTGTTTCATCTTCTTTGAGGGTTTTGTTCATCGGTTTATCGAGTTAAACCTTAAGATAAATTTGGATGCCTTCCAGGCTCTGTTTACGGTTAAGATGTGCTCTACTAGACCATACATGTATTTTTTCCCTTCATCGACCGTTAGGTTCTTGGAGGGTAACATTAGCCCTAAGGGTAATTGGAAATCGAAGTTCTTTACTTTCCTATTACTTACTTGGGTAAATCAATGCCATTGCGTTGGAATGGGGGCATTGCCTCTCATAAGGTCACCTGTGCCAAAAACAACTTAGAGATCTTTAGCAAAACAGGTTTATGTGACCATAGGTTTGACGTTAGCCGATTATATACTCACGGTATACATGTGTCTTTACCATTATCTTAATCCATGATGTAGCTTTCAAGAACTGTTCGTCATTATACGATTAACCTTTAGTTCGCCATGTATTTTTTGCAGGTGCGAAGGTCACCAAAGGTGGCAAAGCGAGTTTTGCCACCCTTCCGGCTCCCTCAACACTCGTGGCCATAGTGGTGTGGCCAACTCATCAGGGCTCCCGAGCCTCACTTCAAAAGACATAACTAGGATTATTAAGTCTTCGGGACTTGCCTCATCTGGCCAAGTTCCATGCACAGTCAATTTTGACTCTATGATGGCCGATTTCGGCCCTAGGGGTGTTCAGGGCCCTATGTTGGGCACCTCCACTAGTCCTCAAGGCATGGTAGTTTTGGAAAAAAAGGATGGTGAGAGTGTGCATGGGGGCTCGACCCACTCCCTTCCTAAGGATAACCGTGATAAGGAAATGGCTACTCGAAGGGGGTGCGACTATCCTGGGGGTCGTGTTCCCGTACTTTCTTCTCCTATGTTAGCTGCTCCGGCAAAGCGTGTTCATGATTCCTCCCCTGGGAGTTTTAGCTCCCCTGACCTTGTCAAGGGACTGTTTAACTTTGGGGTGAACCAGGACTCCAACGTTAACTCATTTTGGGATACTACTGATTCTATGACCCCTTGGTCTATTATGAGGGCGGCCGTGACTGATCACGACTCTACCCACTTGTCTTCGCTACCAGCCGAGCGTCTCGACCAAGAGACATCCACCGGAGCTAGTCGGGTAAGTGTTTTCATACGCTATTGCCATCGTTAGCAGCTATATGCTTATGCCTTTAAGATTTTAACATAGTTTTTACCTCCCCAGGAAATTCAACTATCCCATCACCTTCTAGCTAAGTACAAGGAGTTAGAGGAAAACTATGATGAGAGTCGCCAACAGATCAAAAATCTTCTTTCCAAATTTTTTGGAGCTAAGGGGTTAGCTGAAAAATGGGAGAAAAAACATGGCGAGGTCGAGAAGAAGCTTGCAACGGAAATATCTGAGGGTAGCTACTTCCTCAGCTCGAACGTCGGGAAAAAGACCTTACATGATGCCCGAAGGTCAGTGGTAAAAATGTTTCGCCAGAGCGTCAGTTTTGTTGACGAGTGCAACAAGCGTGAATATGGCATTGCCATGGGCTTCAGGGCCAAGACGGTTCGCAAATGCCATAAAACTCTTCGTGAGAGTGGTTGGTATCCAGGTGATGATTTCAAATGGTTGTACAGTGATGTCCCCGATACTAGCGATGGGGAGGCCGAGGCGGGGGTTGATACCGCTAGTTGAGGTGTTGGTTTCCCTCTTAGCATTTAACCCTCTCATGCCTTTAGGACTTCAGCCTCTCCAATGGTTTTGGACTATTTATACTCTAGCCTTGTTTAGTTATTTGTAAGACTTATTCTTGTTTACCCGAATGTGGGTTAGTTTCATTCTTGAATTGTTTTTATGCTTGGGCATGTTACCCTTTGGATCTTCATGGATATTGACTATCTCTTTTTGCCTTTTACTTAGCTATCTTAGCGTGCCATTGGCGTGATTTCATGAGTGCTAGATCAATTGTTCAATTATTTTGCCTTAGTACCTTGCAGCTTCATAAGCACTAGTTTAAGTACTTAACCATTTTAACGCACCATTGGTGGGATTTAATGAATGCTAGAGGTGAGTGTCTTGACACGCTAAAAGCTAACGTGCTATTGTAGCAAGTGCACTAGTCGTGTGTAGTAATAAATGGACGGTAAGTCCGGATTGTCGAACCACAAGGACTTGAATTCTAGTTTAAGATTTGTAATGAAGTGAATAAACAAAGTAAGAATAAATTCAAATAAAATTTGTAAAGAACAAGAACAAAGATGAGCAAGTGATTTAAAACCAATTATAAAGGGAGACTAAGGCACATGCTAGGTTCAAATTGATCAAATATACTTAATAAGGTTCTTGTTGAAGGATTACACTTATATTGTTATGGTGAGAGCTCCGAGGGTAGAGAATAACCGATGTCTCGCGTATAAACTCCTATGCTTAGATCATGATTTCCCAAATATTCCTATCTGGAAATCTAACCACTAAACATGCATTAACTTACTAGAGCTCACTTGATTTGAATCGAACAACTTCACCCGGGAATCTTTACCTATGTCTAGGGCAATTCCTCATTAGTTGCGGGTCATGATGTGAATTTATTGCACCCTAAGTCAATTTTCTCCCAAAATATTCACCTAGGCATAAGATTCTAACATATAGTGATCAAGTATATGCAAGATAAGTAGAACATCAATTCACATCACATAACAATATAAGAATAACCTCAACAATCATCTATTATAAACATAAATCACAATTTGGCCTTACATGGCTCTAGTCTTACGAATTTAGTTCATAATTGAAAGCATAAAAGACATAAGAGGAATATTCATAGACATAAATGAAATGAAAAGCTCTTAAAAACTCCCTAAATGGTGAATGATGATGGATCTTGAAGTTGAGCTTTCAATCCCCAAGCTCTTTTTCTTCCTCTAGTTTTCCCCTCCAAGAGTGATGAAGAATGGTGATGAATGGTGGAGAAATCAGATTAGGGGCTGCCCCCCTCTCCTCCAAGAATCTAAAATTGATAGTGAATGATGAAGAGTATGGGTTCCCCCTCCTTTTATAGCCAAAATTCCACTAAAGTATGCATTAAGAATTCCCATTAAAGTTCCCCAATGAGAATTCCACCTAAGGTGATGCTTAAAGTTTGGCTTTTAAGATTCCAACCAGCTAAAAAATGCTGAACTTTCGGCCCTTAAGAATTCCACCAAGCATAACCATGTGAAAACTTCAACAAAACACATGCATGCTGCCATTTTCTTGCTTTCCAGCGCAGTCTTAGTATTTTCCTCATACACTTCTCCACAGATCTCCAAATTGGATGATTCAAGTCCCCATGTGCCGATAAAACATAGATCTACAACTTTCCAGAAGGACATTTTGTCTAATTCGGTCGCTAAGTATACCTAAATTACGTTTCAACATGGAGGTTGTTTCTGATTTGGCGCCCATAAAGTAAATCTACCAAGAAACACACTTATGACAACCCCTCAACACATGTGCTGAATTATGGCCAAAAGTGATTCTTACCCATCATATAATGCTGGAATTTAGGCTGAAAATGAGTAACATTTGGACTATCCACGCCTAGGCATGACTAGGAGGGCGCTGGGGCGTATACTGGCACATGTACTTCTCTGTTCGGCGCAACAATTGTATTTCCTTCATAACTCTCTCCAAATACCTCCGATTTGGATGATTCAAGTTGCCAAGTGACGCTAACACAGAGATAAACAACTTTGTTGAAGGAGACGTCCTCAAATTCGAACTCGAAATATGCATACATTCTGTATTTGCGTGCGTTATTTCTCTATTGTAGTGATTTTCCACCTTTACTCGATAAGCACACAACTTAAACGCAAATGTGGTATAAATCATGCATAAACCAATATAAATCCAATAAATATGAGGCTCTAAAATATGTAAATTCACACCCTATCATGTCTCTTGGGCATCTTTGCTATATTTGAGCTTCACTTGTTAGCAATTCGCTTTTTAAATGCTAAAAATGCTTGGCCTTGGCTTGAAATATTAACTAGCCATGGGCTTAACATATTAGCTAGCCACTAGCTAGCTGTTTGTTTGTATCTCCACTCCTTGCCCCTACTCCTTAATATGTGAAACACATTCAGGAGTAAGTTACAAAAGGGTAGTTCTATGACACCTAGGAGTTAAACTTTTCTCATGTAGGCTTACTGACGATGGGTGTTTTTTGCATAGAGTATAGTATTTCGCTGATAACGAGAGCACTAGGCCTTATTTGTTGAGTGTCGACCCTTGTGAATTTAAGGCCTGATTCCTTGAGGCTTATAGCCTTGCAACTTTTTCACTAGGGTGACATTTGTCTTTTTTGTAAATGCTTTTGCGCCATTATTTGCTCAACTTTTTTCATGGCTGTTTGAAAATATTTATTTTTCAGGCGTGGGGGCATTAGTTTTGATACTATTTTAGTGCCCCCCATTCCTTGGTTTTTTAGAATTTTAGGAGGATTGAATAGCCATAAGTGTTATTTATTTGTGACATGAGGTGAATTGTCACGCTAGCTATATTGGTATGACTCGATCCAGAGTCCATGTCAGAGGAGGGGTAGTTTTTCAAACCTCATTCCCTCTCAGTACTACTGGAAGGATCATAAGGTGGGCTAGCCTCAACCGAGCTCTCAAGGGTTCGGGGGGCTTTTGTTGCTCCACCTATGTTAGCCTTGAAAAGGGGCTTTAAGTTTCGGTCGGAAACATTAGTTCCAAGGAGCGTTTTTAGGTGTTGTTAATTCGCCCATTGTTAATGTTATACTTATTTGTATGACGTGACATGCATGTTATTTAAACTAGTCTAGCAGACATAGTAGCATAAAAGTTGATGTGCCTGAGGGCACTTAGCAATCATATAACGCTTCAAACATCCAACAATTAATAAAAATATACGGGGGTACAACTAGGCACCTCAAAACTGGCGCTGGTGGGCTCCCCCACTCAACACTTGGCTCATGGCCAACTTGAAATTGTTCAATAGTAATATAAGAAATAAGATAGTTTTTTATTAACTTGATACCTGTTGATGCCTCATGAGGCCTAACACCTTATCAAGATTGGGGGATGTTTCCCAGGGGGTTTATCGCATGCTTGGTCTCCAGAACCGGCATGCCCGTTGCCTCCCTTGCTTTGGAGTCTCTCTCCTTAGGGATGGGCGTCATGCTCTTGAAGTGGGCATTATCTTCTTGGGGTGGCACATTGCGGCTCTCATTCTCTTCAAAGGCGTCTGACTGCTGGGATTTAGGCCAAGTGCTGACTAATTGGGTCTTGACCCCCAAGTGACTTTCCTCTAGCAAGATTAACTTTATGGCAACTTTCTTCTTTTTTCACTGTGATCATTGTCGCTATGCTTCCTTTTAGCCTTTTTCAAGGTATTAGCATAACATTCTCTCGCTACCTTCACGTCGCCAACAACTTCCTATGTTCCTACGGGGGTGGGAAACTTGACCTTCATATGAAAGGTGGATATGACAGCTTGGAATAGGTTTAAGTTCGGCCTCCCCAAAATGATGTCGTATGTGGAGGGGGCTTTGACCACCAAGAACTTCACCATCTTCGTAGAGCGGGTTGGAAATGCACCCAAAGATATGGGTAGAGACACCTCCCCTAATGCTTCCACTATCTTACCCGGAAATCCAGTGAGGGGGGTGTTGATCACTTGAAGTTGTGCATTTTCTACCCCTATTTGGGTGAAGGCATTGTAAAAGATGATGTCTGCTGAGCTACCACTGTCGACCAGAATCTTCTTCACCCAAAAGTTGGAGATGGTCGCCAATATCACTAAGGCATCATTCACCAATGGGATTTCATTTTCAAGGTCTTGTATTCCACACTATATGGTCTGAGTCTTTGGCTCCACTTGATTCACTTACCCTCCCCGTGGGGAGCTGATGGCATGTAACCCCATGGCAGATCTCAGTGAAGCTTTCCTTGAGTTCATGAAGTCTTCCCCTACCGGGCCTTCCAAAATCACCCCTACGATCCCATTCACGGAAGCGTTGTCCATATCCAAGTTTGCCCTGGTGGGATTTCCTTTGCCTCGATCTCTACCCCGCGGTCCCGAGGGGTCTTGGGTGGTTGCCTCGGACGGTGCTACCACCTCTTGCAAGTAGCCCCTCTTTATGAGCTTTTCAATTTCCACTTGCAGATGGTGGCACTCTTCGGTAGTGTGACCTTTGTCATGGTGGAACCTACAATACTTCTTTGATTTTAGATGGCCGGGGTTATCTTTCATCTTCTTACTCCACTGGACAATGATTTGCTGCTCAGCGATAGCCAGAACTTGCTCTTGCGGGAGTGTAAGAGTGGTGTATTTATGGAATCCCAAAGGAGGCATGTGTTTGCGCTCCTTAAACTCCGGTATCTTATCATCCTCCATAGATTTTCTCTTATTGCCACCGCTTTCTTGCTTTATCGGACCTACTGTCTCTTCGATTCTTATATATTTTTCAGCTCTAGCCAACAGCTCCTCCATAGTCGACGGCGGCTTCCCAGCTATAGATTCTTTGAACGTACTACTGCGTAAGTTCCTCTGCATTATTCCTGATAGCAACTTGTGGTGGACGTGCGGTACCTCAGACACTGCTGTGGAGAATCGCTGTACATACTCTCTCAAGGACTCACCATCTTTTTGAATCACCGTGAACAAGAAAGAGGCTATCTTGGGATATTTCTTGTTCATGGAAAAGTGGTTAAGGAAGCGCTTGGTCAGTTGCTCGAAGCTGGTAATGGTACCGGAGGGCAATTGATTGAACCAGCTAAGCGCCCGTCCAGAGAGTGTGGTTCGAAAATTTTCGCAGTAGGCTGCATCACTGACATCATACATGTCAGCTTTAACATTGAACTTGTCAACATGCTCTTGAGGGTCTCCAGCTCCCTCATACTCATCCAAGTGTGGTATTTTAAGTCCTTGTGGTAGAGACTCTGCCAAAATAACCAGGCAAAAAGGACTTCTCTTAAGGGGAGCATTAACTAAGGCCATCAATTGCATGTCCTCATATCGCCCATTGTTCTCCAAACTTTCATCTTGGTGGAGTGCACGCCTACGCTGGCCCTCTCGCCTTGGCAAGGTCTCTTCTGTTGGGGAAAAATTACCAAACGCAGCAGAAAAACAGAATTTAAAATTTTTTGGATTTTTCCCATGATAGGATCAATCCTAGGGTTTTATCACATATATGTATGATAGGGTAAAACAAACTTTACCCATTGTAGCGAAGTGGTTGATAATTCCTACGATCTTGAATTCTTCAATTCTTTGCGAAATTACTCCGGCTGAAACTATGTTGATCCAAGCAGTCCAATTGTTCTGCCTCTAAATCGTCTCGCCAAAAATTAGTTGATGAAAAATTCTTTCTCCTTCTTTGGCTTGAAACCGACGGCTAGCGAGAGAGAGGGAGAGGAATTTTATTTCTTGTGGTGTTATGTAATGCAACTTATGACCTATGCTTATAACTAATGTGATATTTATATCACTTAAGTTATTACATTGAGCTCAAATTAAGCCTATTAATACTCCTAGTGGCCGCCCCCTTCCTTCCTTGGTGTGCCACTTGGTGTATCAATTTGAGCTTAGTGTAATCTAATATTTAATTAATTAACTTAACCCAATTAATTAATCCAATTAAATAATAGATCACTAATTTAATTAATTCTATTTCTCCAAGAAATATTATATTAATTAAATCAAAAATAAATTAACTTATTTTTTCAAATAATTAATTCTATTTATTTAATTTTAAGTATCCAATACTTAAAATATTACCACAAGAAATATTCTATTTTTCCATCAAACTTTCTTTTTTAAGCGTGACTCTTTAGGTTCGTCTATATTTGGCAATGGGAAGATTCCATTGAATATGGGTCCCACCTAGCTAGTCAAGTGGTCCATATTTTAATTCAAATAAGATGAAATGATTAGATCATTTTTACCTATTCATTTGTAAATACTGTGTGAATACAAATTCTTCGTTTCCTTATCCTGGTCAAGTGAGAGCATGGTTTTTAGTCAAACTCACTAACTTGACACTATGCTATATTTATAATAAGTTCAGATCAGTGAATGCTTTGGCCAAAGACTTTAAGATCTAACTTACTTATAAATGCATAGGATAATTCCTCGTTCACTTACGAGGGAACGAATCCTATCTTGGTTACCAATTAAGAATACTACTTGCCCATTAGGTTGTAGTTCGAGGTTGACTCCACCAACGGGTGAATTGGGCCTAACTACTCTAATGACGAACCTAATGTCACAAGTATATCTTCAACTCGATTCCTCAAGTCTAAAGTTCAGACACACCTATTACAATTAATCAATTCTATCATTGACTGTCAAAAAGTGAAAACCCACGTGACAGAATCGATGCGAGTCATGTCTAAGTGACATTATCTCCATCAGTGCACCTATGATATAAGTTCTTCACTACTTCCTAGTGATTGACGGGCACCTTTCTCGTCAAAACTCATATCACACAAGTCTTTATGATTTCCAATGCCCAATTGAAAATCTTCGGCTTGCAGACTATTTTAGTACACAAGTATCAAACTCCTCTAGTGCCTTAGAGAGTTAACTCTTATGTTCATAGACTTATAATTGATTACAATATATATAAATGCCAATATAAATATAAATAACTAAAATGCCTTTTGTTGATTGATTAAAAACAATTAGGGCCTGATTGGATGGACGTCTATTTCCAATTTCTCATTTTTCATAGATAAAGTAAGAGAAATTATTCTTAAGGAAATAGAGATATGAAAGAGGAAATGTGTTTGGATGAGTTTTTTTGATAGAAAAAAGTGTAATGATTAAGTGTGATGTGATATGTTTTTTTTGTAAGAAAAAATCTTTTTTTGTGGGAAATTGGTATGGATGAGTTTTGTTTTAGTAAGAATATTTAACATATTTAAGCTAAATTCATCGATTAAGGCATCCAAAAATATGCAAAGTGGATCTTATTTCGTAGCTTACATCATTTCAAATAAAGATATGTAATTATTTTGATGATTATATCAAGATATTGGCGGATAAAGTACTTTTAATTATTGGGTAAACTGTCTAATCATGAATAGTAAAATTCTAACTTTTGAGAAAAATTTGAGAGAAATGTCCATTTTTCAAATATTTTTGGGAGATGTTAAACATATGCATTTTTGAAGAAAAAAATCTCTGGGAAATCAAGAAATGTGAAACAGCATCCCATCCAATCGGGGCCTTACAATTTGATAATGTCCTAATAATTTACTAATCCTCTAGTGGCAATTGAGGACATTAACCTAACAATCTCCCACTTGGACTCAATGCCAATCACTATGGTATCTAATACCCATCTTCTCAGGATGTCGATCCAGCACTACCTGTGTCAAAGGCTTGGTCAATGGGTCAGCGATGTTGTCGGCTGAATTTTCTCTCTGAACAGCTCTCTCGCCTCTTCCAACGATTTCCCTTATTATGTGATATCTCCTCTATTAGGAAATTTCATGTTAGATGTTTTGATGATGACAAGATAGGATTTTATGTTAGACCCCAAAATATAATGTAAGTTTATGTTTCATAGATCAATTGTATAAGCGTTTGAAAGTATGTAATTTTGTTAGGCTTGTAATTTTTATCTTTGTAGATTTTAGACTAAGTATTAGATACCGAATCGCTAATAGAATTCTAGGTGAGTCTATTAGAGAAGAAGTTGAAGATCAGCGTCTGAAGTCAGAAGAAGATGAAGATTTATCCTTAGCGTCTGTCAAATGCTAAAGGACTATTTCAGGATTCATGGATCAAGCGCTCAAAGCACTCTAGCGATCAGTATCAGATTCACCTGAAATAAATCCTCAAGTCATGAAGGACTTAAATGCAATCATTCAACGGACATTTATTTCCAACGGGAAATAAATTCAAATGCATAAAATGCCTGATAAGTGCATTAAATGTGATAAACCAATTTGACTTGTGGACAAGCCACCTTTTGACTAGACTATCATAAATTCGGAGTTTATAGCTGCTCCCGTCCAATCGGAACCAGCAGGATTTCAGGAATGTCAGAGAAAAGGCATAATCACGCGCCACGTGAAAGGCACACTCTCACATGTGTCCAACGGACATAATCCCAAGAATTGCCTATAAATACCTCATTCCAGCAAACCCTAAAGATATACACAGAGATAGAGACATACACGTACATGCACAAGAAAGTTTTGCTGAAGAAAAAGCTTAGAAACTCCATAGACAAAATCCTTCAAGCTTTTTACATACATTCCATACAGTCACAAATATCTCAAACATCTTCCAAAGAAGAAACCTAAATTCTTACTGAGACATTCCAAGTTGTTTGATCTTTCCAAAAACAAACAAACCCTTGTGATAAAATCTTCAACCTTTCATCTGTGTGAGAAAGTTGTTGAAACCCCTTACAGGCAGTATTTCTGAGTGAGAGAAGCTTGTAGATGAAGATCGTCATTGGTGCTGAAATCTGTGTGATCAAGGAGCTCGAAATCATTTTCACCTATTTACTATCTTGTAGAAGATTCTGTGTGATTCTTTGATCATCATCTTAGTAAATTCCCTCCAAGCGAAAAAAGGAGAAGAAGGACGTAGTTGGGATTACATCACCCAGTGAACCTTATAATTTCTTGTGTCATTTACTTTAATTATTGTCTTGCTTTTACATTATTTTATCTATCCTGAAAAAGACAAGCTAAATCTGCTAAGTGACTATTTAACCAAAACGAACGCTAAAGCTTTAAAATCATTTCCGCTGTGCTAACCCTGATTAAGGGATCAAAGCTTTACCCTACTTTGGTAAATTGCTGAAATCACTAAGTCTAAGTTATCTTTACTGAAGCGTCTGACCCAAGCGCTCAGCTTCCTAAGCGTTCCAATCTTTAAAAGTGATACGAATTTTTGAAGTCAAAAAAGACTTCAGGGTCTATTCAACCCCCCCCCCCTCTAGACCCTTTCGTATGCCACTTGGGACCACCAAGTGGTATCAGAGCCGTTGAAGTAGAAACCTAAGCATTTCCGAGCATAACTGCTTGTTTAGATCCAATTTTTCTAAACTTAGTCGCTTTAAA
This sequence comes from Buddleja alternifolia, assembly GCA_019426215.1. Lineage (NCBI taxonomy): Eukaryota > Viridiplantae > Streptophyta > Magnoliopsida > Lamiales > Scrophulariaceae > Buddleja > Buddleja alternifolia. The sequence goes on from CM033398.1 coordinate 11,826,337, forward strand.
ACTCTCTCTCTCAAAACATCTCATTATGGCTTTTAACAAAATGCGTAAGTTAGTAGAGTCAAACTATGATTCTTGGAAACTTAGAGCATTCGCATATTTATGTTCTTGCGATAATGAAATGTGTGATGTAATTTCAGATGGCCCCATTAAGATCATGAAAGTGATAACTCGAGCACCTGGAGCTAATGAAGCTACTCCAGATGGTTATGTCGAGAAACCTAAGTTAGAATGGATGCCAGACGATCAGAAAAGAGCGAATCTGGATAATGTTGGACGAAGTGCACTTTACTCAGCGTTAGGAGACAATGATGCATTGTTCAACAAGATCAAGCAATGTAAAACTTCCAAAGAAATATGGGATAAGTTGGCTATAGTGTGTGAAGGTCCAGCACAAATGAAGGAGAACAAGCTCTCCATAGCCACGTAAAGATTTGAGCATTTCAAGATGTAGCCCAATGAGACACTAGAGCAATTGGACGCAAGGTTTACTATGCTCATTATAGAGTTACCGTCATTGGATAAAGAGTTGACCAACAAGGAAATGGTCAATAGGATTTTTAGAAGTCTTCCAAGCAAGTATTTAATCAAGATTGTTGCTATGAGAGAATCTCAGACATTGGAGACCCTTACTCTAGAACATGTGTTCTCAGAATTAAAGGCATTTGAATTTGAATTGGGTGAAGTCAGCGATACATCGACTGAATCAGGAGCTTTAATTGCGACCATTACGAATAAGAATAAAGCGAGTAGTGAGGTAAAATCAACCGAATCCAATGAGGAAAAAGAGATGGCTTTATTGGTCAAGAAATTTCTAAGATATGAGAAGAGAAATCCTATTGGACACACTTCATTTCAAACCCCTCCCCCTGCATCAGCGCCTCAGTATCAAGCGCCAGTGTACTCAGCACCTCAACCAATAGCGCCAGCTCCACATCAAGCGCCACAGTCTCCTACTCAGAATCTCTCAGCGCCAGTCACTTCCAAGCGATTAACCACTGAACAGAAAATGAAAACTAATTTGTGTTATAATTGCAGGAAACCAGGGCACTACCAGGTAAATTGTCCTTATCCAAATGTGTCTAAGCCCACAAGGCAAGACTATGCAGATAGAAACCAATTCAGGAGCAACCTTCGCCAACAAGGTTTGCTAGCAGAATCTGAACCATTCTCCGCACCTGAAGAGGATTTGGAATCATCTGATGAAGTGATGACGACTCGCTACCAGAGGTAACCACTGAATTATCTCAACCCTGAGCACCTGGAGCTGATCAAGCGACTCAGGGTTGATTTGTCTTATGGCAAGAGATGATGAAGTGTCTGACGACTCGCTACCAGAGGTAACCACTGAATTATCTCATCCTCTTTCTTATGATGAATTACTTGACAAAGTTAATAAATATTATAAAGATTGTCAAGATGCTGCCAAAATATATCAAAATAACTTCGCTATTATTTCATCCCTCAAAAGTGATAAAGTAATGCTCAAAGCAGAGTTGCAAGTTCAGCAACAATGCATTGAGAAGAACCAATCGCTTAAGAGTGAGATTACTCAATTGAAAAGCGATCTTGATATAATAGTCAAGAGAGAAGCTGATCTGATCGTTAGACTTGCCAAATCAGAGAAGCTCGTCTCATCATTATCCAAAGCATCAAGAAACCTAGATAATGTGACTAATGTAACCAGACTTTTTGGTGAAAGGACCGGTTTAGGGTGTGATAAATTTGGTCAAAAATCAAGAGCGTCTAAGGTTACGGCGAACAACAAAGGAAAGGGTGTTTTTATTTGTTGAGAAAGGTTCACAAAGTCAAACACTAAATGAACCAAGCGACAATGGTAAGAGGCCAAAAGAGAAGATCAATACCAACTCAGGCAATAAGGAGAAAACGAAAGTGAATAATTCACAGAAGAAAGTTCATCCAAACGCTCAAAAGGCTAAGGATAAACCATCTACAAGTAAATCAAATGCTAAGTGTCAATCGCCGAAAGCGACTCCTAAGTCAGCGCCAAGGAAATACCAGCGTCAATATCCAAGGCAGTCTAGATCATATTATCGCTACTATGATAATTATGACTATGACTATGATTATGATTATTATTATAATCGAGGATATTATTATACACCTAAAAAGCACACACAACACAATGTGAAACCCGAGAAGGCCAGTATTCCTACAATGAAGACTAGGCAAATATTGGTTCCTAAAGTTTTAATTCAAACCAAAGTCACTAACAATGAAAGACCCAAGACAACATGGGTACCTAAGAAGAATTAGAACTATCCTTCAAATGCAGGTACCTAGAGCCAACACCGATACTTCTGTTTGGTACTTCGATAGTGGGTCATCAAGGCACATGACTGAATCAAAGAATCTCCTAGTCAACTATCGTACAACCAACGGTCCTCAAGTTATATTCGGTGATAACTCTAAAGGTAAAACCAAAGGTATAGGTATCATGCATAGGGGGAACATCATGATCAGTGATGTATATTATGTTGAGGGTCTTAAGCATAACTTGTTAAGCATTAGTCAATTTTGTGATAAAGGCTTTGAAGTAAAATTTTCAAGCAACTTCTGCTATGTTAACGACGCTAAGACTAAGTCTACTAAGTTAAGAGGAAAAAGAACAAACAATGTGTATTTAGTAGATTAGGATTCTACAATTGATAACAACCCCACGTGCTTTGTTGCTAAAAGTCAAAATGAATTGGGTTGGTTATGGCATAGAAAAATGAATCACCTCAACTTTAAGGCAATCTCTCAGTTAATATCGCTAAATCTAGTAGAGGGATTACCTAAGGGTTCCTTTCAGAAAAATCGCTTATGTGATGCATGTCAAATGGGTAAACAAGTTAAATCATCTTTTAAGAAGAAACCATGCCTATCTACTTCTAGAGTTCTTGAACTATTGCATCTAGATTTGTTTGGTCCTATTCAAATCATGAGTGTTAGTGGTAAAAATTACTCGCTAGTAATAGTTGAGGATTTCTCTCGCTATACATGGGTAGAATTTCTAGCGACCAAAGATGAAACTAGTGTCAAGCTCACATCGCTAATTCGTCAATTGCAAACTTATAAAGATTCAAAGGTGACAAGAATTAGAAGCGATAGAGGAACTGAATTTTCTAACCAATTTGTTGAGAAGTTTTGTATAGATCTTGGAATACTTCATGAGTATTCTGGCCCTAGAACACCTCAACAAAATGGAGTAGCCGAGAGACGGAACAGAACACTTAAAAAAGCTGTTAGGATGATGCTTGCAGAGTCTAAGCTGCCTCAAAGGTTCTGGGCCAAAGCTATCAATACCGCTTGCTACACTCAGAACTGGTGTATGATCAACAAGCAACATGAGAAGACTCCATATGAGTTGTGGAAGGGACGTAAGCCTAACGTTTCATATTTTCATTTATTTGGTTCAAAATGTTTCATTCATAACAATGGATCCCAAAGCCTAAAGACATTTGATCCTAAAGCGGATGAGGGAATCTTTCTAGGCTATGCCAAAAATGGAAAGAGTTTTCACATCCTAAATAAGATCAAATCGAAGGTTGAAGAATCCATTCATGTTGTGTTTGATGATGCTAACCAAGAACTGAGTAAGGTTAATCCTGATGATGTAGGAATTAAAGATCTTGCCCAACAAGCGTCACAAATCAATCTTGGTGATGACAGTGATGATGAGGATGATGAGATTTTTGTTCCTATTCTTAAAGTTACTCGTGAGGTTACAAATGATGATAGTATCAGAATCGCTGATGATCATGAAGAGAATGATCATCAAGAGCAAATTTGAACTGTGAATGATGCAGCGACTGCGCCAGTGACACATGAGAATCAAGCGATTGATAATCAAGAGTCTCTCAACCCGTTCCAACAGGACCATAAATGGCTTAGAGACCATCCACCAGAGTTAGTAATTGGAGATATTGAAGCACCTGTCAGAACTAGGTCCGCTACAATCAATGAGGCCATGTTCGCAAGTTTCTTATCTCAAATGGAACCGAAGAAATTGGATCACTTTTGGGTTTTAATAATTTTTCCATGTAAATGTCGAAAATTATGCATGAAGATGAAATCTAATTTCATCCTTTGTACTAACTTTTTGATTTCGATGAAAGTCTTGATCTTCCGGGTAGCACCAATTCCAAACTCCTGCCTCTAGATATCACGCCGGATAGAGCTTCAAAGAAAAATCCTCCACTTTTTGACACACAATGGCCGACGACTTCACTAGGGGAGGAGAGAATATTTTTCTCTTCTTTCTTTGTTGTCAAGTCTAATGTACGATTTAAGTTTTGACTGAACCAGTGTTAGGTATTTATAAGGAGTGATGAACTTGGAATTAACTAATTCCTTGAGCTCCCTCATCCTTAGTTGGGCTAAGTTGACTTTCAACTTAGTCCAATTATTAATTAGGTCCGATATATTTTAATCCAATTAAAATATAATACTAATTAATATTCTTCCAAATTAAATAATCTAATTATTTAATAAAAGGATGAGTATAATAAATACATCTAATTATTTATTATTAATTTATTTTCATTAACCCAATTAATCAAATAAATTAATTTGCTCATCAATTAGCAAATTACCTAATTTATGTATTTGACAACGAAAGGATTCTCTTCTCTCGATTCCTTTAAGCACGACTCTCTAAGTTCGTTTCAATTGGCATTGGGAGGAAACTAAGGATGTGAGTGCCACTAAGCCAGTCACGTGGACTCACATCGAAACTCAATTGAAATGAATGGATCAATACGAACCTTTAGGTCACAGATACCATGTGAGTATAAGCCCTTCACTGTAACATCCCGATTGAGCGAGAGCCATGGAATATGTCAAACTCATAGGACTTGATGTTGTGCTTTAGGGAATCATAGTAAGATGAAATTACTGAACTACCCTTATGTACTATACACCAGTTAGTTCTCCTGCTTTGGCCAAAGACTTATAATTTCATTTACCTACGATCTCACAGGACATTAACTCGTTACTACCCTAGACAGTGAATCCCCTATTAGCAATCACCGAACAATTGCCACATGTCCTTATGAACTGCACTTCAAGGTTGATCCCACTAATGAATGAAATGGATCTAACTACTCTAATAACTCGTTCAGTGTCACAAGTCCAATCTTCGTAAATCCGCAGGTCTAAGGCTCACGCACATTACCGCAACCAATATTCAATCATTGACTATCTAAGAGTAAATGCCCATGTAATCGAATTACGACGAGCCGTGTTCGAATATATCAATTCCATTGACAAATATATGACCAAGCTCCCACCATTCAAAGTGAACGACTAACACTCCTTGTTAAATCTTGCGTCATACAAGTCTGGTCTTAATGTCCATTTAAGACTCGTCGACTTGCGAACTCTAGTTTAAGCAAATAAGGAACCGATACTTCTAGTGTCTATCTCCTCAGACCATTGACGAGTAGAAGCTCCATCTTAATTACCTTGGAGTTATTTTGTTCAATACTTATATTAATGCCATCAAGATTGATATGAACAAAACTATGCCCTTATTAATGAATAAGAGTTTGTACAACATAAATGTAATGCCCTAATAATCTAATTCTGTTATGGCATGGAGGGCATAATCCTAACAATCTCCCACTTGCACTCAATGCCAATCGCTATGGTATTTAATACCCATCTTCTCAAGATGTCGTTCTAGCACCGTCTGTGATAGTGGCTTGGTCAGTGGGTCAGCAATGTTATTTGCTCTCTGCACGGTGATGTCCTCTCTTCCATCGATCTCTCTAATGATGTGGTATCTTCTCTCAATGTGTTTGGATTTATTGTGAGACCTGGGTTCCTTAGCATGCGTGATGGTTCCATTGTTATCACAGAATAGTGGCAATGGGAGCTCCATGCTATGAACCACTTTAAGTTCAGTCATGAATTTCTTTATCCAAACAGCCTCTTTGGCTACCTTTGAGGCAGCTATGTACTCAGCTTCGGTGGTTGAGTCAGTCGTCGTTTGTTGCTTGGAACTTTTCCAAGTCACTGCTCCACCGTTTAAAGCGAATACAAACCCTGATGTAGATTTACAGTCATCGACATCAGACTAGAAATCAGAGTCAGTATAACCTTCCACCTTTAGTTCCCTATCTCCATATGTCAAACACATATCCTTAGTTCTTCTCAAGTACTTAAGAATACACTTCACAGCAATCGAATGTTTTTCCCCTGGGTTAGCTTGAAACCTACTTACCACACTCACAGCGTAGGCAATGTCCGATCTCGTACATAACATAGCGTACATAAGACTTCCTATTGCTGATGCATAGGGGACTCCACTCATTCTCTTACGATCATCCTCATTTTGAGGACTCATAAATTTAGAGAGATGGAGTCCATGTCTTATGGGCAAGAGGCCTCTCTTGGAATCATCCATTTCGAATCTTTTCAGAGGCTTTTCCAAATAGAGGCCTAGGGAGAGACCCATTTTCCTATTCGCTCTATCCTTGAAGATGCGAATCCCAAGGATATAGGTCGCTTCCCCTAAGTCTTTCATGGAGAACGTGCTTGAGAGCCACATTTTGGCCGAAGTCAACAGGCCTATATCATTACCTGTTAGTAGAATGTCGTCTACATATAGGACCAAAAACTATATTTTACTCCCACTAGATTTCTTATAAACGCATGGTTCATCTCCGTTCTTGATAAAGACATAGTTCCGAACTTCTTCATCAAAACAAAGATTCCAGCCCCGCGACGCTTGTTTAATCCATAAGTTGATCTATTTAATTTACACACCTTATGAGAATCTTTATTGGACACAAAACCTTAAGGCTATTCCATATAGATGTCCTCCTCAAGGTATCCATTCAGGAAAGCAGCCTTCACGTCCATCTGCTAGATTTTATAGTATAGGTACATGGCTATTGCAAGAAGAATTCTAATGGATTTGATCATGGAAACGGGAGAGAAGAATGTATATCCTCCATCGCATGCTCAAAAGTAGAGGGATCATCTCCATAGTTTCCTTCTACTATAGGATACAAATTATGATCTCTCTATAGCAGATAACCATATCTCTCGGGCGGCTGAGATACTTTACTCGATCTACACGATGGTGGTTGTGTTTGATTAGGCCCATTTTGAGTCTCTTGAAAAGGGATTTCATTTTGTTCTTCCAGAACAATGTTTTTTCCTGCACCACCTTCTCGAACGAACTCGTCTTCAAGAAAGTACGCATGTAGGGCCACAATGACTCTTTGATCATCGTGCAGGTAGAAGAGGTATCCCATAGAATCTTCTGGGAAACCAACAAATCGACCTTTTAAAGATCTATCTTCCAATTTATCCATCTTTGTGTTTTTCACATAGGCTAGACAACCCCATATCCCAATGTGTTTAAGACTAGACGTCTTTCCACTCCATATCTGATAAGGAGTTTTAAGAACAGACCTAGATGGACACCTATTCAAGATGTGGGCTGCTGTGAGCAATGCATGGCCACACAATGATATGGGAAGATTCGTGTAACTGAGCATCGATCGAACCATATCTAATAGTATTCTATTTCGTCGCTCAACTACCCTATTTAGTTGTGGAGTTGCAGGAGAAGTCAATTGTAACACAATTCCATGTTCAATTAAGAACTCACTAAATTCGGCACTCATATATTCTCCACCTCGATCATATCGTAGTGTTTTAATACGTCTGCCAGTTTGGTTTTCAACCAAGGCCTTGAATTCTTTGAACCGTTCAATAGATTCATACTTATGCTTCTTTAGGTATACGAGACCATACCTAGAGTGGTCGTCAGTAAATGTAATGAAGTATTGAAGACCTCCACGAGCCACTTCCCTGAAAGGCCCACAAATGTCAGCATGTATTAAACCAAGGACTTCATTGGCTAGTTCAAAATGCTCTGTGAAGGGTGACCTAGTCATTTTACCTTTGAGACAAGACTCACAAGTGGGAAGTGGGTCCGACCCAAATCTGCTTATTAGCTTATTTTTCTCAAGTTCGCGAATCTTTTATTCTCTAGCATGACTTAATCTCAAGTGCCAGATGAGTCTTTGGTTTGTCCCATACCTATAGATGCCATTGCTTTCAATGCTAGACAGTCACGTTTACAGTGACTAGCCTCTTTGCAAAGAAGGCATATATCCATCCTTTTACTCCTATTTCCCTTGAACCTTTAGATGATGCTAGATCTTTCCTTTCTGATACAGCCAACTAATTTAGACACTCCTAGTGGTCCTACTACAGGCACACTATATGGTTCCCATGACCTCTTGTGTTTAATTCGCTTGTCCCAAAGTGTTTCCAATGATCCCTTAATATCATTCTTATCAAAATTTATGACTAATGCTGAGAAGGATCTGGGGAGAGATTGAAGAATGAGATCTACTTGAAGATGAAAATCGATGTAATAATCTAGAGACATCAATTTATCCATCAAAGAAATCATCTTAAGGACGTGTTCAGACATATCTTCCCATTCTTTCATCTTCATGTTGAAGAGCTACTTTGATATAAAGTATCGAACGGTTTGACCAGGCTCTCCAAAAAGCTCTTCTAAGCGCAGCATGAAAAATCTAGCATTATCCATCTTCTCATAATGGCTTTGAATCTCCCTGCTCATGGAGCTCAACATATATCCCCTCACTTTATAATTATCAGAGATCCAATCCATGTAGGCAAGATAAATTTTATCATCCTCATTAGGACCCGGTCTAGAAGGACGATTTGTTTCCAGCACATATTCTAAAGATTCATCATTAAGAACAATTCTCAATCTTCTGATCCAATCAGGGTAATTTGGTCTAGTGAGAACATTTTTCTCAAGCATTTCTATAAGAGGGTTGTTAACCATTTTGAGAGAGAAAATATAATAACTGCAGAGAATAAAGAAAGATTCAATTAGGTCTTTATGTTGTACACCAAGTAAAATTAGACAGCACTTTGAACTTTCACTTGGCTCCCACAACATTTTTCGAATCGTTGCACTGCCACTGCAATATTCGAAAATCTCATTGGAAAGACTTCGTAGTGAGTGATTGAGTTCTTTAATAAAGTCGGTGAGTTGCAACCTTTTAACGATATATGGCTCACTAATTTTATTAAAGTGGCAATCCTTTCCAACATCGTCCAACATGGGATTCAATCATTAGTTTGGCTCATAGATCACGTGACCGCAACCCTTTAACGATATATAGGTTGTGATCTATCTCAACTTGGGCCATCAACTTACAATCAATCTAACAATTGAATTCCACCTTGCAACCCTCTGTCGATATATGGGGTGGAATTTGTTTCGATTGATGTCATCTCATGCACTTAGATATTTTAAATAAATGTCGCAATGCATAAGCCCCGCTAAATGGGAAGAAATTATGCATATTGACATTAATTCAATTTCTCCTAAGTTTGATGGAGAGTCGGGACATTCAATTCCCTTTTAATCTAAATTCAGTATTATGATCCAATGGAAGAATTTGGGATTAAATTGGTCTCAATTTGCACATTATCCATTTATAGCACGCATACATGTATTATGAAATAGAAAATGACTAGCAATTCTATCACACATGCTTTCCATGGACCTATCTAGATTGAGTCAAGCCAATGGATCAATCGAGGGTTAGGGGACTTATAAGATTTAGCCTATGTCTAACTTCAAGATCTTCCAGCTCCAAGCAGATCTTCTTCCAAAAAAGTCATATTCTAATTACATAGATATAAATGCATCCTATACATATTTCTATAAAAAATGAAAATACAAACTGGGGGGTTTCAAAAAGACCCGATACAACCCAGAAAACAAAACCCATAAAGAAATTTAGTCCACGGAAAGCATCCCACAATATCAAACATCAAAAGATTAAAAGATAGCTAATACGTTAGAGTTCTTTAAAAAATAATTAAATTAAAATCTAATTTTAATTAAGTGTGGTTTGAAAATAATTGAATTAATTTACATCCAATTTACAAATGAATTTAACTCTAATCCTATTTGATAACAAATCCAATTTAGTTTCAACAAATCAATTCTAAATTGATTCCACAAAGAATTTAATTCAAACTAAATTTCTTTGTTCTAGGATTATTTTAATTTTAAATCTAATTTTAAATTAGGTATAAAACTAATTTCAAAAATTATTTTACCCTTTATTTCATTTTAAAACCATTTCAAAATAAATATTTTATTTAATTTTAAAAACTGGGTTGACCCATAGGTCTATCCATAGGTTGACCCATGGGTCAAAACCGTGGTTTGACCCATAGGTCTATCCATAGGTTGACCCATGGGTCAAAACCGTGGTTTGACCCCCTGGTCAAACTCGGTCTTCAATTTTTTTAAAAAAAATAAAATCACCGATCGCACTGGTTGCCCTGCGACCCAATGTTCTACGCACAGCGCCTGCACCGCCCTTTAGGTCCACACGGTGGCCTGCCCAAAAGGTGTCATGTAGGCGCACCGGCGGGTGGCGTTGGGCTGGGCCGTCTCGATTTTTTTGAGCCGAAATCCAAGATTATTCAAACCACATATTCATGTTCATGCATAAGTTCATATCCAATACAAAAATTTTGATTTACATTCAAAACATAAATCACGCAATTAAATTTTCGGTTCAGATTTAACTTTCAAAAATAAATTTAACAATGAAAAATATAAATCCAATCATATTTTTCATCACATATTCATATCCAATATAAAAAATTGATTCATATTCAAAACATTAATCACATAATCAAATTGTTCGGCTCAGATTTAACTTTCAAAAAATAAATCTAATTGAAAAATATTAGTCTAATTAATTTTTCATCACAAACATGAAACCCAACATATTCATACCAAAAATCATTAAAAGCCAAAAGTTCGCTCTAATACCACTGTTGTAAATCCTGTATTCATGGGTAGCGAAAATGATAAAAACGGATTTGAAATCACAATTGGATCACTTTTGGGTTTTTAATAATTTTTCCATGTAAATTTCGAAAATTATGCATGAGATTTCATCCTTTTTACTAACCTTTTGATTTCGATGAAAGTCTTGATCTTCTGGGTAGCAGCAATTCCAAACTTCTGCCTCTAGATATCATGTCGGAACGAGCTTTAAAGAAAAATCCTCCACCTTTTGACATACAATGGCCTATGGCTTCACTAGGGGAGGAGAGAATATTTTTCTCTTCTTTCTTTGTTGTCAAGTCTAATGTGAGAGTTAGGTTTTGACTAAATCAATGTTAGGTATTTATAAGGAGTGATAGGCTTGGAATTAACTAATTCCTTGAACCCATCCAACTTCCCCAAAAATGCCACACACATGCCCCCTCATCCTTAGTTGGGCTAAGTTGACTTTCAACTTATTCCAATTATTAATTAGGTTCACTATATTTTAATCCAATTAAAATATAATACTAATTAATATTCTTCTAAATTAAATAATCTACTTATTTAATAAAAGGATGAGTATAATAAATAAATCTAATTATTTATTATTAATTTCTTTCCATTATTCCAATTAATCAAATAAATTAATTTGCTCATCAAATAGAAAATTACCTAATTTATGTATTGGACAACGAAATAATTATCTTCTCTCAATTCCTTTTAAGCGCAACTTTCCAGGTTCGTTTCAATTGGCATTGGGAGAAAACCAAGGATATGAGTGTCACTAAGTCAGTCACGTGGACTCGCATTGAAACCCAATTGAGATGAATGGATCAATACGAACCTTTAGGTCACAGATACCATGTGAGTATAAGCCCTTCACTGTAACATCCCGATTGAGTGAGAGTCATGGAATATGTCAAACTCACAGGACTCGATGTTGTGCTTTAGAGAATCATAGTAATATGAAATTACTGAACTACCCTTATGTACTATACACAAGTTAGTTCTCCTGCTTTGGCCAAAGACTTATAATTCATTTACCTACGATAGCACAGGACGTTAACTCGGTACTACCCGAGACAGTGAATCCCCTATTGGCAATCACCGAACAATTTCCACTTGTCCTTTTGAACCGCACTTCGAGGTTGATCCCACCAAAGGATGAAATGGATCTAACTACTCTAATAACTCGTTCAGTGTCACAAGTCCAACCTTCATGAATCCTCAGGTCTAAGGCTCACGCACACTACCGCGACCATTAATTCAATCATTGACTATCCAAGAGTAAATGCCCATGTGATCGAATTACGGCAAGTCGTGCTCGAATATATCAATTCCATTGACATATCTATGACCAAGCTCCCACCATCCAAAGTGACTTGTAATACGTATGGATATATATCATTTAGCTCTAAAAGTAGGAGGTAGATCGATAAATTAGTTAGGTGACAAAGTCCTTATTGTTGGTCGTTTAGCGTAATTAAAATTAATACCAAATTAACGCAAGTACACATGCTGACAAGTAATTAAGTGTACCAAATTACGGATATCGTTCCCACAGAAACTTAACTAAATTTATGGACAATTAATGTGAAAATTATATATAAATGTCTCAAAAATTCCTAAAATAAGATCATTGTGTAATAACTAATTAAAGCAAGAATCGAGTGAGAATTAACCAAGTTAATTAAATGTAGGCTCCCCCTCTCCCATCCCTCTAGTTACCGGATTAAATCAAGGAATTGTTGGGAATCCTGGTATCATGCGCAGCGGAAAATAAACATACCCGGATTCCCAAAGCCAATATCAATTTTATGGCTTTCGTTGATTTTTAGATAAAACTGGAATACGAAGAATGCGATAAATCGCTTACCTCTTGTAGCGTATTCAATTAATCCTTACACTTCACGAACGGTCCAATCGTCCTGTCTCTAGATCATCACGCGAGGAATTGACTTTTGAAAATCTTCATTATCATCTCCCACAACGGCGGCTAGGTAGAGATAATATGAATCTTTTTTACTGTCTTGTATTTTGGTGGAGGATTTCACGTAGTGTGAAATTGTGTTATGTGAATTAGTTCACTAGGGCTTGTGTTGGAGGATTAAATAAAATCCTCCAACTTAAGGCCATGCAGTACACGTCCCTACTGGGCCATAAGACAACCCATGTGGGCTAAATTAACCCAGTCAATTTAGTCCATTTAGTTTAATCATATCATATTTAATCCAATTAAATAAATATAGATTAAATTAATATTCTAATTTAAATATTAATTAACCGGTTAATTAACTATTCAAATTAATTAATTTAATTTATCATTGTTTAATCCAATTAAACAATCAATTAAATTAGTTTGTCCAATTATTTAATTCGTCCTACCAAAGGACAAATTACTAAAATACCCTCTACATACAAAACTACGAATTTTAGTCTATTCCTTTATAGTACGATTCTCTAGGTTCGTCTCGATTGGCAATGGGAAGATACCAAAGGATATGGGTGACACCTAGCCAGCGTCGTGGCCCCACATTGTAGCTCAACCGAGTACGAAATGACTATGTCATTATGAACCTCTAGATTATGAATAATGTATGAGTATAAGTCCTTCACTGACGTATCATGATCGAGTGAGAGTCATGGAATGTCAAACTCACAGGATTCGATGTTATGCTAAGAATCATAGTAATATGAGATTACGGAACTACCCTCCGTGTCAAACACGAGTTAGCTTATCAGCTTTGGCTAGAGACTTCTAATCTCATTTACCTATGATTGCATAGGATAGTTCTCGTTTACTTTCGAGACAGTGAATTCCTTCTTGGCAATCACTTCACAACTGCTACCTGCCCATTAGAATGCACTTCGAGGTCGACCTCACCAATGGGTGAATTGGGCCTAACTACTCTAATGACAGAACCAACATCACAAGCACACTGTGACTGTGACTCCTCAGGTCTAAGGCTCACGCATACTATCATAATCAATAATCCAATCATTGACAATCAATAAGTAAAAACCCATATGATTGGATTACTACGATCCGTGTCCGAATACACTAATCCCATCAATGTATCTATGACACAAACTCCCACTATCACATAGTGTTCAACTGGCACTCCATGTCAAAGCATGTGTCATACAAGTCCACACGAATCTCAATGCCCAATTGAGATTCTCCGACTTGCTAACCATTTAAGTGATCAAGTACCAAAATCTTCATGTTCCTATCCCCTTAACTACTATAAGGAGTGGAAGGTCTACCTTGACACACATGGACTTGTTGTTCATTTAAGTCTTATCGATGCCATTAAGACTTATATGATCAACCTACTATTTTCCTTTCTATTAATAAATGGTTGTACAATTTAAACTAGTGCCTCATATTCTAACTCCTCGTTGGCACCGAGGGTATTTTTCCAACAATCTCCGACTTGTACTCTATTCCAATCGCTATCGAATCTAATACCCATCTTCTAAAGATGTCGCTCTAGCACCGCCTGTGATAGTGGCTTAGTGAGTGGGTTAGCCGTGTTATCGGCTGAGGTTCATTTCCACAAGGCTATATCACCTTTTCCAACGATCTCTCAAGGGTGTTGTGTATCTCTCAACAATATGTCTAAATTTGTGAGACCTCAGTTCCTAGCCTGCGCGTTAGCTCCATTTCATCATAACAAAGTGACAAATGCAAGCTCCATGCTAGGGACCTATAGAAGTTCCACCACGAACTTTATATTCAAACTAATTCCTTGACAACCTCTAAGGTTCCAAGGCAATTTTATATTCATTCTCAGTAATGGAGTGCTTTACTTGGAAGTCTTCCAGGTCAATATTCCACAATTGAGGGTGAATACAAACCCAAAGTGGAATTTTAATCTTCTTTGTCAGGCTTAAAGTTCGAGTAAGTATAAATTTCCACTATCAGTTCTCCATAGGCATAGACGAAGAATACATCATAAGTTTTTCTCGAGTACTTCATGATATATTTTATGTCTACCCATTGCTCTTCCTCACTAGGCAAGAGCCCTTTCTCAGATCTTCTATCCTAACTTCTTTAGGATTTAATCAAAGCAAAGGGCTTGGGAGGGCCCCATCATCCTATTCATTGTATCTCCATAGACGCAAATTCTAAGGATAGAGGTGACTTCTCCCAAGTCTTTCATGGAGTGTATGCTCGAGATTTATGTCTTGATACAAGTCAATGAGCCCATAACATTTTCCATTTGTAGAGCAACCTTTACATATTCTACTAGAAATGATATCTCCCTCCCACTGGCCTTATTGCACACAGATGGTTCTTCTTCGTTTTTGATGATATCATAATTCCCAATTATGTCATCAAAGTGAAGGTTCCAACTACGAGAGGTCCGCTTAAATCCACAAGTGGATTTACGGAGCTTGTAGACCTTATAAGAATCAGCTTTAGATGTGAAACTCTTGGGCTATTCTTTATGGATGTCCTCTTCAAGGAATGCATTCATGAATGAGTCTTCACTTCTATGTGCCAGATTTTGATAATCATAGTGCATTACTATCGAAAGTAAGATTCTAGTTGATTTGACTATAGCTGTGGCAAAGGGGCTTCCTCATAGTCAATGCTCTTCATTTGACTACACCCTTTCGCCATCAACCTGGCCTTGCCATTCGAATCAATCTATCTCTTGTAGATATATTCGCCTCCGACAGGTACAATACTCTTGGGGAGATCTACTAGAGTCTAGGATTGATTCAAAAACATCCAATCCATCTTCACTTTCATAGCCCTACACCCTCTCGTAGAGTTCATATCCACCATCGATTTGTCATGCGTAGAGGGATTTTATCCATGGTTCCCCACTACTACATCATACAACTTATGCTTTCCTCGTAGTAGACAACCATATCTCTCAGGCGGCTGAGATACTCTACCAGACCAACTCGTTGGTGGTTGTGTTATAGTGGGCTTGGTTTGGGTTTCTTGAATAGTAGTCTCCTAAGGAGTTTTGTTTGATTCTTATAGAACAATCTTTTTACGAACTTGACTTTCTCAAATGAACTTATCTTCGAGAATGGTGGCTTTTAAGGTTACAATGATCCTCCGATCATCATGTAGGTAAAAGAGGTCTCCCATTGAATAATTTGAGACAACCAAAAAAACATTCTTTTAAGGACTTAGCCACCAGATTCTTTACCTTTGTCTTTTATACATGGGTTGGGTATTTCGGTACCCTCACGTCCTTAGGACTAGGCTTCCACTTGCGCCATATCTGATATGTTGCATTAGGAATGAATTTGGAAAGACATCTATTTAAGATTCATCTATGAGGAGCGCGTGACTCCCTCTGAATTTAGGCAATTCTATGTAGTTTAGCATAGAATGAGTCATGTCCAACAATGGCTCGTTCTTTCATACTACTGCCCTATTGAATTGTAGAGTTGCTGGAAGTGTTAGCTGTGAAACTATACTACATTCAATTAAGAACGGGTCGAATTAGGCAATCATATACTTGTCATTATGATCCAATCGTAGTGCTCTTATATGATCTCTATTTTCAATCATAGATGTTAGTACGCACCAAACTTCAAAACTTGAGTGGCCCTTTAATGTTTCCCGGTGAAGGGAGATTCTGTCACCCTTTTCATGAGATAAGATTCTTAAGTTTGGATAGGGATCCAATCCCAATGGGCTTTTACCCCATGTTTCTCCTAACTCATGAATTTTATGCTCTTAAAGCATAACCTAATATTAGGTGCCAAACAATCAATCCAGCTTGTTTCTAACATACTACGCTCTTTAGTATCTATGTTCACAGTACACTAATTCCTCATCCTCAGCCTCATCCTCATCCCCCCTCTCCTCATCCTCCTCCTTCGGTCCATTCTCCAGATAAAAAATTCTTTTCTTCAAAGCCTCATTCTCTTTTACCTTTGCCTTCAACTCCGTCTCTAATCTCTTAACGCGATAGATTAAGGCGTCAGTCTCACTATTGCTGCCAAATGACCTCTGCATAGATAAATTATTAGTACATAATCTCATAAAGGATAAATCTTAATGCATAAACTTCCAATGCTAATTTACTTCAATTAATGTTGCATTTCATCTGTTAGGATTATGCCCTCAGATGTTATAGAGGATGGTATGAATAGGGCATCTATCTTGTATTGAACTTAAATATTATTTATAATAAAAGGCATCATTTAAGTTTTCACTCAATTCTTATCTGCATCTATAAGTTGTGTAAAACATTTTGTCCATGTTTTTAGTGCGATCCCTCTACTTCCTATGGGATAGGAAGAGTGGCACTAGAGAGATCGATCTTGCTTACTAAAACAAGTTCGCAAGTAATATGAAGTCTTTAATGGACAAATAAAGATTTCTAATACTTGTACAATCTTAACTCCGACATGGGAGTGCCTGTCTAGTATCATGGGATGATAGGAGATTAAGATTGTAGGCACATCAGTGGAACTGATATGCTCGAACAAGACTCGCATCAGTTCTGTCACATGGGTTTTCACTCTGTGAGTGTCAATGACAGAACTGATTATGCGTAATAGGTATATGTGAACCTTTGACCTGAAGTACCAGGCTGAAGATGCACTTGTGACATCAAGTTTTTCACTAGAGTAGTTAGACCCAATTCATCCGTTGGTGGGGACAACCTCGAAATGCGGATTTGATGGGCAAGTGGTAGTCTTAGCAGATATCTAAGAGGGATTTGTTCTCTCATAAGTGAATGAAAAAGTACCCTATGTAATTATAGATAAATAGAGATCAAAGTCTTTGGCCAAAACAAACTAGACGATTATGCTAGGAACCAAATCGATCTCAATGATCTCGTATTATTATAATTTATACATATGATCAAGTCCAGTGAGTTTGGCATAACCATTACTCTCACTTGACTGGCGAACGTGAACGAAGACGATTGAAACGTTGTGGAATGATCCATTCATTCATATTTCATTTGGGCTACGAAGTGGGCCACATGACTGGCTAAGTGTTACCCACTTCCTTTGGTTTCCTCTCATTGGCAAATGAAACGAACCTAAAGAGTCGCGCTAAAGAATAGATGAAGAAAATTGAAAAAGGGATTTTCTATTTTCTATTTTATTTTGGAGAGATTTAATTTATTGGATAAGTTAAATAATTAATTGCTTATTGGATAAGATAATTAATTATCAGATAAGATTAATTATTAATTAATTTCTTAGAGAAATATATTAATGAATTAATTTATCTAATTAATTTTATTATTTAATTAATATATTTATTTATTGGATAAAATAAATAGTTAATTGAATAAAGAAATTAACAAAACAAAAGAATTTTGGGCCCTGTATGGGGGCGCCCATGAGGACGCCCATTAGGCTAGGTTGGATGATCAAATTGGTCTCTTTTATTTTGTCTTGATCAACAAATCATTGAGTTATAAAAGGGCTCTCTTGACTTTAACCTAGAGAAGAAAAAACATTATATGAATTGTAACTCTCCAAAGAATAGAAGAAGAAAAATATCCTCCCTCTCTAGATACAAAAGTCGTCGCCCCTATAGAGAACAAGAAGGGAATTTTTCGTCATCAATTCGTGCGTGATAATTTAGAGGCAACATGATTCGTTGTTGGATTCATCTACAACTTCAAAAATTGAAGAACACGAGAGTTGAAGAATTTAAGAAGTTCATCAATCTAAAGTTTAAAAGAAGAATTGGATTATCTTACCACCTCGCTTCAACGGGTAAGTCGGATTTACTCGTTAATGCATGTTTGAGATTCAATTATGCGAATTAGAGTACACTTTTGGATTTTAAATTAAAATTTTGAAATCCTTCCACCGCGTTCATGTGTTTTTTCGCGAAACCCAACAGCATCGATAAATATGCTTTCGGCAGTATAGGGTATGATGGGATAAACCTGATGATAAGAACAAAATTTAGAACTTTTCTAGTTATTTGAGATTTATAAGGAATAGCTAAGGAAACATCAAATAACTAAAAACATTACTTCAAGCAAGGGAAGGCTGGTCAGGATAGCGTCGAAAGAGTCGACACCATGGACCTTCTTGTCTACACCCCACTGGAACAAACGGGGTAAAACATTCACCCGTTTCTGCATCCATAAAGAGGGTACGTACTCATAGAACCAAGCCTACAATTCATAAAGCATTGTGAGAATAATTATTGAATCAAACTACTGAATATATTAGCACAAAACTGTTGGGAATTGATACCCAAAAACGTAGCGGAATAAAATTTTGATTCGATTCCCGAGCCATGGATCAATTTAGGTTTTCATTGATTTTAATCGAAGAACGAGATATAACAATTTACCTCTTTGTTCTTCATTTTGTTTCTTGAACCACCATTTCAGCAGCAATCCCCGAGACTCCTGACTCTAGATAATCACGCGTGGAATTCGCAGGAAAATCTTCCTCCTCCATCTCTGATTGGTGGCTAGAAGAGAAGAAGAGGGAGGGAATATTTTCTCTCTACTTTACTATGTAACTTTTTGGTGGCAACTGATCAAATCTTAACCTAGGTCTAAGTGTTTGAGGATTTAAATAGAATCCTCCTACTTGGGCCTAGGTTTAGGCGCCTCATAGGCCTGTGTGGATTTCCAAGTGGGCTAAGTTGGCCCAGTCAACTTAGTCCATTTTAATTTAATTACATTTCATATTTAATCCAATTAAATATGTGTGTGATTAAATTAATATTTAATTTAACCAAGTTAATTAAATATTCAAATTAATTTAATATTCCATTGTTTAATCCAATTAAACAACTAATGAAATTAATCAGTCCACTTAATTAATTTGTTCACCTTATGACAAATTACCAAAATGCCCCTCCAAGTACACAAAGTGATTTCTCGCTCATTCCTGGTAGCGCGACTCTCTAGGTTTGTCTTGATTGGCAATGGGAGGATACCAAAGGATATGGGTGACACCTAGCCACCCCCGTGGCCCTACATCATAGCCCAACCAAGTACGAATGACTGTGTCATTACAAACCTCTTGACTATGAATTCCATATGATTATAATCCCTTCACTAATGTACCCCGATCGAGTGAGAGTCATGGAATATCTCAGACTCACGTAACTCGATGCTATGCTATGAACCATAGTAACCTGAAATGACTGAACTGCCCTCTGTTTCCCATACGAGTCAATTCTTCTACTTTGGCCAAAGACTTTTCATTTCAGTTACCTATGATCGCATAGGGTATCTTCTCGTTTACTTGCGAGACAGTGAATCCCTTCTTGGCAATCACTTCACAACTGCTACTTGCCCATTGGGATCGCACTTCGAGGTCAGTCCCACCAACGGGGTGAATTGGGCCTAACAACTCTAGTAACAAATCCAACGTCACAAGCACATTGTGATAATGAATCCTCAAGTCAAAGGCTCACGCATACTATCATAGTCAGTAATCAATCATTGACAGTCACCGAGTAAAAACATATGTGATCGGATTACTACGAGCCGTGTTCAAATATATCAATTCCATTGATATATCTATGACACGTGTTATCACTATCCCATAGTGTTTGACTGGCACTCCTTGTCAGAACATGTGTCATACAAGTCGAATCTTAATGCCCAATTAAAATTTATTGACCTGCGAACCCTTTTAAGTGATCAGGAATAATACTCCTCCAGTGCCATTTCTTTATTCCATAAAGAGCGAAGAGTCAACCTCGATACACATGGACTATTTGTTCAATACTTATTAATGCCATGAAGTTTTACATGAACAAAAACTCATTGCCTTTATATGTTCGTACAATATAAATTAGTGTCCTATTCAAATCTAATTCCTCCTCATTGGCATTGAGGGCACACACCTAATAAAAACATGCTTACCAACAAGTCGACGACGCACCCCTCGACATAGCCTGATTTCTTTCCCCCTTTCCCATAAGGTGCTATCTGGGAAACCAGATATGAATATGCGGCATGTCCTCAAGTATACATCCTCAGGTACTCAAGTCATCAAAATACGGATAAACAAATTTTGCAGTACAATAGTTACTTTTACCAAAAAAAAAAAATAACCACAACAAAACAGGAAAAGAACAAAATGCGAGACAAAATCTTCAATATCCTTTTCTGAACTCCTATCTATATAAATATTTGGTTTTTTAGCAACCAAATCCCAAGTAATCAACTCAACCTTCTTATCCAAGAATAGCCGGTCCAATGTCTCGCTCCGAGCTCCAATTTTTAGAATTAACATGTGCACCAACATCGTGCAACACGAGAATAAGTGAGAACTCGGCGGAGGAGAATGGGATAGTGATATTGTTCCCCATCGAGAAGGCCTGGCCTCTTCATCGAACCTTGCAAGAACTGCTTGCAATAGGTGCATGGATATGCTTAGATGAGGAATGTCCAAATATGATGCAAAAGGAGTTCTTTGCAAGAGAATATGGTGCTCTGCCTTCATCTTCTTCCTCAACTTCTCCACGATGTTGAGGAAGTAAGTTGGAGAACACCGGGTTTGGTGTTCTACCTTGCTGCGTTTATTTGCAATATTCTTGAGTGAATTCTGTTAAGTTGGGTAATCCCCGGGATAGGTTAGCACAGCGAAATTTAACATTTTTTAATAATCCTACCCCGAAATAGGATTAATGGCCGGCTTAATCAAACTAATATTAACGAGAAAAGTTAACTACGTGAAATACCTTTCGCGCTTTTTCCCTCGTACAAGTTTTTGATCTTTTCAACCCGAACAAATACTCCCTTGATCAAATTTCTAAGAAAAACGTCGGTCTCCTCGAAAACTTCAAGCATCGATTTGTTCCTTTGTATCTTTAAGCGATCCAATTGTCTATCCTCTAAGATGTATCCATACCTCCGTATAGTTCCCAATAATTATATTTAGTGCTAGCCTATATAATTATTCTAGATCTAATCTAGGCTTAATATATGAAGGTAGGAATATTTGTGAAAGGTTAATCTCAACACATGAGCAAAACCTTGTCAAGAAATAAATAGTGAGGGGCGAGTTTTTGGCAAAACAAAAAGACAAAAAAAATTCTCTCTTTTCTTCTATGTGGTGGACGAAAATTTGCTCCAAAATTAAAGTGTGTGTGTTTATCTTAACACACATATTTATAGAGAGACTCCTAGGTTTAGTTTACTTGAAAGTCAAGATGAAATCAAATTTTCAAGATTTGACTTTCATCTATTCCTAGTCAAACTCAATTAAGGAGTTTCCTAAAAACAAGGAACTTAGTTTCCAATCTAAGTTGTTCCTTTTCTCTTTCCTAAATATTACCTTGATTCCAACTTGATCAAGACTTGGAGAGGAATTCAATCCCCTCCTATTTTTTGTCCACTTGGCCGCCCCCTCATAGTCATGGAATCCAAAAAATTTATCCAAATTGATTTAATTCTTGACTCCTTATTTAATTAAACAGTCCAACCATTTAAGTAAATATTCCACAATAATTAAAGTCCAACTCTAATTATTATTTTCTTTTATTTCTTTAATTTTATTTAATTTTCGACTTCCTCTACTAATTAAATAAAACCCTTGGACTTTACTTAATCCATTAATTAATTAATCCTACTTGATTAATTAAATAGTCTAATTAATTGATCTCCAACCAATTAATTAATATTCCTCTTTAGGCAAGCACTAGACTTTCCTAATTTCACCTCAACTTCCAAAGTTGATTAATCATATCCTTTAAGCAGGAACATCGGGAGTAAGTGTGTGACCCCTTAGGTTCGTTCATGTTCTAGTAGTAAGAACACTTTCCAAAAGTGTCATTGTACCTTTCTATATTTAGAAAGTACTAGATGAAATCCTCCTTGATTTAATCAGACCGTGTATCATTTCCCACAATATCATGGTACCTACAAAACGAGGTTACTGTCTAGCAACGGGCCCCGAAGACGTAGACACAAATGATGTTAAGATACTCAAGATCCTCAACCTATCATAACCACGATCCTCGCATAAGTAAGATCCTTCCATCATATTTCCCGGATTGGAATCTTGAGTAATGGCTTAGTCGAAACTCTTACAGCCCAATCACTATGTATTCCTTATTGCCATAATATAATTGACTTCATTCATTAGAAAAGATTGTCTCTATAGAGTTTATTACACAGTAAATGGCACCCAAAATTGATGCCCCGGGCACCTACTCTATCAAATTCGCTGTAGAAGTGGATGCTGCATTGCTTACAACCTCAGATTTCTTAGTCATCTGTACAAAAGCAATGAAGACTATTACAGTATTTATATAAAGCTGCCCAAGTATGAAGTCATAGACATTCAGTATGGATATACATCATTGATAAGAGTCATTTTTAAGTGTTTTTAAGACTGTTTCTTTAATGTTTTAGGTTCATTTATGCATGATTTATGCCACATATGCATTTAATTTGTGTGCTTATTGAGTAAAGGTGGAAAATTACTTCAATCAAGGAAAAATGCACAAAAACTCACTATTTTAGTATGTCTAGAAACTAAATCTGAGGAAGTGTCCTTCTACAAAAATGTATATCTATGTCTTATCTTCACTTGGGAACTTGAATCACCCAAATTGAAGGTCTATGTAGAGAGTTATGAAAGAAACAAGATTTCTGCGCTAAAAAGCAAAAAAACGGCTCAGAGTTCGTACTGCACTTTCTCCTACCTAGGCGCCACCTCAGCATGCCTAGGTGCCATTATGCGGGCCTAGGCACCCCGAAACTTCTTCCCCAAGTCAATTACGCCACCTGGACCACGCCTGGACGCCAATTTGCTCACGCTTAGGCGTCAATGCAACGGTTTTGAAAAGTTATATAAAGGCCAAAAATCAAAGGGGAAGTAGGGGGTTTAGATTTTAAGCCAATTTTGGGATTTCTTGGGATTGGGACCTGACTTATCATCAATTTTGAAGAGCAAAGAAGAGGGGAAGGAATAGATTTAAGCCTCCAATTAAAGATTCGATCATCAATCCAATATAGGGAGTTTCTTAGCTTTAGATTCGTCTTTGTCTATGAACATGGATCTTATGCTTAGCTTTTTGTTTATGAATTATATGAACTAATTTGTAAGACTAGGGCCATGTGAAGGCCATATTGCTAGTATTGTTATAATAAAATCATTTTCCATTTCAATTCATATATTGCTATGTGTTGTGATTTTATGATTGAATGCATTACATATGCTTGATCAACATGTGTTTGATATTATGCCTAGGTGAATATTTCGAGAGAAAATTGACTTAAGATGCTATAGTTTCACTACATAACCGACTAAATAGGAATTGCCCTAGATATAGGTAAAGATTCGCGGATGAAGTAGTTTGATTTGAATCGAGGAAGCTCTAGCTCTTTAATGCAAGCTTAGTAGTTAGATTTTTGGGTAGATATACTTTGGGGACAGTTACTTAAGCATAGGAAGTCTATTACGAGAGATCAGTTGGTCTTCATCTTAGGAGTTTTCACCTTAGCAATAGAGGTCTAATGAAGTCGTAATGATCTTAGGATGACAATACACAATATGTGCCCGAACGTGAGCCCTAGTTACCTCTCCAACTTGGAAGTTTTAATCCCTTGTTACCCTCATTTTAGCATTCTCCACGTTTCTTATTAGTTAAACACTAATTCACCATTGTTCATACTTAAAATAAAAAAAACTAGATAACTTGTCCTTGTGGTTTGACAACCGGGACTTAGTCCACTTCTATCACTACATACAACTTGTGCACTTGCTATAAAAGCACGTTAGGTTCTAGTGTGTTAAGTTTTTAGCGCTGTTGCCGGGAACTTGTTTATTTTAGTTTTTGATTTGATTGTACATATTTGGTTTTGTTTTGTTTTTCTTCGTTTTTGTTTCTTTTTCTTTTTATATTTTTTTTGTAGTTATTATTCAAGCAATGGATATGCCTCTGGTGGTATAAGTACGATATTGACAAGGTTTTAGTCGTGCTATTTTTCCTTTTGATCGTATCGATCCACCACCTTTACTTCAAGAGGAACCATATCATGCACCGAGCCCCTCTTATCATCACAGTAAAAAATCGAGGCACGAATGCTTTCACCCACCCGACCAAGTGCGAGTTCCTATTGTGGATGAACACTTTGATTTTGATAAATCTTTCAAGGAGCTTCGCCTTGTAATGAATGACATGTTTAAGGCGTTAAAGGAGACTAGGCATCAATTAGAACTATTATCATCGAGTGACACCCATGAGATTTTGGAGGAGCAATGCATGGGGGTAAATGTGAGGGATGATGAGGAGTTGGAAAATGAGGGTACTTATGCCTAAGAGATGACGCTCGAATGTGCACTACTTACCATTCAGGAGCCTGGAATTGTTCCGGAGAGCGAGGAACTACTAATTCCAGCACGCTAGCATGATGAGTTCAACATTTAAGCATCCGAAATGGTAGCATAATTGGAAAGGTTACTGTATGGCACACCTGATCTTTTTGATAGCCACGCCCGAGTGTTCGAAATAGAAACTTCTAGCACCGAGCCTTCCACTCCTACACCTTCTCACCCGGTTGAAATTCCCTTACTTTCTCCCCTCTCCACGGGTATAGAGGTAATTAATGTCCATGATGGTAAGTCATACTCTAGTGTAGGAGATGTCATGGTTATTTGTGATAACTATGAGATTTTTAAGCATCTAGTTGATTCTACATTATCTTTAAGCATTGATGTTTTTGATCCTTTTAGTGTTGAGTTTTTTCAGGCAAGAAGAACCAATAATCTCCTTGAGTCCTACATCATGAACTCCAAGTTTGTCATTTTGATGGGTTAAAGAAAAAGAGCTATTATCCATAGCTTAGAGAATAGTCCATATCATCACCCAACACATGGGGAAGAAAGGATAATAAGGGTGTTCATGGACTTTAAACAAATTTTTGAGCGGATGATTGATTGCTCCCTACTCAAGCTACTTCTCACAAATACCGGGCCATGTTTCATTCTTGATTGGAGAGTGAACAAAGCATTCATACGCCATCCTCCTTGAGCCGACTCGGTAAAGTCAAGTTAATGACTTTAAACAAGTGCTTCTTTAGAGACAACCCAAGTTTGTAAGTTTTCTTTTCTTTTTCTTTTCATTTTTGTCATGTTTAGTTTTGTTTCTTTATGTTGTGTTCAAGCATACACTTTTCAGATGTTTTTCTTTGAGTTTTGATGGTTTTGTATTGTGAGTACATGACATGTAGTAGCTGAGTTTCGCCTTGGAAAATCTTTCGTTGAGGATTTGAGCTTGGGATGGATTTCATGCGAATAAGGTTTGCTTTTTAGCATCCTTGGTGTAAGTACTCTTAATTACCCTTCTTTTTGAGTGCTTTCAACATTGAGGGCAATGTTGAGTTTAAGTTTTTTTTTTTTGGGGGGGGGGGGGGTGTTATGAGTAGTGTTTATCAATTTTATGTGTCGTGTCATCTTGTTTTTATGTCAAATTTGGGGGAATCATTGCTATTGCATGTGTTTTATGCTATGTTTTTTAGAAAAATCAAGCATAAAAAATTTTTTGTTCTAGGATGCTAGCATGCCAATTGGTGCAATTAGACTTGAGAACTCGAGAGAATAGCATGATATCTTGTATGTTTTTATTAATGGTCTAAAATGAAATTACACATCTTGATTATGCTCATTTTGACCTTCCTTGAGAGTCAATCTTCCTTAGATGATACACTCTGCACATAGGTCGAAGGTAAAGGGATTGAAAGAGTTCCCCATCCTGAGACATGTGAGGGGTATCCCCCGGATATATCAACCTAGATTTTTCATGTTGTTTTGAGATGATTAGTTGCTTATGGGTCCATAATTGTGTTAATGGAATGAATAGTTGAGAATTGATTGGTATGACCTCGAGAATTCGGTCAGGCCAACGAGTATTGGAGGTCACCAAAGCACCATTGCCTACAAATTATACTCATTGAGCTAATTTGAGCTTTGCTCAAGCCACTCAGGAATGAGTTGAATAATAGACCTCGTTCTATTTTGTGGCCTTTGCCACTCGGGTGATTAAGTTCGTAGGAGTGTCTTAATACTTAGCACCCTAAACCCATCCGGTTTAGAAGTTGTTGACCCAAAACCAGTTACATGGGTGGCAAAGGAGACCTAAGGGGGTAGAACATTGCACGAGGCCTTATGTTGTTATGAACATAAATCATTTCAAAGCGTGTTAATGTCATTGTAAAGTGAATGGAAAGAAACACAATTATGACCTTAAAGTTTTCTATGATTCGATAAGCTTTATGTTCTAACGAAAGTTGGTAGATATGGGGAAATGTTTCCGAATATGGTAGGGATGCCTTTCGATCATAATACCCTAGATCTTATCTCACTACACCCTTTGAAAATTGGTTCGAATCTAGGTGTTGAATGAGCATTGTCTTCATTTATGTATATGTTGTTGAGCTTTATTGTCACTTGATTCGTGCCATTGCATCATAGTTCTTATTTCAAGTTGTCTTGGTTGGTTTGAGCTAAACATGTAAGGATCGGTATGCCCCTACAAGCGATGCCGGCGCAACAGAAGAAACAAACTATGTAAAAACACATATAAAATGGCATCCCAAGCTAGGGGGTCGAAGTAATGCACAACAAAAACTAAAATACAAGTAAAGGGGTTTTAAACTGATTACAAGATTTGGGGTTTTATTAAAGTGAAGGTGTATAACCACAACACAAGGAAAACCACACCAAAAACTTTGGCTCTCATTCGAACCTCACCTCAACATGGAGGGATTCGAATCAAACCACCAAATGCTCCTAAAGAAAGAAGCCTCTACAAGGACACACCTCAAGCAAGTTCATACCTTGAGCAAAAGATTAGCTAGATATATGCTTTAAAAAAATGGAGTCTATGTAGTGAAAGGTGGAAGACAAGAAGAGTTACTTGAAGAAATATCTATGGAAGATAATCTTCTATAACTAATCTTTGGGAAGAAGTTCTATGAAAGAAAGTCTTCAAGAAGCACAAGAGAAGCTAGAAAAAAACTCTAGAGAGGAAGTACTAAGCTCAAAGCTTTCTTTTCTTTAAGTTTTCATCAAGAATGAAAGAAGAGCAAAAAACCACTCTTATTTAAGCCTCATATTCAGCCATAAAGAGATAGAGAGAGGAGAAGACTTGCTTCTCCTCATTTTGGCAACTCCTATCTACCACCCCATGTGTAAGAAAAGTAGTTTCCATTTTTTTCTTCTTTCCAAAAATGTCACTATCAATTTTGACTAGCTTTGAATTTGAATCTTGCGACTTCATTTAATTAAGTCCACTTAATTAAAATGGCTCTCAAGTCTTCCAAGACTTGTTAATTAAATAATCCTCATGATTAATTAATATTACAATTAGTAGCTTAAATAAATTCCCGGACAATAATAGTTTCCGTTAATGATTAATCTCCAAGATTAATTAATAGAACAATTATTTTCCCAAGCCTACTAATTATAATGTCTTCCACTTAATCAATTAATCTCATTAATCAATTTCACTTTAATCCTAAACCGGATTAATATTCACATAGCAATTGAACTTTCTTGAGTAAGTGTGTAACCCCATTGTAGGTTCGTTCATATACTAGTAGTAGGAACACAACCCCGTTGTGATTTTGCAATTTCATTGCTAGATTTAATTACTCCAAGTATTTTAATCCGACCAAGAATTAATTACCGATTAATTCATGGCTCCTACAAATCAAGGTTAGTACTAGCCATGCGCCAAGAAGACCTAGCCATAAACGATTATTAGGTGACCTTTCAGCATTACGATTTTTGCATAAGTAAAATCCTTCCATCAAATATCCTGATCGAATCTAGGACTTGGATGTCAGTCGAAATCCCAGTAACTCGATTCTATGCATATCGATCTAAGTGACATTGACCAATTTATCAATCAAGCGAGGACACACTGCGCCTCCTTATTGATACGACTCAGGCCGGAGGTTCCCATGGTCAATACATTGTGAAGTACATAGGATATGCGCCGATGCTAATGATGAGTGACGAATTCTCTCTTGGCACTCACGTGCCTCCGTACATAACCAGACTGGACCCAATATGCCCCACTTTATGACTCGCCTGGAATCGTGTGACAAATGTAAGTACAGTGGGCGATGCACGAGATGACCAATGGTGCCTCAAGTCATGAGGACCAATCTTAAGCCTACGTAACCGAGGAGATTCCAAATTCGACATTGACTCCAATATGGAATCTCGGCGGGGTTGTTCAGTTTACTCGATCCCAACGAGAACCCACGTACATGCACTGATGTACACCGTATCAGTATCCATGGAATAGGATACACTCTCCAAGAGTGTGCATTGTACGTGCAAGTCTTTACAAGTCATTGATATCCCTATCTCAATGATTCTATGACTTGGAACATCTTTAAGACCACAACTTTAGAGACGTATTCCATGATTGGCATCCCCGATACCAAACACATCTCATAGCTTAAGAGTGATCTAGGGGACTTTATCTAATTGCATAGAATGATAACATAAAGAAGAATATGCCTTTTATTAAATAACTTGACAAGATACAATATAAGACTGTTTAAAGAGTCGGCTACTACGCCCTACAAATGGCGCGCTGGGCACCTAAGTCTTTCAAAACGTCCTTAGATTTTGTGGGTATATTGTATGCAAACCCTCACGAGACTATAACTCGTTCTTTGAGATAACTCAAAGGTTTAAAGGCTTGTTGCACAAGCTAAGTGCAACCGTTCACTCCACGAAAGTGAGTTAGGTAGTTTGTTTTTGTTTTTCCTTTGTTTGATGATGATTTCGTATCTTATGGCTTTTATTGCTCGAGGTCGAGTAATCGATAAGATTGGGGGGTTGATAAAAGTTATTTTTATGTGTTTTTAAGCCCGTTGCATTAATCTTTTAGGTTCATTTATGCATGATTTATGCCACATATGAGTTTAATTTGTGTGCTTATTGAGTAAAGGTGGAAAATCACTGCAATCGAGAACAAACACATGAAAACACAGTATTTCATATGTGTTTAGAAACTGAATTTGAGGAAGTGTCCTTCTTCAAAGTTGTAGATCTATGTCTAGTCTACACGTAAGAACTTGAATCACCCAAGTTGGAAGTCTGTGGAGAAAGTTATGAAGAAAGCAAAATTGTTGCGCCGAAAAAGCAAGAAAACGACTCAGAGTTCGCACTGTGGTGCCTAGGCGCCACTTTCTCATGACTAGAAGCCACCTCAGCATGCCTAGGCACCCTGAAATTTTTTCCTCAAGTCAGTTACGCCACCTGGACCGTGCCTGTGTTCCGATTCACTCACGCTTGGGTGCCTGTGTAACGGTTTTGAAGAGTTATATAAAGGCCAAAAATCAAATGGGAAGAAAGGTGTTCGGATTCGAAGGCAATTTTGGGATTTCTTGGGATTGTGACCTGACTTATCATCAATTTTGAAGAGCAAGAGAAGAGGGGAAGGAAGAGATTCAAGCCTCCGATCAAAGATTCGATCATCAATCCAATATAAGGAGTTTCTTAGCTTTAGATTCATCTTTGTCTATGAACATGGATCTTATGCTTAGCTTTTTGTTTATGAATTATATGAATTAATTTGTAAGACTAGGGCCATGTGAAGGCCATATTGCTAGTTTTATTATAATAAAATCATTTTCCATTTCAATTTGTATATTGCTATGTGTTGTGATTTTGTAATTGAATGTCTTACATATGCTTGATCAACATGTGTTTGATATTATGCCTAGGTAAATATTTCGAGAGGAAATTGACTTAGCGTGCAATAGTTTCACAACATAACCGACTAAATAAGAATTGACCTAGATATAGGTAAAGATTCCTTGGTAAAGTAGTTCGATTTAAATCGAGGAAGCTCTAGCTCTTTATTGCATGCTTAGTAATTAGATTTCCGGGTAGATATACTTTGGGGACCGTTATTTAAGCATAGGAAGTCTATCGCGAGAGATCGGTTAGTCTTTATCTTAGGAGTTTTCACCATAGCAATATAGGTCTAATGAAGTGGTAATGATCTTAGGATGACAATACGCAATATGTGCCCAAAAGTGAGCCATAGTTACCTCTCTAGCTTGGAAGTTTTAATCCCTTGTTACCCTCACTTTAGCATTCTCCACGTTTCTTATTAGTTAAACTTTAATTCACCATTGTTCGTACTTAAAATAAAAAAACTAGATAACTTGTCCTAGTGGTTCGACAACCCGGACTTAATACACTTCCATCACTACACACGACTAGTGCACTTGCTATAAAAGCACGTTAGGTTCTAGCGTGTCAATCATATGAAGTATCAGACTAGCAGTATGTCATTAAGCATCACGAATTAGCCATATCGTATTAAAATGTCGTATTAAGCAAAGCATAGAGAAGTAATCATACATTAATCACCAAATAAATGACAACTCATAGTATTGAGATGAATTATTCAGACCAAAACAGAGAATAATTAAATTAGGATTTTCGAAATTAAATTGGGGTTTTGTTTCTTTTACAATACAAATTCACAAAACTATGCCCAAATATGTTTGATGTATGAACACCACTAAGCTGAAGTATCAAGTAACCAAAATGATATATGATAAAATTGATGTGAGATCTTCAAATTGGCGTCTATTCAGCTACAAATACTAATTTTTAGGCTGTTTATAAGACCAAAACAGAGAATAATTAAATTAGAATTTTGAAATTAAATTGGAGTTTTGTTTTAGTTACAGTACGCATTCACAAAATTGTGCCCAATATTTGTTTGACGTATGAAAACCATTAAGTCGAAGTATTATATAACCAAAATAACGTATGATAAAGTTGATGTGAGATCATCAAATTGGCATCTAATTAGCTACAAATACTACTTGTTTGGCTGTTAATAAAATCGAAATAGAGAAAAATTAGAGTTTGAAATTAAATTGGGGTTTTGTTTATATCATCGTACAAATTGACAAAGTTGTGACCAAATTTGTTTGAAGTATTAACATCCCTAAAGTGCAGTATCAAAATAACCAAAATGAAGAATCTTAAAAATTAAAATCAAAAGGTACTTTCAAATAATTGCAGAAATGTAGGAAGAGAGACAATGATAGAGCTCTAGGGAGAGAGATGAGACTAAATCTCCGGCGTGAAGAGAGGCGACGAAGAGGACGAAGATTGCTGCGGTTCCAAACGGGAAGTGAAAAAGAGCGAGGCTTTTGCGGTTTGAACTGAAAGAGAAATGACAGAGTGTGATTAAGAGGCCTTTTAGGGGTATTTCTGACTTTTCACCCGGATTAGAGAGTAGAACAAAGTTTCAAACTGAATCATTTAAAAATATGAATAGGGACTGAATAGTTAGTTTGAATATTGATTAGGAATTTTCCGCCCATTTTTATTTTTTGCAAGTGGTTTCGGGTTAACACATGGGGTTATTTGTTAAAAACCCATTAATAAAATTCCAAGTGAAAGCTTGTCAAAGAAGGCGGGGAATCGGTAGAAGCCTGTATACATAGACGACCTCCATTACCCTCTCTCTCTCTCTCTCTCTCCGTAAGACGTAAGAAGAAAACATCATAATCTGCTTAAGGGCAGGCGTCTACGTGTGAAGGAAGGAAGGAAGGCGTCCATGGATATCGATCCAGATGATGTTTTCCGCGATGAGGAAGACCCCGAGAATGAATTCTACCAGGTTTTCCGTAGTTTAAGAAATCTAAATATAATAGTCAGTAGTCTTTACCTCCCTCCATTTTTATGCTGCTAAGGAGATGTTCGAAAAAATGCGCAGGCGGGAGATGCCACCAAGGAGGAGTTGGTATATTTGGTGGATGCTTCCCCCAAAATGTTCTCTACCACCACTACTTCCCCTTCAGTTACTTCTTTTCCATTTTCTCTCTCTTCTTTTTTTTCTTCCGTTAATCAATTGTTATTGCTTCTAAAAGTACATATGAGTTCTGTTACTTATTTGAACACAAAAATGATTGATCGATGCCCATGCTCTTTGATTTATCTATATTTGCAGGAAGATCAGAAAGATGTTACTCACTTCCAAATTGCTGTCCGTAGCATTGCGCAATCCTTGAAGACTCAAATTATCAATAGGTCTTATGATCAAGTTGCAATCTGCTTCTTTAATTCTGTAAGCTTACTGCCCTTTTGACTCGGAACGTCTCGTCCATCATTAATTGAATAAAATGCACCATTTTGATTCTTTGATATTGATGTGTTTTTTCTTTTCTGTGACTTGTTTTTGTGTCCCTAAGACATATCCTTCCCGATGTTTTTGGCAGTTTGTGGGAGGGAAGTTAAAGGGTTTAAGAAGAATACCCGTGAGATGATTAGACATATTCTTCCCAAACGCTTATTTGAATCAATATATTGTGCACCAAGTTTACATGTATTCCAAAGAATGTCGTATGTATGATGTCGAGACTGAATTTTATGCATACAAAATGTCGGAGATTAGATGTAATCCGAGGTTTCTTGAGATAATTATAGCTGTATATATTTTGTCATTCTTTATATAGCTTGTAGATTGATTTGTTGACTTATCTATTCCTTGATCCTAGGAAACTAACATGGGTAATCCCCATCTGTACATGCATTATACAAATCCATAGACGCAATCAGTAAATATAAGAGGGAGTATTTTCATCCATCTGCATTTTCATAAAACATAATACAAATTGTCTATAAATATGAAAAGGATACTGACACATGGAAGAACATTGGGTGGAAAGAAATTGGATATTGTGCTCACATGCTTTATTGGAACTTAATGGAGAAAAGGATCAGACTTCTGAAGGTCAATTATTTAGTGGAAGTTAAAAGAATTCACTGAGTTCAATGTTGTAGTTACATGATTATTATTTGTGGCTTAGTTATCCAACTGTTTGATGTAATTACTGGAAACATGCTTGATATATGGTGCCAAATCATGGATCCCAGTGTATTAACCAAAATAAGTTCAATAGCATGTCTTAGTATTATCTTTGGCTCATTTATTTGTTTTATATGCTTGATTTCTAGAGGGAAAAGAAGAATTTGCAGGATTTGAATGGTGTTTACGTTTTTAATGTTCCTGAGCGAGAGGATTTAGATCGACCAACAGCTCGGCTTATCAAAGAATTTGACTGCATAGAAGGTCAGTACTCACCGGCCTTATCTGGGTCAATCACCAACTATTTTACTGAGTTGCTTATGATATACGGACATAGTTGTTAAAGGCGAAAGGCATGGAAAGGTCCCTTTGAGCCTTGGCGCATGACGCACAGGGAGCGGGCGCGGGCGCCCCCCCTATTGATGTGAGGTGCATAATTGCATAAATAAATTATGTATCTACAATGTTAGTAGCTTTCAGGATAAAGAATATTTCAGCAGCACTACACCAATATCAGCAATTATCTAAATAAATTCAGTATTCCATTTCATTTCAGTAAATTCAACATCATTTTAACTTATTTAGCAACTTCAGCCCTCATTTATTCAGTTTTAACATTTATTTCAGGAGGGTTTGTTTTTCAAAAAATTCAGCAAATTTTTTCCTCGTCCTTTTCAGCAATAACTTCAGTAATTTCTTAAATATCAGCAACTTCAAAACTAACTTAAAATAAATTTTCAAAAGTATTTCAAAAAGAAAAAAGACAAATCCTCCACAATAATTAGCAATCTAAAATAGAGGACAAGAAAACAGAAAATAAGAAGGGCTGAAAAGAAGGGAAAAGGAGGAATGCAGAGTCAAAAAACGTAGGCCAGTGAGAACAAAAGAAGATAAAAATTAAGAAGAAAGGAATATAAGGAAGAAAGTAGAGAGAACCGTTCTAGGGAAGAGGAAGAATGTGGCCTTCTTTCTTGACAAAGATGTGCCATGCGCTCCACAACGCCTAGGAAAAAGTTGCCTAGGCGCGCACCTATGTCTGCCTAGCAGAAGGGCATCGGCACGCCCATAAAATTGAGCTGTGGCTGAGCCCTGCTCACCATGCGCCATGGCTATTGCTATGGCGCGCCTTTAGTAGCTATGTATACGGGTCTCCATGTGCCCAAGTAAAGCCACTTTTTTTATCTTTATGTTTGTTGAAGCATGTCACATTTGTAATTCATTATCCATTACTTATTTTTGAAATGTGCCTAGAAGTGGATGGTTTATTAGTCAGAATGTGATGCCATGTTGAGGCAACCTGAAAAAACCTACCCTCGTGGTATGAAAACCTTCAGATGAGAAGTGGTTGAAAATTCATTGACCAGCCTTTTATATTTCATTTCGCTATTATAAATAAGCAAATTGCTGTTACAAAAAAAAATTAAAAAATTAAAGGCAAATTGTAGAAAAAGCCCTTCAAGGACTGAGCAAAGATCAATACTGAATTACTTTCGTCATATTTGCTGAATAACATAGTTGGTTAGTGCAATACAAGTTTTTTGACCTTTCGATGGTTTGCATTTCTGTTCTTGTTATGTACTAAAGTGTTTTCCATTATGCTTTTTCGCTCGTTAGAAAGTTTGTTTTATTTATGCATCCAAAGATCCAATAGTTTTAGAATTCTCATTGATTATGAGTCTTATTGTCCTTTTAGGTTCCTCGACTTACATTTGCCTATTTTTTATGCATACAGAGTCATTTAGTAAACATATCGGGAGTAAATATGGCATTTTGTCTGGAACTCGTGATAATTCACTTTACAATGCTCTTTGGGTTGCACAAGCGTTGTTGCGAAAAGGGTATTCTCTTATGCAGAGTAATAGTAATCATTTCTATTATATTGTATGTATAACATATACTGTTTCGAGTAATGGTCGTGACGGAATAATGTCAGGTCTGCAAAAACAGCTGATAAAAGAATTTTGTTATTTACAAATGAAGATGATCCTTTTGGGAATATCAAGGGAGTGACAAAAATGGATATGATGAGAACAACACTGCAGCGAGCCAAAGTAATGTCCTAGTTCATGCATATGCACATACCGTTATAAACAGTCAAGTCTTCTTGAAGCTCAAAAGTCTTGGGGAGTCAAAAATGTCTTATTGTGTGCAATTTTTTTTGCATCGTAGAAATATCAGGAACATAAAAGTTTTTTATCTTTTTTTTCAGGATGCTCAAGATCTTCGAATATCAATTGAGCTCCTTCCCTTGAGTAGACCGGATGAAGAGTTCAATATTTCCATTTTCTATGCTGTATGTTCATGCTTAAAGTAGATGCTGTTTGTTTTCTTTTTTTTTTTCTTCCTTTTGGGATTCAATTCAACTTCTGAAAAATCCAGGAATTGCTGGGATTGGAGGGCAATGATTTGGATCAGTTTAAGGCCTTGGTAGGAGAGAGGTTTGAATTTCCCAGTGTCCTTTTTCATTTTCCCGTCTGTTTGAGAGTATCTTGCCCAAAGACGACTTGCGACTTAATTTTGGCTTTGGCATTATCTTGCTAGATGTTTGATTTTCGTTTATGTATTATGAGGTCGGGTTGACAGGTTCTTATGCCACTGTTTCCGGTGGGCCAATTAGTCTTTTAAAGTATTTTTTTTGTTTGTAAAGAGATTAGAGATATTTGTTATTAATTGCTAGGTTGGATATTAGTTTCTAATATATCGGATTTAATCTTTGGATTCCATTACTTTTAGATTAGCAAGCAACATATGAAACAAAAAACTAAGGTCCTTGATACTTACAGTTATTCACATTCTTAGCAAGCAAGTACAATGAGAAGTTCTAGAAGAAAAAGAGATGGGAAGATGATAAGACGCATAACCTGTTATTCTCGTTACCTAGTGAACCTCAATAATAAGAAGGAAAGATCAATTTTATTCTCATCTAAATTTTATTATGAGTCATTGTAATTTCTAAGTGTAAAACTTATTCCTGCCTAAATTCATGCTGCAAATTGATTTGATTGCTAATTCTGTTTTTCCTTTCACTAGGATCATGGAAGGACGTCCACTGCATCCTTTATTAACTATCTATTGCAAATGCTGTCATTTACTATTCCTAGTACTTCTTATCTCATATTGCTTTATGTGATGTGTACACTTGGATCAAAGCACATGCTAATGCGATAATAAATTAAATGTAGTAGTGTGTGTCCATCGCTGATCAAGTAAATTAGACTGTTTATATTTTAGCCGAGACAAAGCAAGAAGTAGCTTCGTTGCTTCTGGGTCCATTCGAAAAATTTGATGTTGCTCTCAATTTGACAGACATGATATGTATAGTAGATTTAATAGCCAAACAGGCCATTTTTCATTTTTCCGGAATCAAGTGGAGATGGATGCTATTGATTTTGATGGATATACACAAAGTGCTTACGTTTCACTCTCCTTTATTACTAATTATGTTCACAAAAACCCTTTGACGTCAGATTTGAAGACATGAAAGACCAGCTGAGAAAGCGTATGTTTAGAAAGCGCAAAGTTCGAAGAGTTAACTTCATTATTGCCAGTGGCATTTCTATTGAAT
Source organism: Buddleja alternifolia (assembly GCA_019426215.1). Taxonomy (NCBI): domain Eukaryota; kingdom Viridiplantae; phylum Streptophyta; class Magnoliopsida; order Lamiales; family Scrophulariaceae; genus Buddleja; species Buddleja alternifolia. The sequence continues at coordinate 11,863,555 of CM033398.1, forward strand.
TAAATACCTACGCTTTAGTCCGTCCAACCAATCCAGGTCTATGTTCCTGATGTCTGTAGGTGTTTAATGCATTCAGCCAAGGTAAGTCGTCTCTAATTTCTCCGTTTTTGTTTCAGGCGGTATCATGTGGCTTGATTCAGTCACTAACCTTCCTCTAAAGGTATGAAATTATGTTTTGTGGCTTGAACTGGATTTCTGTCTATATACCTTACGTTCAACTTAAAAGAGTTGAATTAGTTATAGTAAATTCCAAAGCTCATGGTTCTAATACTAGTCCTTGAAGTAAAACTCTACAGACAGAGAGATCTTTCTTCTGTTCAGACACTGGTGCGCTGCTGCAGGAGTCTCCAAAACTTTTTCAGACTTACAAGAAGTGAGAATATTCCATTGTGTGCCAGCCATTATTTCTTATAACTATTGAAGGCCTTGATAGTATACCTTTTCAATCATCTAGAGTTATGTTCGGTTGATAAGTCTAATTTGATATAATCCTACTCCATTTTGCTGCTTTTTTTTTTTTTTTTCATTTCGTCACGCCTGAACTTACCTGCATCATTTGTTGACTCTTTTTACTGTCAGAGTTGAGTACAAGGTCAACTTCGACTCTTGAACTTCCATGTGCTGCATGTCTCGATTGGAGACAAGCCATAACTTGAACACCTAATTCTGGATTTATTGATTTACAGATAATTTCTAAAACTGGATTTTTAATTTTTATTGTCATTATGTATTGAGGAAATTGTAGCTACGACTTAATAATTCAAGTGTTTTCCTTTTAACCCATGTTCACATGGCAATATACTTATATAAGAAATTTTGCCACTATCGAGAAGCATGTTTCTCTAAGTTTTATGGCATGCCTGGAGACGGATATTTTTGCTTCGAACTTGTTGTAACTTACATTTGATTCATTAGGCTTTAATATTATTGGTTTTGGCTTTTTCAGTGAGAATATCATGTTCTCGGTCGATGAACTTTCCAAAATCAAGAGGGTTTCTACTGGACATCTTCGTCTTCTAGGTTTCAAGCCATTGAGTTGCTTAAAAGATTATCACAACTTGAGGCCGTCTACCTTTGTTTTCCCAAGTGATGAAGTTAGTTCTTATCCCTTTACAATTACGCATCTTCTGTTTTAATTACCAAATCATCTGGTGACAGTTTTTCCTAGTGTTTGAAATGTCAACGTAGTGGCTTTTATTCCAAAGGTTCTTTAGATCCAGTCGGCCCATGATTAAATTTTTCTGCACATGTAGGGAAGCTCACATGCATATACGTCCTAATGAGTCCTGAATTTACTTTTTTTGACAATTTATTGTGGTTGACCTTCAGTGACGGCATATGAGAAAGGCACATGAGAAAGCATACTACTGATGCTGTAGCATTTTGTACTAAATATCAGTTACAAGGTCTTTGTGCTTTTTTAGCTGGAGTACTTTTCCTCATAAATTTTCAGTACCTCTTACATGTATTTTCGTATAGGACGACTGAATGTCACAAGCTTGGCCTTTCAGGGTACCTTTAGAAGTTGGAAGAAGGCAAGAGTTTATGATTTCTCATAATAAATACTGAATGAATAAATCTACTCAGTTTATTCCCTGGAAATTAACTTGGTTGACTCCTTTCAGTCAATTTCATTTTTTAAAGCACTAATTCATGTGTTCTTTTATCTAACAACGAAATCTAGTTTGTTGAAACCAATCTGTCACTAAACTATAGTTTTCATTAACACGGCTTTTGAGTTTAAAATCAAATTATTCATTGTGGAATATAGCTCCAAAAAGCTGCCTGATTGGCCAGAAATATATGAAATGGAGGAGCACCAAAGAATTTTCATAACTCATCTGTCAAGAAGCTCTAAATTTATCCACCTCGCCTTCATATGAGAGGCAAGCAGGGTAGTACAAGATTGATATATATTTTGGGTATCAAACAAAATTATGATGTGCTTATTCTAGTGATCCAACCAAATTATGAGTTTATATTGCTTTAGGACACCGTTTTTCGTGGTATTTTAATTAAGAAGGATTGAGGGTACCTCACACAATTGCAATGTCTTAAACTGGGTAAAGCCATAGCCGTTCACTGTCCTATCAAGATTGAAGACTACTTGTGAATTAAGCTAATTAAACTCTTCTAAATTATTCTTGTTCTTTGTATTCTTTTCTCCTCTCTTATTGCCAAATTAATGGCTGTGTTTGTTTCTGTTTTGGGATGGGTTTCTGGCCAAAAACCAGCACAAAACATGTTTGGACCTAGATTATTTGGCCAAACATGGAAGCCCATGTTTGGCCAAATAATTCCTAACACCCCAAAAACAGCCTGCCACTGTTTTGGGGTCTCTTTAACAGACAACAGTCTTTTAGAGATTCCTGTCAGCAGTCAGCACACTATTGATATTGTTGAAATTTCATATTAGGTTGAGAAATTGAAGAGAGAAGAAGAAAACACAAGAATTATGTGGTTCGGCCATTTGGCTTACATCCACGAAACAATGCCCAAAGTGCTATGACTTTTATTCTCTCTTGAGTATGAATTACAATAGTCACCTCTATATATAGGTGAAATTAACATGTGATGATGGAGAAAATCACTCCAAATCATATCACAATTAAATCAAATCGTCAATCAATCATCAATTATATCCGTAATCTAAATCCTAATCTAAATCATATCAAATATGATTTTTTAGATCAATCTTGATTTCCAACACTCCTCCTCAAGTTGAACACGTAAATCTGAATTGAAGTGTTCAACTTGAAATAAAAGAAATGCCTACAAGAAAAACTTGGATTCTTTTTGGATTTCATGATGTTGGAGATCCATGATGAGATAAAATATGCACGGCATAACACTTGTGCACTACAATATGGAAAAATCCATATACGATGATCAGTTTGCTACCAATGAATGAACTGCATGGAATGACCATCGTGCTATGCGGAAGCATATGGAGCAGGTTGTAACCTGCTCTGATACCATGTTGAAATTTCATATTAGGTTGAGAAATTGAAGAGAGAAGAAGAAAACACAAGAATTACGCGGTTCGGCCATTTGGCCTACATCCACGAAACAATGCCTGAATGCCCAAAGGGCTATAAGACTTTCATTTTCTCTATGAATTACAATAGGCACCTCTATATATAGGTGAAATTAACATGTGATGATGGAGAAAATCACTCCAAATCATATCACAATTAAATCAAATCGTCAATCAATCACCAATTATATCCATAATCTAAATCCTAATCTAAATCATATCAAATATGATTTTCGAGATCAATCTTGATTTCCAACAGATATATATATATATATATGTATGTATATAGATCTTATATGTATAATATATAATATATACATAGGTATATGTTATAGACATGTATGTGTATATTATACATATTATGTAATAATATACACATATAAACATATGTATAAACATACGTACAACGTATATTTACACTTACATATATGTATTATATATATATTTTTAATTCTAGACGAAGGGAAATACCTTGACCTAACAAACCCGGGCCAATAGTTTTTAATCATGGGTCACACAGACGGCAGACCTTATAAGACTCCAAATAAAGAGAGAAAAGTCACAACTTGTGACAGCCTAGAATTGAACTCAGGACCTCCCATATGAAAGTGAAAACTGATACCATTAGGCTAACAAGCCTTGGGTATATGTATTATATATATGTGTATCTACTTATATACATATATATATATATTATACTATTTTGTATATATCAAACATATTTTGTATTATACGTAATGTTGTATACATACATACATATATATATACTATTATATAATATAGACATAATATCAATGTGAAATATAATACACACATATATATATGTATGACTCAATATATTATAATGTATATATTATAATATATATTGCACTTATATAATATTATTTTGTATATATGAAATACATAAATCGTAATATATATGTATATTATAATATACATTGCACTTATATAATATTATTTGGTATATATGAAATACATATATCGTTTTATATATACGTAATATATATGTATATTATAATATACGTATATACTATGTATATTATAATATACGTATATACTATGTATATTATAATATACGTATATACTATGTATATATATTACATAATAAAATACAATCTCATATGTATATATATATATATATATATATATGCAGTTACACCAATTGCAATGCATATTACAATCATTTAAAACTTATTATAATATATGTTGTCATCATTGAACCACTCAAATATTACTTCAAAATAGCTAATCCAAACACATTCTCATCAAAATACACAAATCCCAATAAAATATTTCACCAAACAATTTCACCAAAAAATCCTCCAACATAGAAACAAACACAGCCAATGATTTGGTATCTTAAAACTTGCTGCATATGGGTCGACTTCTAGGAGGATAAATAGGTCTTCATCACGGAGCTATCATATTACTAAGAATGTCAAGAGTATGACCCCATTTATGATGTATCATTGGCCTTATCTTGTATAATCTGTCAAAAAGTAGCACAGTGATGCTACCTTTGTCTATAGTTGGCTTTTCTGTTCGCCATAATGTCCATTATTACTATTTAACACAATCCTTGGCTTTGAGAAACAACCATCTCCCTTGGCCTGCAAATACTTGGAGTTTATGATTTTAGACTATAATAAAATATCTTAGGTCGATGTAATAGAATGATTGACATGCTATTTGTTACATTTAAGTTCGGTTGCAGAGAGAAGAGAATTATAAAGGAGAGGACTGCAAACAGGTTTCAGTGCACAAAATGGACTGCAGGCCCTATTTGTATATATTGCTTTCCAAGTACATAATGACATAAATAGGTTGATGTAATAGCATGATTGACATGTTATTTATTACCTTTACATTTTGTATTTTCCTTAACTATGACTGCTACAGTCATAACTAGCTAACATATTCGGCATTATCTAGTTGCTAAAGCTAAAGTTGAGCTTGTCAAACAAGTTGAGTTTACACACAGAAGAGAATACTAAAGGAGAGGCAGACTGCAAACAGGTTTCTGTGATTAAATGGACTGCAGGCCCTATTCGGATATATTATTTGCCAAGTACATCTGACATAAATAAAGTTCACAGGCTTAACAACTGATTGCTTAATGTCAAGTTTAAGAATGTCCTTAATTAAGCTAACAATAATTACTTGAAAGTTGGTTATCATTAATTACAGTAAGCAACTCCCTTTTTATAACCTGGTAAAATTCATTCTTGGGGTCTTCCTGGGAAACATCATCGAGATCGATATCCATGGAGCTTCAAAAGTAGACGGCCTAGTTTAGCAGATTATGCTTGCTTCTTACTGAGGGAGGGTAATGGAGGGTCAATTAATATATACAGGCTTCTACCGAGTCCCCACCTTCTTTGAGAATTTTCACTTGGAATTTTATTAATTTAGGGGTAAATTACAAAAACACCCTTTTGTGAGACCTAATTACGAAAAATATCAGGAGATTTGAAAATATATTATAACATTCTCTAAGAGAATATTACAATTTTACCCCCAATCAGTAAAAGCATATTAAAATTTACTATTACATTCTCTGTTAGTAAAAACATATGATTCTTTCACCGCCATTCAGCTTACTTATATGTAGAGCCTGTCTGATCTTTGAAGCCTGTTAATCTTTTCCTGTCATTTGATGTAGGATGATTTCATTCTTTAGCAGTTGTGTCCACTTGATATGAATATTGGCGTTTGTGGTCGATTCCCCTTAAGTTTTCATGCATTTTGCGCAGGAAGTGATTGGAAGTACTTGTATGTTCATTGCTCTCCACAGATCAATGTTGCGGACGAGGCGGTGAGTTCATTCTTTCCTGTAGTTTATGAGTGGACACTGTTCATTACTAGTCATATATTCAAATATAAGACCGAGATGTATTCATCTCTTCTGTTAGAATCTCATTGAAAATAAATGAAAAACATCTTTTTTTTTTTTTTGCATAAATAAATCCAAATAAATTAGAGTGACACTGAAAGCTTGATGACTATGATTCTGTTTCTTGTACATCACTATCTGGATCATGGTTCGCCGGAAATCGGGATTTTGGCCGGAACAACCGTTCCAGCACGGGAACGGAGCCCGGCGTTCCATGCCATAATGGGAGGAGCATGTACTGGTGGAACGGCCGAAAAATTGGGCCGATGTGGCAGGAACACTTGATTTCCCGGCATATCAGAACGGTCACGGCGAGATAAGAGCACGAGAGAGAAGAAAGTTGGGGACGGCGGCTTGTGAAGCAAGTGCTAGAGAAAAGCAAAAAAACAGAAGGAAAAAAGGGAAAATACAATAGACTAAGTAAAAGAAGACATTTATGCTTTTTTCAATTAGTGTGGAAATGGAAAATTGCTTAAAGTTTGGATTCAAATGGCCGAATAAAAGTGTAACTAATTTAGTGTGATATTTTGCCATTTCCAAAGCATATATAATTCAATTTGATAAATAACATAATAAATTTTTTAAAATACTTTCTATTGTAAGAATACCTTTAAACTTAATTATTTTAAATGTCCTATTGTAAAATTGCATTAATTAGAAATTATAGATAACCAGTAACCACTTCAAGAATATATGTTTTAGTATTTGCTAGAAGAAATATAAATTTATTTGAGAAGTTTAATTGATAAAAGTGTGGAACGGCCTCAACCGTTCCGCGACATGGAAATGGAACTGGAACGATCGTCTCAGAGACGATTGCCGCGACCGTTCCAGCAAACAATGATCTGGATTGTACAAACACACGCTGAGCACATACATTCCCCTAATATGCTCGTTCATACATTGACCATAATGATAACCTACGAATGTGTTGTTTTCATTATTATCTCAATAGTACAAGTCTGTATTTAGAGCTTATGTGGACCTGACATGAGATTATATCAATCTGTGTGATGATTCTGAAATGGCAAACGAAACCCAAAATGAAGAAGTCAAAAGTAAAAGAAGAAAAGTAGGTTATTCGATGCATAGGTTTCGACTTTTTGTGCAGTGTGGCAAATTCATTTCTAATATTAAATGCTATTGACATGTTGCTGACGTTGACGTCCTGTGAAGTGTTTGCCTTTTTCCTTTTCTTTTACTCAATTCGTCATTTTGACTTGCAGCTTTGCTCTTGCATTTTATGGGAGCTCCACTCATCCTCAATTGGTGGCTTTAGTTGCACAGGTAAGATGTTAGTCTCTGTAATTAAGTAAAATAATATGTTTCAATGATGTCGGCATATGATCTATAAAAGTTGGACTTTAACTAGAAATCATATTTGCTACTTCACATGTCGTGCTACCTCTTTTAGCTAGAGTATTCCACTTGAAGAAAATCTGATTTCCTGCTTATCTTTTACCAAGTTTTGGCTCTACCAATGATGAAATATATGAAATGCTGTACACATCTGGATATCAATTCTAATGTAAATAAAATTGGAACGTGTTTGCCATGCATGTTGATCTTACAACTGGAAATTCTTGAGGTGGAGGTGGAGGTACTGATGCACTCCGGCATAGTCTGCTTTGCTTTCATATTTCTTATAGACCTTGGAGAAAATTTGGAATAGTTATTATGGAATTGGATTGGCAAGTTGATATGGTGCAGTTGCAGGGTTTTGGTATAAATGCAGAAGAGATTGGAAAAACCCATTTTGCAAAGCAATTTTGTATGGCTGGTTGTGTTTCTGAGTAGGATAACTGATTCATTTAAATGCATGAAAAGTGTTTTAAGCTGCCTGGTATGCTTAAGTACGTAATCTGAATAGTAATTAATCCAAACTAGGTAAGTTCTGTTTAACTATGTATAAAAACTTGATGCAGGTTTTCTTTTACTGAACAAACATATAGCATTATAGATTGTCAATATGTCAGGCATGTGAATTATAAAGAAAGTTGATAATCAATGTTAACATTCAGAGGAGGTGCATGAGATGTAATCTTTTGGGTGATTTATGCTAAAATTTAGATCATTCTTATTATCTAATAAGTAAATGACATTAAACATAGATGGAGTCATGGTTGAACAATTGCAGAGAAATTGTATGGTAATGACAATGTCTTTGTTCTTTTGATTTGGGATATATGGAAATAACGTTAGTTTTGAGTTTGATTAGGAATATCTTTGTCTATCCTCCTTCTGGTTCAGCTGTAGTATTGTGCACCTTAATAGATAAGTTTATGGCGGACCATCGAGGGATTTGGGAGCAGGAAGGATTCTTTTCCTTTCTTCAGTTTTTAGGCAATCTTTTGCATTTGAGTTTTATCAAAATATCTAATCCTTGAAACACTTACCACTCCTTATGTTAATGAATCTTCCATCTTGAAAAAGATTACCAAGAGTAGTGGATTCAGTGATTATTTGCTTCCCAAATACTTGATTTTTGTTGATTTCATTATGTTACTTAACCTGAATATTACACTTTTGTTTGTAAATTGTTGACTGCAGGATGAGATAGTTAGCGCCAGCGGTCAGGTTGAGCCACCTGGAATGCATATGATATACCTTCCATATTCTGATGATATCAGACCCATTGAAGAGGTAATACTCCCTTTTGACGTTAGTGAGTTTCTTGATAGAAGGTTTAGCATTAAGAACTGTAAGTGGCTGCAGCTTCACACTGATACAAATGCCGTGGCACCTCGAGCAACCGATGATCAAATAAAGAATGCTTCTTCATTAGCGAAGCGTATTGATCTAAAGGATTTTTCAGTTTGCCAATTTGCTAACCCCGGTAAGTTTTATATTGTGAAGTGCAATCTCATGGATGTACTTTTAATGTTTTTAATCTTATGAGTAATGGATAACCTATATTTTGGGAACAACAGATTTTCGAAGTTAATTTGGTGATTTAGATTAGCTACTCTCCAGAAAAACTTATCCATTAGTATTTAAGAATGTAGTTTTTCTTGGAAGACCTTGATATGAGCGTCAAAGGCACATATTGGATCACATGTTGAAGAATTAAAATAATGACAAATACAATAACTGGGTGAGCAAATTGAATGATAAACATTCAATGTTTTCAGGGTATATCTTAGAAATGACAGTAGACACCATATTAGGCTATATTGATGGAGATACAGATGGTTGAGGCAGCTACATAGGTTGCACATTGAGACTTCGATAAACAAGCTTGCTAAATGGATAATTATTCTTGATCTTAATATTGTATAGTTCAATTCACTCTATTTTGTGCTGATGCTTATCTATTTGTAGTCTATCTTGATATCTATATTGATCTATGTTATTGTAATTATAAAAGTACGAGTTGCACAAAAAGTTTTTTTGGGAATTTTTATTATACCTAATGGGTAGAGATTTAGATTGAATAGTTCAAAATTGAGGGCGTAATTAAGTATAACACCGAACTTCCTTTTTGATATATAAACTCTTTTTAAAAGCTATCGTTTACTTTCGCATGCCTTAGTTTTATTGAGTATTTCGATTTTTAAGTAAAATTAATTCATACTAAATTAGACTGAGAGCTTTCCAGCGAGAAAATTGCATTTTTTGTCCCATAACTTGGGTACGTGCAATTTTGGTCCCAATAGTATAGAACTCCCCATATTGCATCCCATATCTTCGAAAAAATGTGCAATTTTAACCCCAAGCCCCTATGTCCATTAGTTTTTAGATGGAAATAGCATTTGCCTCTCACGTGCACCGTTAATTCGCTATTGGGAACAAAATTGCACAAAAGTCTAAGGACCAAAATTGCACACGACTTTTAGTTTGATTTTTGTGAAGTAATTATTTATTCTCCTAATTTTGTTTTCTTTTTACTTTCTTTTATTTCTTTTACTTTTAATTTATTTTCCTTTGTTTTGTCCAAATATGACAAAAAATTAGTACATACCAAGTGACAACAAATTTTAATTTTGAATGAAATTGTACCAATTGTTCTGTTAACTAGTTATGCGATGATATAGATTAGTAAAATGAAATAAATGAGCATATATGAAGACAAACAAAATATGTGCATATAATTTCTAGAAATAAGATCTCATATTATATTATCATGGATGTTACCCTACAAAATTCATGAATTTTTAAATGGAAATAAATAAACTTGGGTCATGTGCAATTTTGGTCCAATATCATGGGACATAAATTGCACAATTAAGCATGCACGTGACAATCATGTGCTACTTCCATCCAAGAACTAACGGACGTTAGGCTTGAGACCAAAATTGCACATTTTTTGAAGATACAGGATGTAATATGGTGAATGTCATAATATTGGGACCAAAATTGCACATAGCCTAAGTTATGGGACTGGAAATGCAATGTTTCCGCTGCCCAACCATAGGACACAATTATGTGTAGCACCGGCATATGAAAAGGTTACAGTTATTTAAAATTCATCACTCTGCACAAGTTCAATGTCTAAAAGATTCTCTCACCGATTATCTTATTCATATTATAACTCTAGGGGAAAAAGGATAAATGGATAAAAAGATAATGAAAACTTGATTATAGGTGATTTGATGCATAATAATAAACAGAAGAAAAACATTTAACTTATATGTTATATTTTATGATGCTTTTCTGTATTTAATTTCAAATAATTTTTTTGATCATTTTATTTTATTTTCATTATAAAGCTTGTTCATGTAAATAAGTACTTTATCCAATTATCGTAGCTAATAATAAATAAATCATATAAGCTAAAATCATAAGTTAACTTTTAGCATCATAAAAATATTGATAATATTTACTACAGAACATAACAAATTTCTAGTAATATATGGATGTCTAGAAGAATGAGGAAGACCTTTTTAGCATCGTCCTCTACTTGTGAATCTAGTTATTTCACTATATAAAATAACTTTCTTAAGAAATTGTTCAATTAATTCATTATAATCCAAATATTTGTGATTTGGTACAATGAAATTATTTCTGAAACATATTTCATATTGAAAGTTGGAGTTTAGTTATCTCTTCTTTGAAAGTTGTAAAAATGATATGAATAGTCCGTACTAATCAATTATCAATAGCACAAGGAGAATCTATTTGGATTATGATTAGAGCCTTGTTGAGAAAACTTGAAATTTAAAATCAAAATAAAGTGATAAATACAAATTAAGTTTAAAATTGCAGTAACATTCTATAAATGTTTTGAAGAATTCTTTCATTAACTCTGTTTTCTTTATTTTTTGAAATAAGATTCTTATCTTAAGAACTTCAACTCTTCTTTGCAATAAAGAAATGATAAGAAGTCACAACATTTTAGGTTCATTGAAAAGCTACTATATTTATAGTACAATATAGTTAATTGTTATGTTAAAAAAAAAGAGTAATGTTAAAAAAGACACCAGCATGATTGCTGATTGTTAATGATAAGGGGGGACAAGAAAGAAAAAGGTTGTTCAATTGTAATAAACTCTTCTTTATGTTTGTGATTCTTTTTCATTCATATATATTGTAAAAAAGTGAGGAAAATAGGAAAAAAGACCAGAAAATGTTAGCAAATGTTAGCAGATGCATAACGTTAACCTTTATATTTAATGATTAAAAAATAATAATATGGACAATATCATTGTATTGTTATTGAGTCTTGAATTGATAATCATATATTACTTTGTAGATATTTATTTATCTAAATGGAATACTATGCATCTTTAACACTCTTCTCAAAAAGATAATTCAAATCATATTCCCCTTCAACAAAATACGACGATATTAAATTTAAAACTTATGATTTAAAATCTATTTCTAAAATCATTCAATGATTTAGAGTAGTAAACAATGTGAGCGAAAGTATGTAACATGTGTATTTAGGATAAGAACATTTTTATGATTTAGTTTTTTGGAGTTTAACAAAATAATATTTACTAACCGTTTAAATTAGAATTTAAAATCTTCATTTTCTGAGATACATATATTTATCAAGAAATTTAGTACCATTTCGTAATGTTGTTGAACTCCTGAACAGATGCTTGATAAATAAATCACATTAATTAATCATTAACATCAATCTCATAAAGTTAACGTTCATATCAATAAAACCTTATTAATTCTAGGAGTACATATGATTCCTATAGAATTAAAGAAGAGATACCACCAAAAAAAAAAAGAAAGAAGAGAAGTGTATATTATTATTGAATAGGATCCTCTATTATATAGAGGAATATAAGACTTGTTCAGACACACCATAATAAAAAACCTAGCTATTAGCTAATTCTAATATTAGCCCAACTGTAACACTCCCCCTCAAGCTGAAGCATATATATCATACATACCCAGTTTGTTACACAAAGTCTCAAAAAGACCCAAAGGAAGACCCTTAGTGAAAACATCCGCATGTTGTTTCGAGGAAGGAGTGAACGTAGTAGATATAAGACCATTCATCACTGCATATCTGACAAATTGACAATCAACCTCAATATTCTTGGTGCATTTATGAAAAGCCGGATTATTAGCAATATAAATTGCAGCTTGGCTATTACAGTGCATGGGCATGGATTTTTGCTCGGGAAATCCCAACTCGACCATGAGAGACTTTAGCCATATCATCTCGTATGCAAAATGAACCATGGACCTATACTCTGATTCAGCACTCTACCTAGATACCACATTTTGTTTCTTGCTCCTCCATGTAATCAGATTCCCTTTTAAGTATGTGCGGTACCCTGAGGTCAACTTTTGATCATTCTTATCTCCCGCATAACTAGAATCAGAATAGGCCTCAATGTTGAGATGTCCATGCTTTTGATATATTAAGCCTTTTCTGGGTGAACCTTTTAGATAGGCAAGGATCCTAAGAACACCATTCCAATGTTCAATCCTCGGGTTTTGCATGAACTGACTCAGAAGTAAGAAGTCCCACTGCAAACGAGATATCCGAACGAGTTACAAATAAATAATTTCCCCAATGAGTTGTCTATATCGACCCACATCATCAAACTTTGCAGAAGAATCATCCCAAAAGTCCGGATTCTGCTCAACAGGCGTGTTCTCCGGTTTGCACCCAAGTAAACCAGTTTCCTGATGTAAGTCGACCACATACTTTCTCTGAGGTAGAACTAAATCCCGATTGCTGAAAGCAAATTCTATCCCCAGTATGTATCGTGGTTTTCCCATATCTTTAGTAACAAAGTGACTGTTGAGGTATTCCTTTGTTTCTGCAATCCCAGATACATCATTACCTGTCACTAGAATGTCATCCACATATACAGCAAGAATGACGCATCCACTGACTCCACACTTGATGAACACAGAGTGATCCATTGCACAACTGCGAAAGCCGTTTCCAAGAATAATTTGACTAAATTTGTAAAACCATGCTCTCGGAGATTGTTTTAGCCCATAGATAGCTTTTTTGAGATGACAAACCTTATACTCCCCATGAGGAACATTCCCCAGAGGTTGCTCCATAAACACTATTTTAGTTAGACCGCTATAGAGAAACATTCTTGACATCCAGTTGATGTAGTTGCCATGACTGATTAATTTCAACAAAAAGAACACGAATAGAGTTGAGCCGAGCAACAAGCGAGGAAGTCTCAACATAATCCACTCCAAAAGTCTGTGTGAACCCCTTGGCAAAAAGTCTGGCCCTATATTGATCCATAGTACCATCCGGTTTGTACTTAATGGTGTAAACCCATCTACATCCAGCAACTGTAGTATCGGTAGAAGGACAAGATGCCACGTGCCTCTAGAGAGCAACACAATCATCTCTTCATCCATGACAGACTTCAAGTGTGGTATTTCCATCGCCTTAATATAATTTATGGGAGTAGACTCGGAACAAATAGACAAAGCAAACTCATGGTAGTGAGGATGAAGTTTGTGATAAGAAAGAAAGTTGGAAATAGGATGTGCAGTAACAGATCGTTTACCGTTATGTCGAGCAATGGGGAGGTGAAGATCAAACTCGTGATCTGCAGCCATGGGAACCAGTTCGGTGGGAGCCGAAGGTGGTGGTGAGGGTGAGGGTGAGGATGATGAGTGTAAACCTGCAATGGAACATTAGGCTTGGTTGCCAATGAGGGGAGATTCAGGCACATCAATAGGTAAAGGGAGTGGAACGATATCAGTAGGACAAATAGTCTGTGGTGAGACAAAATAAGGTGTGGACTCAAAAAAGGTAACATTTGCACAAGTGCTTTTTAGATGTTAGCTCATAACACCTATATCACGTTTCTGTCTTCGAATGACATACATAAACACACTTTAAAGCATGGGGAGACAATTTATCACGACCAGAAGATTCTGGACAAAACAGACACACTTGAAAACACAAAGAGCCTAAGTGAAAGATGGGATGACTAGGACAGAGTCTTTGGAAAGGAGTATCAACATGCAGAACAGCTAAGGGCATCCTGTTAATAAGGTAGGCAGCAGTGAGGACAGAGTCAGACCACAAATATTTAGGGACATTCACTTGTATCACGAGAGTACGAGCAACATCAAGAAGGTGACGATGTTTTCTTTCAGTAACCCTATTCTGTTGAGAGGTATGAGGACAAGAGGTTTGATGGATAATACCCTGAGAGGCACAAAAATTGTTAACATGTTAGTCCTAAAGAGTTGAACAAAAGCCCAAAACCGAGTTTGTATTTCACTAAAGAATTGTTTAATAATATCAAGAATTTGACTTCTATCTTTTAGTAAATACAACAAAGTTGGCAGCGAAATCATCAATGAAGACAATCAAATAACGAGATCTAGACATAGATTGAGTACGACAATGACCAAAAGGATTGTAACTAAACTAGACCGACGTGGAAAGGTAGAACGATGATGCTTACCCAACTGACACAACTCACTATCAAAAGATGATAACGATTATCAAGGCAGGCTTGCCAAAGTAGGGAAGTCTTAGAGGCAAAAGTAAGGTTGGCAGTACAAAACAGATAGGTACCACCACGTTCATGGCCCAAACCAATCCTCTTCCCAGTCTGCAGATCCTGAAAGACAACATGATGGGGAAAGAATTGCCACAGAACAGTTTTGAGATTTAGTGAGTTTACTAACAGCTAATAAATTAATAGGAAACCGAGGAACAAATAAAACACGGGCAAGAGAGAGATTAGGAGAGGCCTGAATAGTACCTTCTCCTTATACAGGACACTAACTACTGTCAGCAATAGACACCGAGCCGATATAAGATCGGATAACGAAGAGACAAGATTTTTATTACCTGTCATGTGGGACGAGGCACCCAAATCTAAAACCCAAGAATGCCCAGAAGAGGCTACGAGAGCACCAGTGCTTGAAGTTAAGGCATGTGAGTCAGAAGGAGTAGATGTCTGACCGGCCTGGAACTTCATAAGTCGGTCAAATTCTGCCTGATAAACTGTGGGAAGCTTGGAGGTCTGAAGAGCAGGTGCAATGGTAGTTTTCTCTCTTTGTGCCCAATTTGGTTTGCCAAATTTCTTTCAGCACTTGTTTGCAGGATGATTTGAGCGTCCACAGTAATCACATTTGTCTCTCCCAGAAACCGGGGCGCGACCCCGACGACCACCCATGACAGGAATAGCAGACTGATTAGAAGTGCCAGGAGCGTAAATAGGCGAAGGAGTGGCTGTGGAGAGTTGCGGTGCCCGAGAAAACGTTGATGACTGTGATAGAACAACTTCACAACCAAGACCACGGATTTGATTACTGATTTCTGGATGAAAGGCGAACATAAACTTAGCCACAGCTAAGCCTTATTCACTCAATTTGATTTGATGAACGCCTAAATCATTAAGAATACCATGGAGGGTAGTATATAACTCCGTGACCAACTGATCTCCCTGTTTAAGAGAAAAGAGTTGTTCATATAATTTAGAAACACGAGAGATTCTTCTCATGACCATATAGTTCACGGAGCATAGCCCAGTTCTATTTGGCAATAGGTAGAAAAACAACTGAGGAGGAAATTTGTTCCTCCATACTGTTAATCAACTACAAACGAACACAGTAGTCAGCAGCTAGCCAATCTTCATAAACTTCGTTTGTCTTAGCGGGAGGGGCTCTGGTGATGTGTGAGCTTGCGTTGAGCACCAAGAAAGATTTTGATGGACTGAGACTAGATCAAGTAATTAGGGTCATTTAGTTTGACTGTGGTACCGACCAGGTTTTTCATCATGTAATCAAACGGAAAAAGAGAGGGTTTTGAAGTTAGTAACAGAGAACGACCAACACTAACGAAGTAAAATACGTCGTTGTGTATCACGCAACAGTAGGCTCCACACACCGGAAGTCACGTCGATGTGGAGCAACAAATAGGGGAAGGGAACGGATGAAAGTCTCGTCACATCACCAGGGGCAAAGTTCCGTCATGGTAGACACCCTTCATAGTGACGGTCTAGGAAGGGAAGGAGAGAGAATACGTGGTGGAAGGAAGCAAGTGGAGGGCGGCGAGGATTACGGCGTGGGAGGGAGGGAGACAGTTGGTTGCAAGTAGGATTTTTTTTTTTTTTTTGGTTTTTTTTTTTTGCTTTTAGGGTTAGGGTTGAACTTTGCTCGATACCATGTAGAATTAAAGAAGAGAAGTGTATGTTATTATTAAATAGGATCTTCTATTATGTAGAGGAAATACGAGACTTGTTCACCAAGACATATACCATAATAAAAAAACCTTGCTATTAACTAATTCTAATATTAGTCTAACTTTAACAATTCCTTTTAGCTATAAAAGTTCAACAAACTCAAAAAGTTATTAGCAATACATTCCTCACGGTTCATTGTTGCTCAAGATATCTATATCAAATTCGTCGAGGAAATGGGTTTCTTTTGTTATATCTTGACTTTTTACGTTATGAATTTTTAATAATAATTTTATTAGAATTTCTAAAAATAATATGGAATCTGAACAATAACAAAAAAGTTTCAGAAAATATTTATAGTTTTTTTTTTTTTCATGACTTAATTACATTTCAACATTTATTGGTGAAATATAGAAGAAACACGATATGAACAACATCCATGAAACAAAATTGAAAAAATAAACAAAGAGCTAATCCAACTTATTTTGAAAAAATAAACATGGTCATTGACTAAGAATTTACTTATTTTGAATATTTAATAGTTTGGTTTCCTTAAATACTTTATCTGTTATTTGTTGTGCTTGATTTTTTCTCATTTTATTGCCCTCAAATGTATTAAGTGTTATTCAGTCAATTTTAGGTTTGCAATAATTTCAGAAAGCTCGTATGTTTTACAAACTATATTTGTTGAAAATAAATCATCAATATTATAGAACATTTACTAAAGCTTTCCTTGAAAAAATGCCGGCATTTGAAACCTAATACGGTAATAAATGGAATTAAGTTAAGAAATGAAATAAAGTCTTCTCTATTATGCTTTTCTCTATTGTGCATCAAGGCATGTACTTTTTACTACTCCTTTATTTTTGTCAATAAATATTAAATACTTGATTTTTATAACCGGAAAATGTTCTAATATGGATAACATTTTTTGTAATACTGTAAAATTTTATTATCCACAAAAGTCAACGTTTTTGATGTTTTTATTTATATTTATATCAATTTCTATATAAAACCTTCTTGTTTTAGGAAAAAAAAGGCATAATTAAATGTCCCAAGAATTTTTTACTGTAAATTTTTATATATAATTAATTGTAATGTTGAATTCACAGTGTCAAAGATGGATTTGTTGGCCAATTTAAAAGTATTCATATAGCATAGTCATTAACAATGTAATCTAATTTTGACATGAAATATACGAAAATAAACTAAGGGAATCTAAGTCAACAGTAAAAAGCCAAGTTAGATTACAATTTTAGTTTTGCAAAAAAAATTGGGAGCTTCAGTGATAAATATATGAAAGCGTATGGTAACTGATGTCATTTGTGCACAAAGCAGTGTGCAACATTAACCAATAACCAGGGATCCACCCAGGAATTTCTTCCTGGGGCAAGATTATATAGACAAATATAAATTTATTTTACAATGCATCAAATGTTTTGTTGTGATAATTTTTGTCATGCATGTGTTATAAATATTTACAAATTAACTTTTTTAAACCCAAATAAATTAGTGAAGTAATCCAAAAGGTAGTTCACATTTAGGAAAATTTGATACCAGAATTAAATTAAACCATTTAATACCAGAAAATTTGAAATTGAGCCCCCCCCCCAACACACACACGTCCCCATCCCCGTCCCTGACAACAAGCAGTGATTGGTGCTTGAGGTCCTGTTATTCACTTGTTGTGAAACTCATGTACGTGCAATAATAACACTCCATTGGGCTGCAAGGTTGGACCAGCTATCCTTACTCTGCTAATGTCGCAACTCCTTTTACAGCATTGCAGAGACACTATGCAGTGTTACAGGCTCTGGCTCTGGATGAAGACGAAATGCCTGATATCAAGGACGAAACTCTTCCAGATGAACAAGGCTTGGCCAGGTAATACGGACTTAATACTGTTATAGTTTGCAATGTTCAGTAGTAATCTCTCTCTTCCTGTGTTCTATCATCTAAAGTTTGACGCTGGGGGACTTTCTTTCTTTTTTTCCATGGAAGACCTGGTATCGTTAAAGCATTGGAAGAGTTCCAGATATCTATTTATGGAGAAAATTTGGAACAGGAGAATGAGTTGGACAGTGACAAAACAAGGGGAACCTCCAATAAAAGAAAAACAATTGCTGATAATGCGACAAAGGAGTATGCAAACTATGACTGGGCTGACCTTGCAGATAATGGAAAGGTGACAATTGCCTTTGCTAATATGTTAGCTATGCAAAGTATATATATATCTCTTGAAGATTAAATATCTGATACACTCGTGACAAAAGACTAGGGCATAACTAAGATTAAAGTACCATTTTCATTTGCCAAGGTACAAATGGCAGTAGGTAAGTAGATGAGAAAATTCAGCTAATGAAGACAGCCCTCATATTAAGAACTAGTTTTAACAAGGGTTACTGTTATCTCCATCCATTTGAATAGTCGTTCGTTTGTGATGTTTGACAGTTGAAGGAGTTGACGGTGCCCGAACTGAAGTACTACCTGAACGTACATAACCTGCCTCTTACCGGGAAAAAGGAAGCTCTCATCAGCAGGATATTAACTCACATGGGCAAATGATTATCACGGCGTTCCTGCTTTAAATCAAACTTGCCTTGGAAATTTGGAAAATATGTTGGGAAACAAAATTGTTTTGGAAAATATGTTGGGAAACAAAATTGTTTTGAAAAGTATGAAGTAAATTATGATAGCTTGAAACCATTTTGTGTCAATTCGATGCTATGATCTGCAATCAGCATTAGTTTGCAGTGTTACTTCTCCAGATTTTGCTGTTGTCCTGTGCGCGTTAAAGCTATTATAAATGTGCCTTTTCTTTTGCGATCTGGTTGAGTATAATCATTTCTGACTGCTGTAAAGTGAGCGACAATATATCTTTATTCTGATCTTAAACTGCTAAGATTTAGTCACTGTCACATAACTAATTCATGAGAATCACAGTGGCATGATTCATCCTCCTGTTGTTTTGCATTTGACTAGTGAATCATGTAAATTTATTGAGAAATTTGAAATCATACAAAAGTACACATTGATGCACCAAAATATTTGTTGGATGCAATGAAGATGATGATGTCACGTGGAAATTAGAAGTCCAACGCTATGTTTTATTCAGTTATACGTTAATTTATTTGTCTGCTAAGGTCGGTATTAACTCAAAACTTGATTTCTCTTTATTAAGATATACATTTTAATCAATTAAATATTTAAGGGAAATTCGAGTTAACAGAGGTACATTAATATGAAGAGTAAAATAACTTTACTTAAGAAGAAGATTGTCAAAAGTGTTTTCTTTTGTTAAATTGACAATCTGTGTTGAAATTACGTTTTTGTGAATGTTACTGGCATGACACTTCAAATTAAATTTGAGAAACGTTTTTTTTTATATTCAACACCTTAATTTTTTTGCTATGTGTTGCAAACATGTTAATAGGAAAATGTAATGAATGAGACATCAAAATTGATTTAGCTCGAATTTCATTGGGTCAACTTGAACCTAATCAACGACCCAAATGGGTTGAACCAAATAACTATCAAATGAGATTATAGATTGGATTTGACTAAGTCAAGCTGCCTACGTACCTAATTGGATAAGATCAAATCTAACGTAGTTTAGAGAAATGGGTTGATATATATATGTATTTACTTCGTATAATACGAGGCCAAATACAGTAGTCGATATGACTAAAGAAATACACAAAGTAAAATTTGAGAGTATTCTTAGAGAATTAATTGCTGGTCCCTTCATAAAAGGCGGTCACTATTCTTGAAGTGACATCTGGGCCAGGTGGGCTTGGACACTTGTCGATTGTTTAGTTGACCTTTAAAATTCGGGTCGTCGAGTTGGTGTAACCGGTCGAGTCGTAACTCGACCCGAATCTAGAAAACACGTGGATCCACCAATAATGCTGTAATGAATTGTCTCTTTTAAGGGCATGCTTGTCATTAGTTTTAAAAGCAGGATTTTGTGTTATCATTTAGTCCTCCAATTCGTATGTCACGACGCGTGGCGTTCTTGACGACGAACTATAGTCACAGATGGAGCCATGAGTTAACTCGTGTTTATCACATCTGCCCATTTATCGAGATGACTGATTGAATTTATCACTTTGTGGGTACACATTAGATCGCTTATGGTGTTTCTTAATCGTGTGACCACAAGGAGAGTAGTACCACACACGCTTGCTCTGTTGGTGCTGCGCGTGGCATGACGCGCATTTAAGGCAGTTATGACAGCTGCTCTAATTAATATTATATATAGATACTGGTTAGTAATGTGAACAATCACTTAATCCAGTCCACTCATTTTGAAATGAGTTTTAATGACAGCCATTAGACTTCCATGGCCGATCAATATTTAACTATTAAAATTTCCACGCATATCATCATTCTATAAATAAAAGCACCCTCGGCCTTGTTCACTTTTCACTTTCCAGAATTCTCTCGAGTCATTTTATAGAGGAAGAAGACGCTCCGATCCGCCTGATTCTTGCACAGACAAACTAAAATCCTCAAAGCTTTTTCTTCATTGATTTTTAGGGTACCTTACTGAAAACTTGTGGAAAAAAGAGAGATTATTTCTACAAATTTCAGAAAAGAACAAAGAGGAGGAAGAGTATAAGGTTGGCCCTTTTGACGCACGCACAGTAGAGCAAATCTCTGCTTTTACCACTTTCCAATCAATGGGTCCAGATCGAATCATGACGAGGATGATTCTCGTCATGGTAACGATGCTGAGGAGGACTCCGAGGGAGAGGCGGCCGTTAGAGTGCCTCGTGTTTATCACTCCTGGAGTAGTATGTGTTCCACTCTGGTGCTCGTATAATTCCATCCCTAAGAGAGAAATACTCTATTTCTGAGGAATACGATATTAAAATACCGGGGCCAGGGGATCGTATAGATACACCACTAGCAGGATATAGGACCTTTCATGTTGCTCACCTAGTTAGTGGAGTTAGGACCCCCCCTCCATCCTACTACCAAGCTTATTCTATTGAAGTTAGAGTTATGTCCTGTTCAGCCACTCTATAACACATGTATCAAGCTACTGTAAAAATTTTAGATAAAACAAAAATTTCCAAGTACACGAAATATCTTCAAAATAGTAACAATTTGCACTTCCGCCGAACAGACTGGCGATTTTGTTCAACGATTTTTAGAAATCATTCCAGATCTTGAAACGTGTTGGGGGAGTAGCGTATGAAGTCAAACTACCTAACAATATTTCCCATATTCATAATGTGTTCCATGTATCACAACTTAAGAAGTACCATCCTGATCCGTCGCATGTGATATTACATGAGGAATTGCAACTGGAACCCAATTTGTCGTATGAAGAGATGCCGATACGTATTCTGGACTTCAAATATCAAGAATTACGATCTCGAAAAATACCCTTAGTCAAGGTATTGTGGAGAAACCATCAGGTTGAAGAAGCAACTTGGGAGCGAGAAGATGACATGAGAAAAAGATATCTGGAACTCTTTGGGACATCTCAGAATTTGGGGACCAAATTCTCTTAAGGAGGGGGGAGTTGTAACACCCAATAATCTCCGCTCCTAATTTCGTAGAAGTGAAGGTAAATATTACAATCACCGCTAATTAGATTTTGTGAATTATTTGATTGTAGTGATTCGCGTTCGACTAAAAATATTTTTCTACTTACTTATATAACTATTATTATATCTATATGTGAAATAGGTTAGTAGTTTATACCTCATGGTGGAATAGTTGATGCATTATATCATTTAAGGTATATATATATACACATATATGTTCATCTTCATCAAATGATTAGTAATAGTTAAGTGGGTCTATGCCTAACTATGCCTAACTACATATATATATATATATAGGCGCATGCACACACACACACATAGATATATATACATACCATGCATGCTCTAATAGAGAAGGAAGACTAGGAGGTGGCAACTAGGAAGTACATCTCATCTACCAAAAAACAAACGTGGCTAAGGGAGAATTAATCTCCATTTCTTTTTCAATACCTTTTTTTTTTTTTTTTTGACCAAGACTCCTTATATAATACAACTCACACTCACGGCTGAACATCTCCCCAATTCAGCCTTCTTATCCTCTTAGGACTAGTTTGGTATTGATCATAGGAAAAGGGGAGATAAGATGGAAATGGAGATAAGCAACTGTTCATGATAAAATATGTGGTTTATTAACTCATGTTTGGTATAAGCTATAACACATTAAATTATATATCATGACCAATGTTTGGTAATACTGATAAGTTGGCTCACAAGGTAAATTTTCCTAAATACCCTTGTATAGAATAAAATGCTGATGTGGATAAGAATCACATTATATATGGAAAAAAAAAAGAGGATTTAAAACCCAAAAAACTTCTCACCACTTTTACGCAGTTGAGAGAGAGAGAGAGAAAGACACAAACCTTACAAAGCAACCTCTCTGATTTCCGATCTGCAGATAATCAAGCGTCTTCATATGTACCAAGGGAGGAACGGACACGGATGTTACACCGCTTTTCTATTCTGTTTTTTTTGTTCCCAATTTCTTTAAAGATTCCATAGATTCAACCAAATTGAAGCCTTTGTTTTGCCTGTTTTAATTTCAGATCTGAACCACGAATTTGGAAATAATATCGGGTAAGTCTTCTTAAATTAAAACTTTGGGTTCCTTGTTTGATAGTTGAGGATACTCATTATCTTAACTAGGATTCACGTTGATGGTAGAATAATTTGAAATTATTTTATGAAGCGTATTTTTGATTGTATGGATGAAACAAGGGATCTTGAAGGGTTAATCTATTAATGAAAGAAGCATCAAATTAATTAATTATTTAATCTCAAAATCGTGATCTACAATGCATAGACAAAGCTACTAAATTTTTCTGTTGTTCAAATCTATGTTGGATTTATGCTTATTATATATTAGAGTCATTAGTTTACATTGCTTAGCATAGGATACCATGAGAAATTTAGTAGGATATACCGTGATTTTAGTTTTTTCTTGATGGATTTTTTATTTTGATTATGAATCCAACCTTATAGTTCACATTTCAAAAATTATTGTTGTTGGGTTGCATTTATTTGAAAAGAATTTTATGTTGATATCTGTATTAACTTCAAAAATCTAGTAATTCAATATAAGAATATTTAAATAAATTTTTTGAAGCTTAATAATTGATGAATATAGAAATTCTCACACATTGGATGATATTTTTGTTGTTTATACACATTTTACTTATAATGAATGTACTTAAAAGTTGTTCATATCTATTCCTTGTTTAGTAAACTTTGCTTGGAATTTGTATATCTGTAAGCACTACTACATGTAATTTTTAATCTTTTTGTAGAATGAAGTACAATAGTGGTGGTGAGGCACGCAGCAGGGGTAGCAGCAGCCACTTCGGCGGTGTTGATGAGGAAACATTGTACTGTGGTTGTGGAGCGATGTTACGAACTCTAACTTCGAAAACCAAAAAGAATTATGGACGTCGTTTTAAGTCGTGTCCAGTTAAAGGAGTATGTGTAAAAAAACAAAATTTCATATGTACACTTGTCCATCTAAATTTGAGAGCTGCCCTAAATATGTTTATATGATGTGGTAACTGTATATGTGTTTTTCACTGTACGAGCATTACAGGAACGCTATTGCATATTATTCAAGTGGATTGATGACGATATTCCTCCAGGCACTATGCAAATTATTAGAGAATTAGAAGACCATTCCCGAGGCTTGGAGGGTCAATTGAACACTGTCAAGCACAGGTATCAAACTATGGTTTGTGTGGCTGCAATTAGTTGGATCATTTTATTTTTTGCAATAATCATCTTTAACCTAATCATGTTGCAGCCTGTGAGCAGGTTGTCATTAGGCTACAGGGTTTGATTTTATCAAACATGTCCTAATTCTAGTTAGTTATGAAAGTATGATGTCTATTTTGAAGGAGTTGGTATTGTTGCCTAGCTTAAGGAAATTGTATTTTGCTTTAACTGCAGACTGATGCATTTATTTTAGTTAAGATGTAACATGTTGCTTTAATAGAGTACAATTATGTGGATATAAGTTAATGTCAGTATTTAACTAAGCCAGTATTGGTTTATTTACTATAATCTATAACATTGTAGTCTCTGTAATATGAGTATGTTCATTAAAATTGTTTGAGCTGTAATATGTAATTTCTTTGAATTGACGGAAATATATGATTCAGCCCTTATTGTTGAGTTGAATGTTGTATGAGGGATCGCTGTAAAACTCTTAAAAATCATTCCATGTTTTACAATTCACTATCACATTCATCCATTGAAGTATAAACTTGCACCAATTTCCTAATAGTTAAACAAGAAACACTATCACATTAATAGCTGGACAAAATTAATATCTTTCTTAAATATGATTTTACATCTAAACACATGGCCAAAAAAATAATTACACAAAGTGAGGCACTAAAAATAGGCCTAATTAAAAATTGTTCGATGATATTATTTTAATCCCATTAAAATATTTGAAAAAATAATTGTTTATCAATTCACATCTCTATAGTTTGTGAGAAAAAGGATAAGCTTCCTTTAAACATAGTTTTTAATGACCTTCTGCTTATAAAAAGTTTAAATCCTTATAACCTGTATTGTTTAAAAAGAAAATAATGAAATGTTGTTTATTAAATTTGGGGTTTTGGAAAATCTCCTTGAAATGATTTTGCATGACCACTGTTTCATCCAGATCACTTTGTGTACCCCGAAATGAATGTAATAGATGCATTTTGTATGATTAACTAATGATATATCCTTATGTATATGGATAACCTTGACCGCTGTTTCAGTAAGATCACTTTGTGGCTTATAAATGGATGTAATAGAGGCATTTTGAAATATATATATTAACTGTTTTAATGCTTAAGAAATGTATTATTGTATATGTGTATATAACCTCATCATGTGTTTAGTTATCAGAGATGTAGGCATTTAATTAGTTTTTTGGCAAAATGTAGATGCAATATACTGAAGAATTACCTAGTATACTAGTATATACACAATTTACCTCATCACTTGTGTTCATGTAGCCTACTATTACTTGCATATGCTTGTATACTAGTATGAATTGTCAAATTCACTTGAATATACAATAACTTACTTACTGAAATAGACAATCAAATGCATTATGCCTCAATATGATTTAGTTATTTATTTTGCACAGTTGTAAATTTCTTTATACCATATTAAGCCATATTTGTTTTTGTTGTTAGACCTCTTGGAATATTTATTTCATCCAATTGCATTCCCTGATGAATATAAAATTGTCTATGTAATTACTCTCCACATGTGCTCTCAATTTGTAGGAAATGGTAGCCTAGATGTGAATGGGAGGCTCTGAGCTTATCTCCAAAAAAGGTGAATCTTTGTACAGATACAATACGTTTAATTTTTGTTGCTTTTTAAGTGGGCAAAAAATACAATTTAATTATAGTCTTATGAAGCCTGAATCTGCATATTTTTTGGCTATATTTGGTAGCTAGTAGCATTTATCCAAGTCATCTGGTCTAATTTTTGTGATTTATGAATGAATGACAATTATTTGACATTTCATATCTCACTTGTATTTAAATGCATGCTATTGGGTAATTCATGCAAATACATCTTAACAATTTATTTTTGTAATTAGTATTTAAGTGGCCAAAATGTAGCATTTATAGGAAGTTTAATGAAGCCTGGATCTGGATATTTTTTGCTTAGATATGGTGGGTAATTACCCACCCACCAAGTCATTTGGTTTAATTGAATGATTGACAGCCCCCATTTAATCACTCACTTGCATTTAAGTGCATGATATCTGGTAATTAATGCAAGTGCATCTTAAGAATTAATGTTTGATGTTGTTGAAAGTGGACAAAAAATACCATTAATAGCATGTCTTTTGCAGCTTGATTCTGCAGATTTTATACTTACATTTGGTATGTGCTAGCATTTAAATAGCATCTTAATGAATTGATGTACACTCCCATCTTTAGAAAATTTAAATCCACACACACAATCATCTTATAAATAAAGTACCTATCTCTCCATATATAAATATATGTATGTATATATAAATGTGTGTATTAAATTATGGAAGTATATATATATATATATATATATATATATATATATATCTCATAATGACCTGCCTATTCCTCTACATTTCAATAAATGTTTTAAACTAAAAAATACCATTAATAGCATATCTTTTGAGCCTGATTCTGCAGATTTTATGCTTAGATTTGGTATGTGCTAGCATTTAAATGGAATCTTAGTGAGTTGATGCGCACTCCCATCTATAGATTTTATAAATCCACACACACATATATATATATAGTAATATATACCTCTCTCTATATATATAAATATTGTTGTATATATATGTATATATGTGTGTGTATTAAATTATGGAAGTATATATATATATATATATATATATATCATAATGACAGCTGAATATTCTTCTACATATCAATAAATATTTTAAACTACCCAATGTGTTTACACACCTTACTGATATGTGGATTTATTAGTGCATTTAGTTATTTGACATTTGATGGGACTTTTTCCATTAAATGTTACAACTATACATTAAAATAAGCATTTACTTTCTACAATGTAATAACACCTATAATCATTTTATAAATACCTCGTATTACATTCTGCAAAGCACCATTTTCAATTCCTAACTTTAACCTTCTCAGCAAACACAAAAATGCCTCCCAATATGATATGGAATCAAGCCTCCTTTTTGTATGATGCACTTTGGACTGCGGAGGTTGACAACAAGTTCATTGATCTACTAAGGGAGGAAGTCATGCTAGGTAACTTCCGAGTTGGTGCCAATAATGATCAAACACTTGAAGTGTTGAGGTGGATCATCAATGTCCAGTTCGAAAGAGATTTCAGTTCTTTGGATGTCAAGAGACATGTCAAAAAGTGCAAAAACGTCATCGTGTTTTTGATTGGCTCGTGAACATGACCGTGTTTTATACGATGCCTACACAAATACGATTGTGGGCCATCCATTTGTATGGGATCACATATGTAAGGTAAATTATGCTATTTTATGACATATCATACATATACAATTTTGTATATTTAATTTTTGTATACCTTATTTTAACAATCGATCTGCTTTGGTGTAGGAGTGTCCCTTTGCTTACGCTTATATGACCGAAGGTGATCCCAAGTGGAACGAACTGCAAATCATCTTCAATGACATGAATGAACCAGGGTTAGACCTCTTTTTAGAGAATGTGATCAACATTTCTTCTAGTGATTCTGATGACGATCTACTCATGGCTGTAAATGGAGACTACAACTTTCTCCCAGTAATTGGCGGTATCCCGGTGGAGGACATCAATCAAATCAACAATGTTGAAGTCATCAATGCACCATATGTTCAAGCAATACCTGTACTTGAGGTGTCTGATGATGTAGTTGGAAGCCCAGACATGGAATTTTGGAATGAAGTTATTGAGGGCTATGTGAGTGACACGGGATCAGAAGGGTACTACAACAATGATGCTCATATTATGTTTCCTATGGCAGAAATTGAAGGCTGGCCTAATATGATTGATCAAGCACTGCCATCACCAACAAGCCCCATCCAGCTGTTGCTCGGTTTCAACAGTCCAAGCTCATCCGCCTCCAACTCCCCAACCTACGGGTCTTGAATCCTGTTGAAAAAGGGATGTGATTTTAACAGTCTTGTTATTTGTGTATCTATGTTTGCTGCGTATCTATGTTTTTATGTTTCAATAACCTCGTCCTAGTGTGTGTATTTGACGTGGTATAGATATTATGCAAGTCTATCTAAGTGGTTGGTTGTAGCCTTTGTTTTGAGTTTTTGGTAATCAGGTACACTCATTTTCAAAAGCCTGCCTTAATAGTATGCGTAAGGAAGGAAGGTGGTTATGTAAGTACCTTAGTGCATTTCGTCTACAACCCGTTTATGAATGAAGTCTATTATGTGTGTTATTATATAATGTCTTGTGTTCTTGGAATAGTCGTCTATTTTACTATTTTTTATTGCAGCATGTTGGTATAGTCGTCTTGGAATCAGTGGTTTTCCTTTCGCACCGTTTGTCTTTACATTGGTGTTTTCTAATGGATGTTAAAATTATCCACAAGATTCCAAATGATACAAAAAATAAAATTACAAGACCCATGCAATGCATGCACTACATTAAGTTCTGTAGCTTATAGGAATTTTATTAAAAGAATCTTACATCAATTCTTAAATGCATATATGGGGAGTCGGTTCCTCTCATTCACACTTCCAAGAAGAACATAATATTTAAAATTGGATACATTGCAATAATATAAACAAATGGCTTATGATTGAGTTGTTTATATAAATATTGATTTTTCAATTTTCTAAAATATTTATTTTTGCCACAATATGTTTGTCTTATTTAGGCCTTTAAAAATGTGCACTGACTATTTTAAACATGTATATTTTATTTGTGTATTTAATGTGACAAAGTTGTAAAATTACCTAGTATTCAAATTCATGAGTGATTAGTGTTACGAAACATTCTTTTGTATTTGCTTGCACTGCTTATTGTTGTTTAAGGATTAAAATCTATCATTGACAATTTCCAAATGTCAATTGGTTAAGGATTAAAATTTATTATTTCTAAGTTTGTTTAAGGTGTTTTATCCCTCTTTCTAAATTGGTTTAAATGTTTGTAATATTTTTTGTTTTATGAATGTTTGGTTTAGAAATAATATTTACGTGCTAATATTATGTCATCACAATGAACCCTTCCATTGTACCCACATGTCAGAACTTTCTCATACATGCCTAGTACTCGGTGGAAGAGTAGTTCACTTTAATTCATAGAAAACAACACAATATAAAATGGAATAAGCAAACTGAAAATTCACAATACCAAATAAAACTACATTATCCCATTAACAATTTAGAAAGTTAATCCCAACATATAAAATCTCGCACTAACAGCCCCCTCAACCAAAAAGGCCAGATAACCCTTAAACTACTTCCTAAATTATTACTGCAACAGGAACTTCCAGAGTAAACTGCAAGGTACTAAAGTTTAGTAGGAACAACCATAATATTATAAAAACAATAATGTAGCATAGAAATCCTTAAAAATGTCACAACTTACAAATTTGTTTGACCAATAGTGTCCATTCCAGGAAACTTTTCTTCCAAAATCATCTTCACCATAGTTTTTCTTCCATCGTTCGGGAGACTGAAAAAAGATCCATGTTCTTCGTATTATTAACAATAAAATGGGATACAAGTATCATCTCTTCCATGTCAAGTGAAGTAACCTCTCCAATTGCTTCAAACACCGCTTTCCTAGACAACGAAGCATCATGTTCAAATCCAATACGTTTACAAATGTCGCCCAGCTTATCATCCGTCTTGTCGCAGAATTTACTCATCAAGTTGATGAAACAATCATCATTTTCATCAACAACTTTCCTCTTTCTCTTCTGGCTTTTGCTACTACCGCTAGTGTTAGCATGTGAAACTGACATGCTTTCAACTTCATCGAATTGTGATTATTGAAAACTGGTACATAGTCCCCACCCTCTTCATTCTCTTTTCCTTGTTCGTTATTAACATTTTTGTTTAACAGTTGTTGAACAACATCAGCAAAGCCCTCTACAGCTTCCCCGGTAGCCCTATCCTTTCCAAAGATCTCCACCCAATCATCATACAATGGCCATGATTTAAACCGCATCGTACGAGCATTACTGTCCGTCTAGAATATATGAAAGACAACATGTAATCAATCAAATAGGTTCTAAAACATGTAATTACTAGTTATGAGTCGTAGAATTTAGTGCAACATTAGAAATCTGCCATCTCCAATAATTACAACATATACAACATTACCTTGATGTAGTTATCCCATACTTCTTGACTATTCACGGTGATCATATTAGTGGTGCTGTTGAAACCGAATCCACTCCTCGAGAGCATAGTTGAGATGGATCCATAATTTTTCCTCCACACAGTGATCCGTGAATTGATGTGTGGTTCAGCCCTTATTGTTGTGCCGGGAAATGCTTGCATCATTGCTTGTTCAAGGAGATTTTGATATCCACTTTTAAAGCCGTTATCAGCTTTATATCCTTTCACGACCAGATCCCTCATCGCGTTTGCCAAAGCCTTTTCTTCTTCCGGAGTCCAACATCGTCTACAAGTCTTAGTGGTAGACTCATTCGTGACTCCACCTCTCATCCTATTCATCCTGTACATCCAAGATTGATAAAACTATATACACAACAACAACATTATATTACCCTTACCAAGTTCACAAACAAACCACACAAAAGTTGGTAAATATGCTATAATTAGGAATCTAAGTGCAAAATTATGGTTAAATTTCAAAATGAATTCAAAGCTAATTCGCACAGTTGCTAATTACGAATACATCAGGTTGTCATTACACTACAATTTTGAACAATCATTTATGTTCTGACCAAGTGTATGTACTCACAAAACACTACAATATCCTCCCAATTATCATTCACGAAAAACAAGTATGTCTAACGATTGCCTCTCCACTCATCAAACATATTGGTTGCCAAATTTTCACGCCAAGTAGTCCATTGTTGAGTCGGCTCAGCTTGATCAATATATCCAATATCATGGTCATCAGATATTTGATCGTCTACCTCGGGAATTTCCGCCTCTAAAGGGTCATATGGCATCTCTGTACGGATGTAATTATGTAGTAATCCACAAGCCATAATAATTCGATTTTGGACTTTCACGGGGTAAAAAGAATTACTCCGCAATATAGACCATCTCCCTTTCAATAAGGCAAATGATCTTTCTATTACGTTGCGTGCCCTAGCATGGACTTTATTGAATAACTCATGCGCATTTTGAGGGGGTGTTCTTTGTGAATTCCATTCTTGAATATGGTACCTAACACCCCGGTAAGGCGCTAGAAAACCTTCCCCATTCGTATACCCCGAGTCACAAAGATAATAGTTTCCTGTTCAAAAATGAATGATCATATTATGTGTGGGACTACAAATGAGTTATATTTATGTAAGTTAAGTTACTGTGTCTTAAGCAAATAAAAGGATGATATAAGTACCCTCGGGAATTCTAAAACCGTGTTCTCTAGTGATGGCATCCTTTAAAACTCTGCTGTCAGCAGCCGAACCCTCCCACCACATAGCATATATATAAAATTCATGTTTGTATCACAAACCGCAAGGACATTTGTAGATATGTCCCCCTTTCTGTTTCTATAACGACCCTTATCTTTTTGAGCAACTCGCAAAGGAATGTAAGTTCCATCTAAAGCACCTAAACAACCTATGAAGTGAAAAATTCAAAAATAAATTAAATTATTAAAGACCTATTAGAATAAAAGTAATTACTTAATTTTAGTAGACGATATATGAAGACTGTAATTTATATTATAATGAAGAAATAAAAACTTTTACCTTAAACCACTTCCACCTCTCATTAGTGCAGTCATCTTCAATAGGTGCTGGTTTGACAAGAAATAATGTATGCAACTTAAGCAATGCGGTTAGTACATTGTTGAAATGTGCACTGATTGTGTACCCTGATCTTTTAAAGTCATGTTTGACTACACAATTTTTTTTATGATGTGCTAAGATAGACAAGAAAATTGCCACTTGCTCACTCACTTGAACATTCTTATTGCTCGACAGTCCGCCCACATTTTCGAGTAGGAAACATAACCGACCAAAAGCATTCCTAGACATTCTAAGGTTCTTAACGCAAGTTTCATCTGTAACTGAGATTAAATCATGCAAGTGCTCTATTTGTTTACATATTTTTGTTTTAATCGTATAGGCCGGTGAACTTGACGTTTGTGCACGATCACAAAGTCGATTACGGGCTCGATGCTCACGATAAAAAGCCATTAAAATGAACTTAATGTTGGAAATGATCTCTCGCAATACCATGAAAAGCTCTTGATGCTCGGTAGAAACATCCATTTTTGTACGAATAACTGTAACCACATATATAAAATCAAGAATATAAATACAAGATTGAGTTGTAAAAAATATAATATAAATCAATAATTATTTGTTGATGAATTTCATTCACTGGAAAAAAATAATAATAAAGTCGACTCCTTGCTACACCAAATTGAACATTTATATACACAGTGTTGGTTTATTCATTCAAGCACCATTAATTATTAATGAGTTGAAACCCATTTATTTTGACACAATCCCAATTTATTTCACCTCTTTGCTGAACCCTAGCATGTTAATATGAGAAAATTCGTTTGAGATATTACTCATAAATTACCTCAATTTATATCCTCCTTGTATGAATTGAAGAACCCAGCAATACCTGTAAATACAAAGCACAAATTAGTGATACCAAATCTATTAAAATCTACAGCAGGCTGTAAAATGAACAAAAAAAAATGGAAAAAAATGCTCAACTAAATTTCTTTGACAATGGGCAATGTTGGGCTTGTACCTGTTACTGAAGGGGCATAGTTTTATAGAAGGAAAAATGGACTCCCATCTTTAATTCTTCATGGCCGAATTAATGGTGTGAGCAGGTGAGAGATTTGCAAATCCCATTAACAGGTACAAGCTTAAATGCATATATAAATGAATGATGTAATTCATTGTAAAATGGAGGGCGAAATGGTCTAAATTAATATTATAATAAGGTCACAAGAGACTTTTACATTTCATGCATTAATGGCCCAACTTGAAGATTAAATAATCGGACTCCCCCTAGGCAGATTATTTATCTTCAATATTGGAGATAAATATGTGGGCCTTGAAATTGTCTTGGGCTTTTCACTTTAGCACCAATCAAGAGAAAATGGAAGATAAATTAGTATTTCTTCCCTATTCTAGCCTACCAAACCAGTCCTTAAGATACAAACAATTGTAGAAAGAAACAATTTACATAGGGAGAGAAAGGTTTGCCAAGGATACTCTAAAGACATCACCTTCACTTGATTCTCTTAAGGTATATGGTAGTTAATCATTGCTTTTGCATGAATATATTGTAGACTAAATGTAGTTCAATCCGTATATGACCTTGAATTGAGAATATCATATCATATATATGTATTTTAGTTAACTTCTATGGCATGATGTTTAACTGTGTTTGGAACTTTCAGTTTCTGAAGTTACGTTTAAAGCTGTAATGAGGTACCTAAACTTGTGAGTTTGATTATGATAAATTTTCTAGAATAACTTGATTGTGTGGTAAACATCTCTGAAAAATTTGGTAAGGATTAGAGTTGTGTGGAATTTTCTAAAAATCGTTGAACAAAATCGCCAGTCTGTTCGGCGGAAGTGCAAATTGTTACTGTTTTGAAGATATTTCGTGTACTTGGAAATTTTTTGTTACTCTAAAACGTTTACAGTAGCTTGATACATGTGTTATAGAGATTTCATATAAATTTCGGAATTTTTCAGTAAACAGGGGATTTTACAAAAATTTTGAGTATAAGTGTCTGTTCTGAAACAAATCTGCCGAGACGGTCCAGTTTCGTTGATCAAATCCCCAATTTGACAAGGAAATTAAATCTAGAAAATTTATTTAGACTTTTACAGCATCCTATATGTTATCCTGAAATTTTGAGAAAGAAATTTCAATCCGAGAATATGTTAAAAAATTGTTGAAATATGTTGCGCATGTAAGGGAGCTAGTTGGAACTTAATTGCCTATATGTTTGGATAGTATGATATAACTTGTTGCATGTGATTAGCTTAAAGTGTATTGTTTTGTGAAAATGATAGTATTTTGTATCACAGGATACTTTCGTGATTCCGAGGCCGAGGCAACGACGCCGGTTTATTATAGTGAGGGTTTCTCTTGTTCTTTCAACTTGATCTATATGTGAAATAGGTTAGTAGTTTATACCTCATGGTGGAATAGTTGATGCATTATATCATTTAAGGTATATATATATACACATATATGTTCATCTTCATCAAATGTTTAGTAATAGTTAAGTGGGTCTATGCCTAACTATGCCTAACTACATATATATATATATATAGGCGCATGCACACACACACACATAGATATATATATATATATATACCATGCATGCTCTAATAGAGAAGGAAGACTAGGAGGTGGCAACTAGGAAGAACATCTCATCTACCAAAAAACAAACGTGGCTAAGGGAGAATTAATCTCCATTTCTTTTTCAATACCTTTTTTTTTTTTTTTTGACCAAGACTCCTTATATAATACAACTCACACTCACGGCTGAACATCTCCCCAATTCAGCCTTCTTATCCTCTTAAGATACAAACAATTGTAGAAAGAAACAATTTACATAGGGAGAGAAAGGTTTGCCAAGGATACTCTAAAGACATCACCTTCACTTGATTCTCTTAAGGTATATGGTAGTTAATCATTGCTTTTGCATGAATATATTGTAGACTAAATGTAGTTCAATCCGTATATGACCTTGAATTGAGAATATCATATCATATATATGTATTTTAGTTAACTTCTATGGCATGATGTTTAACTGTGTTTGGAACTTTCAGTTTCTGAAGTTACGTTTAAAGCTGTAATGAGGTACCTAAACTTGTGAGTTTGATTATGATAACTTTTCTAGAATAACTTGATTGTGTGGTAAACATCTCTGAAAAATTTTGTAAGGATTAGAGTTGTGTGGAATTTTCTAAAAATCGTTGAACAAAATCGCCAGTCTGTTCGGCGGAAGTGCAAATTGTTACTGTTTTGAAGATATTTCGTGTACTTGGAAATTTTTGTTTACTCTAAAACGTTTACAGTAGCTTGATACATGTGTTATAGAGATTTCATATAAATTTCGGAATTTTTCAGTAAACAGGGGATTTTACAAAAATATTTGAGTATAAGATGTCTGTTCTGAAACAAATCTGCCGAGACGGTCCAGTTTCGTTGATCAAATCCCCAATTTGACAAGGAATTAAATCTAGAAAATTTATTGACTTTTACAGCATCCTATATGTTATCCTAAAAATTTTGAGAAAGAAATTTCAATCCGAGAATATGTTAAAAAATTGTTGAAATATGTTGCGCATGTAAGGGAGCTAGTTGGAACTTAATTGCCTATATGTTTGGATAGTATGATATAACTTGTTGCATGTGATTAGCTTAAAGTGTATTGTTTTGTGAAAATGATAGTATTTTGTATCACAGGATACTTTCGTGATTCCGAGGCCGAGGCAACGACGCCGGTTTATTATAGTGAGGGTTTCTCTTGTTCTTTCAACTTGATCTATATGTGAAATAGGTTAGTAGTTTATACCTCATGGTGGAATAGTTGATGCATTATATCATTTAAGGTAATATATATACACATATATGTTCATCTTCATCAAATGATTAGTAATAGTTAAGTGGGTCTATGCCTAACTATGCCTAACTACATAATTATTATATATATATATATATATTGGCGCATGCACACACACACACACATAGATATATATATATATATATATATATATATTATATATAACCATGCATGCTCTAATAGAGAAGGAAGACTAGGAGGTGGCAACTAGGAAGTACATCTCATCTACCAAAAAACAAACGTGGCTAAGGGAGAATTAATCTCCATTTCTTTTTCAATACCTTTTTTTTTTTGACCAAGACTCCTTATATAATACAACTCACACTCACAGCTGAACATCTCCCCAATTCAGCCTTCTTATCCTCTTAAGATACAAATAATTGTAGAAAGAAACAATTTACATAGGGAGAGAAAGGTTTGCCAAGGATACTCTAAAGACATCACCTTCACTTGATTCTCTTAAGGTATATGGTAGTTAATCATTGCTTTTGCATGAATATATTGTAGACTAAATGTAGTTCAATCCGTATATGACCTTGAATTGAGAATATCATATCATATATATGTATTTTAGTTAACTTCTATGGCATGATGTTTAACTGTGTTTGGAACTTTCAGTTTCTGAAGTTACGTTTAAAGCTGTAATGAGGTACCTAAACTTGTGAGTTTGATTATGATAAATTTTCTAGAATAACTTGATTGTGTGGTAAACATCTATGAAAAATTTGGTAAGGGTTAGAGTTTTGTGAAATTTTCTAAAAATCGTTGAACAAAATCGCCAGTTTGTTCGGCGGAAGTGAACATTGTTACTGTTTTGAAGATATTTCGTGTACTTGGAAATTTGTGTTTACTCTAAAACTTTTACAGTAGCTTGATACATGTGTTATAGAGATGTCATATAAATTTCGGAATTTTTCAGTAAACAGGGGATTTTACCAAAATATTTGAGTATAAGGTGTCTGTTCTGAAACAAATCTGCCGAGACGGTCCAGTTTCGTTGATCAAATCCCCAATTTGACAAGGAAATTAAATCTAGAAAATTTATGTAGACTTTTACAGCATCCTATATGTTATCCTGAAAATTTTGAGAAAGAAATTCCAATCCGAGAATATGTTAAAAACTTGTTGAAATATGTTGCGCATGTAAGGGGGTTTGTTTGAACTTAATTGCCTAGATGTTGGGATAATAGGATATAACTTGTTGTATGTGATTAGCTTAAAGTGTATTGTTTTGTGAAAATGATAGTATTTTGAATCACAGGATACTTTCGTGATTCTGAGGCCGAGGCAACGACGCCGGTTTATTATTGTGAGGGTTTCTCTTATTCTTTCCACTTGATCTTGCTTACCATTTTTCGTTCCCTTTATCTAATAAATCATAGCCAAGTGTGACCTCGTAAAGTTTCGTTGATCACCCTTATTCTCATCTAAGGTAAGTGTCCAGCCGTGTCCCAATTTGTAGTCTATCGTTCTTGTTTCCGCTCGCTCTAGCTCGAATACAAATCAGTATACCTATTCTAGTAGGAAACTCGTTGAAATGATTATTCTTCTTGGCTCTATTTCCGTCGGCTAAGGGAGTACGGGACAAAGTGCCACGTGACGGCGGGGGCCACCGCTTGAACCCGTAGGAGCCACCTCTAGAATCCCGAGCCTGCATCCATCCGCGATGTGTCCCCATTTTTCTTGATATACATCTTTGACTCGAAAAAGCAGAGTGAAAGGT